>ML682088.1:4234446-4347053 GCA_007922195.1 Podocnemis expansa
TCTGTGGATTTTATCACCTCAAGGAACCTCAGGTCCCATTCGCTACATCTCCAATCTTTTTTCTTTAACATTGATGTTTCTCTCAATGCAGCCACAGGTCTCAGAGCTGTTCTCCAAGATTTTTTTGTGGGTGCTCTTGCAAACTATTCCATAGCATAGAGGAGGCACCGAATTCTGCTGCATGATCTTTCTTGGATGTGCAACCAACTCAACTGTGGTTGCATTGCATTTAGAGCTGTGTGTTGGGGTGGAAGAACGTGAAACTTTTTTGTTCATTCCTAGGATTAGTGTTGTGTCTCAATATGAAAACAAAGGAACTGATTCCCCCAGTGCCTTGCACCTTGTGTTATTGTTATACTTGTGTAAAGTAGGTAAAAAGCCACCACAAAATCAGAATTCTTCTCACACACTTGCAGAAGCATCAGGTGTGACTAGAGAGGTGCAAAGCAGGCACCACATGTGCTGAGGAGTGCTAAGGAGAGTGCTGGTTAGACTGCTACTGTATTACACGGTCTAAACCAGTTTGGAGCACTCCTGCTGTGTCAAAGAGACAATTATCATTTCAATATAGAAATCCAAATGGACACTGTGTGACTATCCCACCTGAATAGAATAGAATCAAATCATAGGTTAGAGGGGACCTCATGAGATCATCAAGTCCAACCCTCTGGGGCTTGAGCCCAGGACCATCAGCATATTAAGCAGAGGTGCTAGTCACTACACTATTTGCAGGGCTTCTGTTGCCTAGGACACTTTCAGGAGAACCACATGGTGAAGGACAATATTCCTAATCACAAGCCTCCGATATGCTATTCCATTAGCTATTTAGTCTGCATGTAATCACCCTCCTGAGGTGCATCAGTTCCCTTTCCATTCCTTCAATCCAGACTCCCTTCTTTCTGAGGCTTCAAGGCCCCCTCCATTTGTGGCAGCAGGAGTAGGAAAAATATGTGGGATTGGAATACTAGGGGAATATGTAGGTCCCAGAGTGAGGTGCACTGGCCAAGCAATCCATGGATGACACCCAATCTCTTCCAGTGAAATCCTGGCCCCACAGACATCAATGGGAAATTTGCTATTGATTTCAGTAAGGCCCCAGTTCTGCCCTCAATCCCATAATGGATTAGCCTGTGAGGACAAGAGAGACCCAGGTTTACCACTGTTTTTGTCTGACATTGCTGTGATAGAGCCCTTCTTTAAATAAAATGAACAATGAAAGGAAAGGGAACATGAAGACACAATCGCCAAGCTAAAAGATTCCTTTTTATCAGTCTTCACCAGAGCTGCTGATGGCAGATAGCTTTTTACTCTGTTCCCCAGCAGAAAAAGGGACCTGGCATGTGCCTACTCCCAGAGGTTACCTTCAGGCTAAAGGGGTGTAGAGATTTACTCTCATGTTCCTTCTAGAAAGCAAGTCGTTACATGAGTTACAATTTCCAAATCAGTGCTCAGTTCTAGGAATATCTCTGTCTCATTAGGCAAACACTTCTCCTTGGAAGGCCAGCTGTCATGCAGTGGTATTAAGAAGTTATCTAAACTGAATTTATGAATGTTTGCAATGGGTGCCATGTTCAAACTTGTCAGCAAGCTGTAGAGATGACCTGAGCTGTAAATCTTTTGAGTGTCCTTAAAATATTCTTTCCTTGCCTCCTGGACTATTGCATTCTGGATAACCCAGTAGTTTTTTGTTAGCTTTTAAGAGGTGGGTCCTCTTGCTGTTCGGGGGAAGCTGGAAGTCAATTTGTTGATTATCAGCCTGAATTGATTCTGCTCCATGCTAGCCTGCCTCTGGTCACTGGTTATGAAAGCAGCAGCCTCTCTTCAAGTGAAGAATGGAGGCATTTTATGTGTGGCTTACTTTCAGTCATTAAACTAGTGTCCTACCCACAGGCTAGGTGTTTCAGTTGACTGGAACTTTCTTCTGGGCTGTTTTATGCAAATTTGATTTTCTGTTGTTCTACTTACTCAATTCAGAGGCAGAGGGACCAGATGACTTTGGGGCTGAAAATCTTTTTAAATGACCTGAGCAGGCTATAATTTTCTGATATTCACCTCTGCCTGGTTTTATCTGAACGTGGCATTTCTGTTCTGGGTGATATATATGTGCACTGGTAGGTAATCATTTGCTAAAAGCTCCTTTGTTGTACACAGTGTTCCCTCTTGGTAATCTGCACAACTTGGATAGATTTCTTCAGCTAATGTGAACATGTCTAGCATTGGTACAAAATCCAGTGGTTGTATTTCCACAGAGGCTGTTGTCAAGGATTAACAATTCCTGCTAAATACTCCATAAAGAGTTGCATTTTCTCACTGTGATAAATCAACAAAAAGCCAGAATGAGACAGAGAATCCTTGCAACAATCTTTTTGCTGTGAAAGATAAACTTGCTGGCTTTAGACATCTGTAAGGATTTCACGAAAAGCAACAAGGAAGGAAAGAAACTTGTAACATTATTAATGGTCATGTAGTGTTTACTAGAAGATTCTTCTGAGAAAGTGAGCCTTGGTTTAGACTTACATCTATCTAAGATCCCCCCCCCCATGAAGGAATTTTACAATAAGCCCCCACGGGTGGTATCAATGGGAGCCTTGTTTATAAGTGTCTGGGGGGCACTGGATGTTTTTACCATTGTTACATTATGTGTTTAAGAGTTCTGGGAGCCACAGATAATGTGTTTGTACTAAGGCTCCTGCTGATGCTGAGAACAGCTGAAATTTTTGTGCAGAATTCCTTAGAAAAACAAGGTGGAGTATCTGAATGCAAATGGTCAGAAATCAGGATCTGAAAATTACAAGTTCTTAAATTCAGTTGAAGATATTTTCAGTTTAAAAGCTAAGTTGCATATTTCTTTAGTGTAACCAAATCTTAGAGTGATTGATAAAAAACTACATTTATGGTTTTCTGAAGAAATTATGCCTAATAAGACAAATAAATTCACTCTGCTGCATTACAAGAAGAAATTTTGCTTTAATTTTTCACCTCAACGCCTTCCTATATACTGTTCTCCACTGTCTGAATCTAAACAACTGCATTGATTTGCTGTAAAAGTCTGATCTGATACTATGACTTGCACTTCTCTGCATTTCTTTTCCTTCCATTCATCTGTGCTTCTCCATCTTCAAATGTCTGGCAAGTGGGATTTTCTCCCACAAAAGCTCATGCAATACATAAATGTGTTAGTCTTTAAAAAGGCACCAGACTTTTTGTTTGTTTTAGCTTGATTTTAGTACAGCTTCTGACACAGTCCCATGTCATTCTTATAAGCAGTCTAGGGAACTGTGGTCTAGATCAAATTGCTACAAAATACGTTGCTCTATAAATAAACCAGAGGGATAAATAGGAAGGAGGGAGAGGAATTCAGTACAGCAGCGGCAGTGGACACAAGTACAAATGGATACAAGCTGTTTATCTGGAAATGTAGGCTTGAAATTAGGCACAGGTTTCTAACCATCAGAGGTGTAAAGTTCTGGAAAAGCCTTCCAAGAGGAGCTGTGGGGCGAAAAACCTGGCTGGCTTCAAATCCGAGCTTGATAAATGTATGGAGGAAATGATGTACTGGAATTGCCTAGTTTGGCAATTGACTGATATGTTTGGACTACTGGTTAGGGTGATGCAAGTGACCTGAGAAGGGATGTTAGATGGTATGGGTTCTGAGTTATTACAGAGAATTCTTTCATGGGTCTTTGCCTCATGAGACTTGCCCACATGCTCAGGGTTTTAAATGATCACCATATCTGACATCCAGAAGGAATTTTCCCTCAGGGTAGATTGGCATGGGCTCTAGGCGTTTTTCACCTTCCTCTGTAGCATGGGGCATGACTCACTTGCTGGTGGATTCTCTGTACTTCAAACACTTTAAATCATGGTTTGAGGACTTTAATAACTTAGTCATAGGTTAGAAGTTTATTACAGGAGTGCCTGGGTGAGGTTTTGTGGCCTGCATTGTGCAGGAGGTCAGATAAGTTGATCATATTGGTTCCTTCTGATCTTAGAGTGCATGGCTGTGTCCACAGCAGGGTTTTATTTTGAAACAACAGCTGTTGTTCTGAAATAAAGCCTGGAATATCCAGACGACGTTCGGTTATTTCGAAACGACGGGACCCCATCATTTTGAAATAACTGCTGTCCTTCTGAAATTATTAAACCTGGCTGGCAATCGAAAAAGCCCTTATTTCAAAAGGGTTCTTTCGAAACAATGTGGTTAGGACACATTGTTTCAAAACAAACTCTGTTTCCAAACAGGGCTTTGAAACAGGTTCCAGGTGGCGGGCAGAGCCAGCAGCCATGGCTTCTGCCCAGGTGGCAGCTGCCCCTGAGCCCGGGCGGTAGGCAGAGCCGGCAGCTGCAGCTCCTGCCCATCCCGTGGCAGGAGAGCCCTAGCAGCAGGTAGAGTGGGGTGCCGCAGCTCCCGCCAGCCCCGTGGCAGGACAGCCCAGGTGGCATGGAGAGCCGGGAGCGCTGGCTCCCCCCCGCCTGGCCAGAGGACAGCCCAGGTGGTGGGCATAGCCGACGCCTGGCCCAGCTCGGGCGGGGGGCATAGCCTGCCACCGCGGGTGCCCCACAGTCCCTGCCCCACAGTCCCTCCCCCGTTGCCCTAACAGCAACGGGGGAGTCGGGGCAGTGGGATCCCTGCCCTGGGGGCAGCTTTCCCCTGCCTAGCTCTCCAGGTGAGACCCAGGAAGGTGATTGGTTGGCAACATGGCCCTGCCAGGGGACCATGTTGCCACACCTCCCATGCTGCCCCTCTCCTATAGTGAAATAGCATGTCCACACGCACAGCATGCTATTTCGCTTCTAAGGGTTTCCTTTATTTCGAGTTAATAATTTTTTATTTCATTTTGAACTAAGGGTTTTATTTTGAAATACGTTATTTCGGAATAACTTATTTCGAAATAACCAGCTATGTGTGGACATAGCCTATGAGTATAGATGCAACGCTAGTTGAAAGACTGTACTCAAAGAGTAGTTCAAATGGTTTGTTCTCAAACTTCTTGAAACTTAGCGTCATAAAGTCCCTGTAGAGTGGCTGTAAATACAACAGTAATTATACATAATTTGTAAAATAAGCTATATATATAAAACTGAGCACTCGAGCTGCATAACCATGTTGAAAAATATGCAGACATGGTTATCTGGAACCCACAAATCGAAGTATGTGGAACTAGGAAGTGATGTGTCATACCCCTGTGTTTTAAAGCAAACACTTAAGGATGGTATTTGAGTTAAATATTATCAAACACAAATATATTTAATGAATCAAAGAATGCAGCATGAAATATCATTTCAAAACCCTCTTGTAAAATATTTATTGTACAATTAGAAGCATTAGGCACCTTCGCTTAAATCTGAAATTAGCAATGGACACTGAATGAGAGGTGCCATCATTCTATCCTAAACTGTCAATTCTAATCTTGTTAACTGGAATGTTTTGTGGATTTTTTCTTACAGTATAAAATCTGTTGTCCTTCAGTCATGAAGAATCTGCTAGCCACATCTAAGTCTGTATTTGTAACCATTTTGGAATTTTCTGATGCTCTTAAGAAAATATACACACTGCAATGTTTTAGTTAATATTATTTAATTTCATAGAAATCTCCAGGTATGTACACTATCTGGCAGCAGATGCAGTATTGTTTTTGAGTTATAGTCAGGCCAAACAAGAGAGTGCTTGTGCTATATCAGGCATGGCCAAACTGCAGCTTGTGAGCTGCGTGTGGCTCTTGAATGAAAAATTTGGCTCACAGAATAACGTCAGAAAATCAATTTGGTAGGTAAAAGTATATGGCAATATGCCTCAGTGCAGCTCTTGAAGGTTTTAATAATCAACTTGTGTGGCTCTTGAGTTCCATAAGTTTGGCCACCCCTGTGCTATATCATTTCTGGAAACAAGTTCTGCAACAAAGAGAAAGACTGTGATGCTGGCAGGGCAGATGCCACGTCTTGGCCAAGCAGTGGGTGATAGCTAAAAATTGACAAACGGGGAAGGGACCCCACGCGTTGCTGAGCTCCTGCTCTATTTGCATGTGAGGTTCCTTTCTCTGCGCACGGCCAGCGGGGCTCCATCGTGTGTGGAGTCCCTTACCCAGCATGCAGCCAGCGGGAGCCCAGCTGCACGCGGGTGTTCTTTTCCCGCACACGGCCAGCAGGACTGCAGCCTCACATGGGATTCCCTTCTCCCCATGCCTGGGGATCCTGTCCTCACACCCAGGGATCGTATCCCCAAGCACAGGAAGTGCAGCTTCAGCCCGGCACTGGATCCCTGTCCCAAACCAGGGGACATCAATCCCAGCGAGATCTGGTTGAAGGGTGGTGGAGGTACCTTTGGGGCTTCTGGCCCCAGGTGCTTGAGGGCTGGTCATCCTTCCAGGGTGCCATGAACCCTGGGAGGAAGGTCAACCCATGCCAATTCAAACTCACAATGAGTTTGAATTGACATGGCCACACTGGGTCAGTTCGAACTAATGGGTTCGAATTGACCACAACTTTGAAGTCAAATGAGGTTTGACCACTTTGAAGTCAGCTTTCATCTATTCGAACTGAGGAGTTCCACAGTCTGAATTGATGAAAGCGAGTGTGACCATGCACCTAATTGATTTGAATTGATTGCCATCAATTCAAGTTCAATTCTAAGTGTAGACATACCCTCAGACACAGAAAGACACCTTCAGGATCTATATCAAGCATGTTTAAAACTACAGTACCCACCTACGGAAGTTAAAAAAAAGAAAAAAAAACAGATTGATAGAATCAGGTGGGTACCCCATAATCATCTACTACAGGAGAAGCCCAAGAAAGAAAACAAGAGACCACCACTGATCATCACATACCCTCAAGTTAGACCTCTACAACGGGTCATTAAGGACCTACAGCCTATAGCCAAAGATGATCCCTCACTCTCTCAAGCCTTGAGATGCTGACCTCTCCTTGCTTACAGACAGCCCCCTAACCTTAAACAGATACTCACCAGCAACTACAGACCTAACAACAGAAATATTAAACCAGTTACACACCCCTGCAACAAACCACGTTGAAAGCTTTACCCACTTATCTGCACAAAAGACACTAACATAGGACCTAATTAAGCCAGCTACTCCATCAAGGGCTCATTCACCTGCTCATCCACCAATGTGATTTATGCCTTCATGTGCCTGAAATGCCACCGTGCCTTATTCATTGGACAAACAGGACAATCTCTGCACAAAAGAATAAATGGGCACAAAACTGCCATCAGCAATCACAACATTCATAAACTTCGATCTTCCTAATCACTCTGTTGATTGATTGTTAACAGCTATACTCTCCCAAGTCAGTTATACATCAAGACTTTGAGGAGAAACAGCAAAATTGGAACTGATATGCAAATTTGACTGTGTGAAAGCAGGATCTGTTGAAGTGGGATTTTCTCCCACAAAAGCTCATGTGATAAATAAATCTGTCAGTCTTTAACTGCCACAAGACTCCTTGCTTCTTTTGCTGAACTAGACTAACACAGCTACCCCCTTTGTAATTCTCAAGCTTTTTAGAAAATCACAGTTGTATTATGTAGCTGACATAGGCAAATTACAAAATCACTGTGGGAGAGGAAGTAGTCTCTAGTCAGCAAAGGTAGGAGAGGTGGTCCTCAAGACAATTTTTCTGATAAACAGAGGTCCACGTGAGCACCCGACTCACTATGCTGCAACCCACTATTCTCATGCGCCCTTGTCTTTTCTAATTTGCTTTTATTCCTCTAGCTGGGGAAACACTGAAATAAGTAACATTGTTTGAGCATAGGGGAGACAAACTATTCAATTTCAGTAGGTTTCAATTCATAGGTTTCAGTAAGTTTTCAGCAGAAAGAAAAAAATACTGCTGTTTACAGCTCAGATATGCCATTGCTGTTAATAGCATACCCTGCAGTACAGTATATCAAAAGGCATAGGGATTGTTTCAGTGCAATACATAGTTTGTTTTTGTGCATGTGCTGGAAATTTTTGTATGCGAGCCCTGAACCCTATCTCATTTACTAGTTTGCTGTATATCTGTTATCTATGTCCATTGTTTTCTTGTATTCTAATGCATGATTTAGTAAAATAAGGTTTTATAGGCCTAGTTTTCATGGTAACTTTAAGTAATGATTAGAATCTGACATCAGTAGCATCAGTATTTGCCCTCTTTTTACAAAAAAAATTAAAGTGTGCAATGAATTATAAACTTAGCAATTTCAAAGTGGGCAAAGGTATGGCTATATGCCTCAGTGTGGTTCTTGAAGGTCTAATAATCAACTTGTGTGGCTTTTGAGTTCTGTAAATTTAGCCACCCCTGCTATAGATTCTTCTCCCATTACAACAGGTGTTTTGACCTCACCTTCCTTTATGTGCTGTTCCCCAGTGTTTGAATCTTAACAACTGCTTTGATTTGCTGTTACAGTGTGACCTGATCCCAGGACTTAGACTTCTCTGCATTTATTTTCCTCCCATTCTGTAAGTTCCCCCATCTTCAAAGCTTCTGACGAAGTGAGATTTTCTCCCATGAAAGCTCATGTGATAAACAAATTTTTTAGTCTTTAAGTGCCACATATAGTCTTTAAGTGCCTCATATCCCTTTTTCAGTTTCCTTGTCTGAGGCCAAGGGATTTGAACAAGGATTTCCACCTCTCTGGTGAGAGCCCTAGAGTCATTTTCTCTCTCTCTGGCCAAGTCCCTATTATTTATACAAAGTGGAACAGTTTCAACAGCAGCGATCAGGATAACATAGTCCAGCAAAAAACAAACAAACAAACAAACAAACCAAAGAGTTGTGTGGCACGTAAAGACTAACAGATTTATTTATCGCAAGTTCACCTGTCTTTGAAGCATCTGATGAAGTGGGATTTTTCTCCCATGAAAGCTCATGTGAAAAATAAATCTGTTAGTCTTTAAGTGCCACACAACTCCTTGTTTGTTTTTAGGATAAAAAAGATCACAATCCCACGTTTAGGGCACTTACATCAGAAGTGAAAGATACCTGTTCAAATCCGCTCCCATCAGGCCGGGGGGAGTGGGTGGGACTGAAGGAGTGTTGTGTAATATTTGGAAATGACTACGTATGGTATGTGGCCTCTCTAAGAAATGAGGAAGTACAGCACAGGAGGGGAAGAGCAGGACCCCTGAGGGCCCGGTGGGGGAATGTTATAGAGCCACCTGGACTGGAAATGCCCAGGAGAACCTTGGAGTAAAAATTTGCTCAATTTTGAATTTAAATGGGAGTGGTCTTCAAGTTATTAGAATACCACCATGGTGATAAGGATGTCCCAGATTACTGTGCAGTTCCCATTCTCTGTACCCACACCTGCCCCATTTCTGTGCCCACGTGGTTCACAGCATTAGGAGTGCACTTGATGATGGCTAATCTGGAAGCAACAACTGAAGCTTTCCAGAGTACACATCTCCATGTTCTAGGTACCAAAAACTTTTGGATCTTCTCCACTGGCTCATTGTATCAGGAGGCAGTGAAGGCACTGGTGGCACTTTCCCCACATACTCAATGCAATACTCAAATGCATCATGTTTTGGTTGCAACAAGAGCAACTCCTGGAAAATTTGCTGGAACTTTGCCAGAGATCAATGAAGTAAAGATTTAAGTTAAGAGCACTTGGTTGTGACTTAAAACAGCCAAGGAATCCCGTGTCACTGAAAGACTAAATAAGTTATTTATCCTTGTTTGTTTTACTAAACTAGACTAACAGGGCTGCCCCTTTGGAACTTGGTTGTGACTTGTATGTGTCAATCATATAACAGGTGGAGGTATTGCATTTCCTTTGGGTTATTTCCTGATACCGACTCAGGTACTAAAAATTACCAGGTCAAGGAACCCTGTGTAACAGATTTGAAGGCCGCAGCAAGGATGATTGAGAGACAGAAGATGGATGGCGTAAATAAAATGCCTCCCAGTCCTCGGGCAGGGCAGGCAGCAGTCTTTAGCCCTGGCTAGGGTGAGTCTGTGTAAACAAAGTGCCTCTCAGCCCTCAGGCAGGGCAGGCCAGGCCAGGCCAGGACAACACAACAGTTCCTGGCTTCTCGGGTAGGGCAGGCCAAAACAACCATTCAGGGGTTTGGTAGACAAGCTCTTTTGGGGATTAGGCAAATCACTGGTCTTGGAGAGCAGGTAGCCCAGGTGCAGTGATCCTGGAGGAGCAAAGATGAAGGGGATACAAGCTCACCCGCCTCCATTGCGTCCCAGCCCAGGGCTCTGGTAGTGATGGGCTACCCCATCACAGTCAGTGGGGTTCCTGCCAAAACACGCTGCGATAACTATTGGCTGCATTACTGCCACACAGGTGCTTGACTTCCCTGGGCCACATCATCCCTCCCTCCCCTTTCCCAGGGTACCTGGTCCACTAGATTCCTAAGACTCATCCGAGTACATGACCAGGGGGAGGTTCCAAAAGCCTTTATTTCATCAGGCAGTGGTAGGTTGGGCAGTTCCCCAGAACTCCCCCAGAGGGCAGCTCATCCTGGCCATGGGCTCCAGCCAGCTTGCTGGGTCCCCAAGGCTCTGGGCCAGCATGCTGTTCCTTAAGGGTCTCAGTGGAAGGTAGCTTGTCCAGGTCCAGGGGTCCAGCTTTTTGGGGGGGTTTATGCAGTTCTGAGTCAGCAGGTAGGTTTCTCAGGTTCTCAACAGAGGGCTGTTCCTCCAGACTGTGAGGGGCAGGAGTGCCCTCATGTCCATGGGGTGTGGACCAGTCAGGGTAGTCATCCAGGCCATAGGCTGGAATGGGAGCTCTGGCCAGGCCTCCTTGTAAGGTTGGCAGAGCTCATGGCCTCGGGACAAGGCTGAACAGTCCTTCCCCTGCACCCTCCAGTACTTAACTGTGGGGAAGAGCTTCCCTTTTACATTTCCCTTTCCCGACCCACCCCCTTTGCTCTGATCAGGTGGAGATGGAGTTCCAGGTTCTCTCCCCCAGCAAGCGATTGGCCTGCCTTCTCTGTCAGTCTTGCAGGGTGGTCATATCTCCTGCTCCTTTCAGTTGGCATAGATAGTTTTTTGTTACAGTACAAATTAAAGGATAGTAGAGGAGGATCACTCCCTACGTTTCTGGTGTTATAGCTTGCCAGTCTGTTGGGGCTCAGAGCTCAGGTCATGATCTGCGTTTGTGAAAAGGTATATCCAAAGAGAAGGAGACATCTGGAAGGATGGAGAAGTTAGACGTGGTGGCAGGAAACAGTTTAACAAATTTTGTACAGAGTGAGGTGGCTGCAGACCCTGGAACCCCAGTGTCTTCATTGACCATGGAACCTTCCTGCAGCTTCCTAAGTGTTGGGACATCTGGGTCACTGCAGGAGAATGGGGAGGCCCATCATTTGGGGGAGCAGAAATGAATTGTGGGTGGTTGCTTTGGTTTTATATAAAGAAAAAGACCAGTTAAAGGATAGGAGCCAGAGGTATAGATTCCCAGGAGTTTTGCCACCCAGAACCCCACTTCTCTTGTAGTTGTTTGTCAGGTATGTTGTGCTGTCTGTGGGTATTTTAAATTTTTGGCTTGTTTTCTTTCCTAAATTATTCTTCACAACCCTCTTATTCCTCTCCCCCACCTTCTTCTCTTTTCTACAACCCTCCTCTATCCCCCTGTACTTCTTTTTCACACACACACCCCATGCAACTGTTGTTTCTTTGTGTGTGTGTGTGTGTGTGTGCTCTTTGTTTTAAAGGTTAAGAAAAGGAGTAACTTAGCAAAGGAGGGATATTACTATATAAGTCTCTTTTCACAGGGAAAAGGTGTCACAGATTCATACTGACTGAAGTCAAAGAAAGGGCAAAGTTGGATCCCATACACCCCAAGTACTCTCACAGATGGGAAAGAGAGGAGAATCTTAAATTGTATGGGCAACCTAAGGTCATTTCATAGATGACCAAATTGATAAAGCCTAATATAGTAAATAATAGCAAACTACTTGTGCCTTCTACCAGAAAGAATAACCAGCTATTGGGCTGAATGATCACCCCAGAGCAAGCAGAAAGAATGGGAACATGGATGAAGGACCAGGAGAAGTGGGGACTGATTAAGAAGCCACTCCCCTCTGCTAAATGGATGGTTTGACAAGGCCCGTGACCACAGGAAAGAATGGTTCTGCAAGAAAAAGCAGAATTGGGCCCAGATGGCCCAAAAGCTTCCAAAGCAGAATTGGACCATGCAGTCTGCAGTCAATAGGTAGAAAGAGACTTAAAAAAACCCAAACATGCTGGAAGTCCACAGGGGCATAATGGCAGAAGTAAGTGCAGGCACAGGGGATTAAGATCCCTGGAATAATACTTGGAATGATAATAGCTGAACTGATATATGCATCATTTTGAAAAATAAGTACCGGTAAGTCATTTCAGAGAAGAGCAAGCAGTTCACACTACAAAGTTTGGCGGTAAAGTGTTAAGGGGAATGAATTTTTGATTTCTTTGCCATTCTAAAGGAAAATGGGTCTTTTCCCCTGAGGGATGGTCTGAAAATTAATTGTACATAACTATTGTGGGCAGAAAGACAAGCATTTAATTTGGACCATTTGGTTAAAATAACTAAAAGAAATGTGTATTTTCCCCATGAAGTATGCATGGGTATACTGGATGGGGGTAATTCCTTTGCTTTGCATGTTATAATCAAAAAGACTTGTAAAAGGAAGGGCTATTTTAAGCAATAATCTGCCCCTCTCCCAACCAAAGGGGGTAGAAGCTTTTTGGTCTCTAGAACTCTAGGAAAAACTCTCACCAGCTAAAGAGCAACTCAAAATATAATCTTTGTCAGAGCAGTAAATCCATGGTATTTTTGCATTGTTGTGTATTATGCCAAAAAAGAGAACATACTAGCTCAGCAGAAAAGAATGAATAAGCTTTATAGCCATATTTACAGATGCACGTATCTGTTAGGGTAAAGAAGAAATACAGGAAAATTTAGTTCAATGGATTTAAAAAAGGAAGGAATCCTAGAAATTAATGTAAGAGTGCTCATTGATTCTGCTGACAAGGTTTTATGCCTCATGGCACATCCTGGAAGCCTATGAAAATGTCAGCAAGCTGTTACAGCCCTTAAGGCCAGGAGTTAAAGTATAATTTGGCAGGCCCCAGAACCCTCCTAAATTTTCTGGGCCCCCTTCACACAGGTCTAGGTCCCCTTCACCACCCTGAGCTACTAACCCCCCAAAATGCCTCTCTCCCCACCCCAGCCACTGCCCCACAAATGCCTGCCCCACCCCAGCTACTGCCCCACCCCAGCTACTGCCCCACAAATGCCTGCCCCCTTCAGAACCCTCCTTCCCCATATCATCCTCAGCCCCAATCCCCATTCCCGAAGCTCCTTGCCCCCATATCCCCACTCCAGCCCTCCAAACCCCTGACCCCCCAGCTCCCCCATCTTCACTCCACCCACTTCAGCCCACCAACCCTTCCATACTTCCCTAGCCCACCAGCCCAACCCCTTCTTCCCACCCTACCCCACACTTTCCCTGCTGGCTGCCTGACTGTCCCCAACTCTCCACCATCACCGGCCCCCTTACTGGCACTGCCAAAGTGGCCAAGGATTCAGGCCGGTGGGAAGGAGGCTGCGGTGTTGGCCAGTCAGAGAGAGGGAACAGAGGCCTGAGACTCTTTCTGGGCTGCATGCACTGCCTGGGACCAGCAGGAAGGGGCATGGCTGGCACAGGTGCTGGAAGGGGGTTGGGGTGGGTAGCTGGGCTTGCTCCAGCCCACAGCTCCTTCCTTCAGGCAGCCCTGGGGAAACACATCGGAACGCTGCATTCCAGTGCATTCCTCTGTTTTTAGGGGACCCCAAAATGCTGTTCCAGGGCATTTTGCCATACTTTAACCTAGGGGTCTCAAACTCAAATCACCATGAGGACCTCATGAGGACTAGTACATTAGCCTGAGGGCCACACCACTGAAACCTTGTCGTACAATGATATTGCAAATATTGATTACACTAGTGTTATTGCAGGCCAGAAGAAGTAGTTTTAGGAGCCTCATGCAGCCCATGAGCCATGTGGCTGAGACCCCTGCTTTAACCCCTGCTTAAGGCATGTGGAAAAACTGGGATGCCTCTCAGAAATTCTAGCAATTTCAGAAAAATTGGGAAGTCTGGGCCAAAAATAAAATATGTAGTAAAAGTAATACAGAAATCCTAATCACAGGACCTAGTTCCCCATTTCAAGTTATAGTATATGTACCCCAAAGAGGCAGAAGCCAGCCTATGAAAGCAATTGATGGACTTTTAAGCCACAATGGTTCAGTAGAGCAAACAAGTGTGAGTAAATGCTGCTCTGTGGCTACTTGGAAGTAATGGCAGGACTTGGATGCTTGTGGAGGAGTTTTTGTCCCATTAATAGTGGGAAACCAGTGATCTCCTCTTGTGGTTAAGTATCAGGTGACTGCTCCATTGTAGGATGGGGCCCAGTGGTTTTAATTTTAAATATGACCAATACTTTATTTGCTATCCCTTTATATTGGGGCAGCTATTACAAATTTGCTTTTATCTTCACAGAGAAGCAGTCATGTTTTGCCAGGGTTCCCATAGGCTGGAATGATGTTCTTATTATTTGTCATGCCCATATAATTAGGATGTGAGAGAGGATGCCTGAAAAAGACAGTGTAATTCCTTATGTGGATGACATCCTGGTTTGCACTCAGGTCAGGAAAGAGACTCTAAAGGTATTAAACATGTTTTTTTTTTTCCAAAAAGATTCAGAAAAATTGGGTTTAAGGTAACCCCAAAGAAAGCCCAGCTGTGCTTTGGACATATAAATAAATTCTTTTGGAGCGATTTTGGGACAATAGTGAAAGAAGCTGAAATTTCACTGAAGAATTTTCAGAGAAGACAGCACTGCTGCATATATTGTTAAAAACAGAAGCAGGACAAAACAGTGATTGTGCTGCATATGGCAATTACAAAAAGGGAAAGGGAGAAAAGAAACTCACACATAAAGAGGTATCAGTAAACGCTAATGTTTTTCCCTATAGAGAGAGGTTTTGTTTTGCTTTGCATTTTAGATCAGTGGTTTTCAAGCTTTAGCTGATCATGACATCCTTGTGTAGTGACCCTACAGGACAGCCAAGCCAACAGCACTCCCCCCACCCCCCTATCTAACCATCTGCCTGGCTCTCAGAGACACATTTATCTCTGGCTGTGTCTGCACTAGGAAAAGTTAGTTCAGATTTGTTAATTCAAGCTAATAAATTCAAGTTTAGTTCAAACTAAACTCAAACTTATTAGTTAGAATTAACAAAGTGGACTAATTTGACTTAACATTAAGTCAAATTAGTCCACTTTGTTAATTCTTACTAACTGCCCTTAATTCAAATCTCTTAATTCGAACTAGGGGTTAATCCTAGTCTACACCAACCTTAGTTCAAACTAAGGATCGAACTAAGGGCTTAGTTCAAATTAACCAGCAGGTTTTACTAATTTGAACTAAGCTTTCATTAGTTCAAATTAAGGAATTCCTTAATTTGAACTAATGAAAGCCTACTGTAGACAGGGACTAAATTAGTGCAAATTAAGCCTCCTTAATTCAAACCAGTTTGGAAGTGTAGACATACCCATGTGTGTGGTGACAGTAACGTCTCTACAGAGTGTTTGAGGACCACTGTTTTAGACTAGTAACCCTTGCAAATTCTTGAAGTCCCAGACTACAATGACCTCCTGCGTGCTGCTTTTGCTGGCATGGTTATCATAATCCTAATCCTCTGGTAGTGTGAATTTGGAATGTACAGTGCTCAAAACATGGGGAAACATCCCATGTATAACAGTTGGATGCAAACTGAATGATGCAGTAAAAATTGGCCTGATGAGCAAAAAAGTCCAAAGTGATGCTGCCAATGCCTCCTAAAAAAGTTCAAACATCAATGGGACAAAAATGAAGGGCCATCAGGTGGCGGGGGGGACGACACCATTATGGGACCTTAAATGGGTGGAAAAATGCTAATTTAAATTTTAGCTTCTTTCCCGTCTGTAAAGTCCCTTGTGTGCATTTATGGATTATCGTCTCTAAGTAGACAGCAACAAGGTAACACATTAGCTTGAAATAATCTCTTTTTCAAAGGCAGGGGAAAGGCAAGGCTACAGATAGTGACACAGACAGGGAAATGGGACATTTCCTTTGAGCGCTGCTCACATCATTCAGTTACAGGTGTCTACGTGCCGCAGCCCATGGTAGCTCGGAAAGTCTTTAGCGTTAGCCTGTCAGGTTAGGGCACATGACCAATGCCGCCTCTGTGCCACGACCACGGCTATATAGGTGACCTTGATCCTGACCATCCCAGTTCCTTTTTCCGCCATCAGCATCAGTTCGGATCAGCGTAAACTTGCAAAACTCAAGTGCCTGTCTTTTGTGTGAAATTCAAGATGCCTGGTTTCAAGCCGTGCTTGGAATGCTGCAAGGCTTTTCTGATGGACAGCCTACACGAGAAATGCCTCACTTGCTTGGGTGAGTCCCACCTCGTGGCTGAATGCTCCATTTGCTGGCCCTTCAAGTGGGGGACCTGCTTAGAAAGGGAACGCCACTCTCTCTTGATCTCGGGGAGTGGGGCAACCACCCCTGAAACCAGCCGGGCCACGAGCACTCCGCTGGACCCTCAATCGACTCAGGCTCAGGAACCCCACCACCGATCATTGGTACCAGGCTTGAAACTTTGATCCGCTACAGTACCACTCCAGCACTGAGCTTGTTGGTCACCGTGTAGCCCCTCAGCTGTACCAAGACAGGTACCGGCACAGGCACCCCCAATGGGCTATCAAGGGTGCCATAACCCAGCTCTGGTGCAGAAGAAGAAGAAGAAGACCAAAGCAGCACCATCTCCATTGGTACCGCAGGACATGGTACCACCCCTCATGGTACCAACGTCAAGCCCGGTACCGACATCAAGCCTGGTACCGACATCAAGCCCAGTATCACCAGATCCAGTACTGCCAGGCCCAGTACCAACAAGCCCGGTACCGTCAACTAGCCCAGCACCAACACAGGTACCGGCATCCAGCTCCATGCTAGTCTCTGACCCAACACCGATCTGTACCCAGGTATTAGCAGCTAGCCCAACACCGGAACCCAGGATGGCACCGCCCAGCCCTCCACTGGTACCACAATTGGGTACAGAGGGACAGGGAACCTCACTCCATCGCTCCTCTGAAGAGCCCTCGGTACCAGGTTCCCGGACATCAGGTGGAGTGTCTTCTAGATCGTCCTCTGAGGACTGCCCCACCCCTTCTCAGGAGGAGTGCCCAAGGAAAAGACTTCTCAAGAGCTCCCCATCCCCAAGCTCAGTGAGGTCAAGAAGACCATGGGTACAAGGGGAGGTGTTCCTTCTTCCTCCTGTGCACCTACACCTCTAGTGAGATCATCCTATAACGAGTGGACCCTCGATTGGCTGAGCACAACAACCGACAACGCCTCCTCTCACTACGTCCGGTTGCCTCCACCGGAGTCCTCAGATCTCTCCAATGATGAACCTGATCCTGATTCTATGCAACACAGTAGATCCTGGGCCCAATCCTCCTCCTCACCAGATAAGCGTCTAATCGACAGTCCACTGACCGCGAGGGAGATCCCCATGTTGAGCAGGACCTACTCCGCCATATGGCAGCAAATCTTAAATTGAAATTAGGAGTAATCCAAGAGGAGGATAACTCCCTCTTTGATGCTTGCCGTAGAGCCCCTCCAGCAAGGGTGCAAATCCCTTTACACTCGGGAGTATATCTCATCGTCCAAGAACGCTGGCAGTGTCCAAGGTCATGGATAAGAAATACTACATCTCTCCTGATGGGTTCTCTTTCTTATTTCATCACCCCATCCCAGAGTCCTTGGTGGCTGATGCCATAAACTAAAGGGAGAGACAGGGCCAGCCGAGCTCCATGCCCAAGAACAAAGAGGCAAAGAAGCTCAACCTCCTGTGGAGGAAGGTATACTCCTCCGCGGACCTTCATCTACGTATCTCCAACCATTCAGCCTTAATGATGCGTTACATCTTTAACCTGTGGGAGGCCATGCGAAACTTCCACGTGGCCATCTCTGAGGAACACCTGAGAGACTTCAAAGCAATGCTCGAGGAAGGGGAGACAGCATCCAGGGATGCTCTGGCGGCAACCTGGGACGTAGTGGATACAGCGGCCCGCACCATGGCCTCCACAGTCGTCATGTGTCGGCTGGCCTGGCTCCAAGGCTCAGGCCTATCTGCACAGATGCAGCAAATTATCCAAGACCTCCCCTTTGAAGGCCCTGAATTCTTTGCTTCATTCACGGATACGAAGCTCCATGGTATGAAGAACTCGAGGGCCACACTTCAATCCCTAGGGATATACATCCCACAATCCAACAGGTGCTCAACGAGACCACATCAACAGCTCCAACAGCAGTTGCAGCAATTAAAGCAGCAGATTCAGCTGCGGAGTCAGTTCCCAAGGTCCCTCCAGTTCCCCCAGTGCCACCTTGGGGACCTGAATAACGACAAGAACCATCCAGGTAAGGGGGGAAAGCTCAACACCTCACAGTCCGGAAGGTGTGGACAGGGGTCCAACAAATCCTCAAGCCATAAACAGCATTTTTGACAGTCCCTTCGAGGGCAGCGTGCCAGGATCCCTGTTCTCCCCCACCCCCTGCACCACTTTTTTCCGCCGGTGGGCCTGCATTACTTCAGACCAGTGGGTCCTCAACATGGTGGCATGAGGATACCACAGCCAGTTGCTTTCAACCCCTCGGGACAGGAAACCACCCCCTCTTGCAGCATTGGGAAACCAAGAACAGTTATGCCAGCTCGAGGCCAAATGCCAAAAACTCCTCTCCCTCGGAGTCATAGAAAAGGTCCCCAAGTGGGAGAGGGGCAACGGGTTTTACTCCCAATACTTCTTGGTCCCCAAACCCAACGGGGATCTACAGCCTACTCTAGACCTCAGAGCGCTAAACAAGTACATAAGGAGAATAAAGTTCCGCATGGTTTCCCTCCCTCAGATTGTTCCCTCCCTGTCCCCGGGAGACTGGTTCACGGCCCTCAACCTAAAGGATGCTTACTTTCACATATTTCCAAAGGGATATCCGTGTTAGTCTAGTCCAGCAAAAAAAAAAACAAGGAGTCGTGTGGCACTTAAAGACTAACAGATTTATTTTTCACATGAGCTTTCGTGGGAGAAAATCCCACTTAGTCAGATGCTTCAAAGATGGGTGAACTTACAGAATGGAATGAAAATAAATGCCAAGGGGTGTAAAACATAGGATCAGATCATAGAGTAACAGCAAATCAGAGCAGTTGTTAGGTTCAAACCATGGGAAGCCTGAAGTCAAATGACCTTTTGTAACGGGAAAAAAACCCATAGTCTCGATTCAATCCTGCTTTCACAGAATTTAACTTGCATATTAATTTGAGCTCAGCTGTTTCTCTTTGAAGTCTTGATGTAGATCACCACTTTACACCAGTTGCCTCTCATCTTCCAGGGGTAGACAACGGCTTAGCGGACTCACTCAGCAGGAAAACCCTAGCAAACCACGAGTGGTCCCTTCACAAGAATGTATTTTCCCTGTTGACAGATAGATGGGGACCTCCCCAGGTGGATCTCTTCGCCACAAAACAGAATCTCAAATGCCTCCAATTCTGTTCCCTCCAGGGTCGAGAGGAGGGCTCGCTCAGTGATGCCTTCCTCCTCAGTTGGTCGGGGGCCCTGATGTATGCCTTCCTGCCAATTCCTCTCATCCACAGAGTGATACTGAAGATCCTTGCAGATGGAGCACACATCATCCTGATAGCTCCGGACTGGCCCAGACAACACTGGTTCCCACTCCTGCAGGACTTGTCCATAAAGACCCCGCTCCACCTCCCTCAGTGGGTGGATCTCCTAACACAGGACTCAGGGCACCTTCGGCACCTGAACCAAGGCCACCTATACCTGACAGCGTGGACAGTCTCTAGCTCAGCAAGCAAGAGAGGTGCTGCTTGGACAGCGTTAAGAAGATCTTGGTTGGTAGCAGGAAACCCTCCACCAGGTCCACGTACACGGCCAAATGGAAACGCTTCTCCACTTGGTCCCATGACAAAGACATAGACCCTATCTCAGCACCAATCCATACAATTCTGGACTATCTTCTAGATCTTAGAGAAAAAGGCCTGTCCCTGTCATCACTGAGAGTCCACTTAGCAGCAATTTCGGCTCTTCACAAAAAGATAGATGGGGTCCCAGTCTTTTCACACCCCATATCTCACAGGTTCCTGAAAGGGGTGGAAAAGCTTTTCCCCCACCCTCGTAAACCCACCCCTCAGTGGGATCTGAATGTTGTACTCTGAGCATTAACAGAGCCACTGTATGAACCTTTGGATTCAGCCACCCTGCTAGTTTTGTCATGGAAGGTGGCTTTCTTAGTAGCAATCACCTCAGCTAGAAGTGTTTCGGAGTTGCGAGCTCTCTCCTCTGAACCCCCATATACGACGTTCTTCCCGGATAAGGTGGTCCTCCATCACCACCCTTCCTTTCTACCCAAGGTGGCCACCCCCTTCCAGATGAACCAAGAAATTTGCCTGCTGGTTTTCTATCCCGACCCCCGGGTCACAGAAAACCAGAGATGTTGGCACACCTTAGATGTGAGGATAGCACTCTTAACTTATATTGAGCGTACTCGATCCTTCCATAAGACCTCCCAGTTGTTTGCGGCGGTTGCCGAATGCACGAGAGGTTCCCCAGTGTCCTCTCAGTGCATCTCCAAATGGATTGTAAACTGTATCAAAGACTGCTATGGAAGGTCAAACACACTTCTCCCAGAGACTGTGAGAGCCCACTCTACCAAGGCACAGGTGTCTTCTACATCCTTCCTCGCCAAGGTCCCAGTCCAAGAGATCTGCAGGGCTGCTACATGGTCCTTGATTCATACCTTCACAACGCACTACGCCATTGCCCAACAGGCTAGAGATGATACCACTTTGGGAGGAGCTGTACTCAGTGTGGGTAGACTGTAACTCCTCCCACTATCCTTGTGTACGTCTAGCAGTCATCTGTAACTGAATGATGTGAGCAGTGCTCGAAGGAGAACGGTTGGTTACTTACCAGTAACCGTCCTTCTTCGAGATGGGCTGCTCACATACATTCAGGCCCCTCCCACCATCCCCGCTACGGAGTTGGCAAAGGTATATGGGACTGGGAGGGTCAGGGTCATGGTCACCTATATAGCCGTGGTCGCGGCGTGTAGGGGGCGTTGGCCGTGTGCCCTGACCTGACAGGCTAACGCTAAAGACTTTCCGAGCTACTGTGTGCTGCAGCACATAGACAACTGTAACTGAATGTATGTGAGCAGCCCATCTCGAAGAAGGATGGTTACTGGTAAGTAACCAACCGTTATCTTGCCTTGCATTCTGAGAACCCTGGAGTCTCAAGAAATTTACAACGGGGATATATTGGGAACAACTGGAGTGGGGAGGGAGCCCCAGTGAGAAAGTGATGGCAATCAAGTTAAATGTTATGGGCAAACACAACAAGGATTTAAGAGCACCTATTAGTTTAACCAATTAGGTTGCAAACAAGCTGGTATAGCGCACAGCCTACAGGAATGCAAAAAAACCCAAAACAAACAAACAAAAACAACCTAAGAAAAAGATCATGTCTGGCTCTTGAGGACTGTAAGGCTATGTCCACACTTAGGCAGTTAAATCTATTTAAGTTAAATTGGTTTAATAAAATCACCTTAAAATCATTAAATTAATTTAAATTAAATCAATTTAACATGCCCACACTAGAAACTCAAATCAAACTAGCAGGGGAGTCGCTGGCACTGGGCATGCCAGGGCATGTGTCCTGAACCCCAGAGCCAGTGCCACGGATCTCTGGCTCAATCAGGCCGGAGATCCGGGGCCCAGCCGCCAGTGGCAGCAGTGGCCCTGTCCCCAGCCGGGGATCTGGGGCCTGGCAACCCGCGGCCCCGTCCCGCCAGGGATGTGGAGCCCAGCCGCCTGTGACCGCGGTGGCCCCGTCCCCGGCCGGGGATCTGGGTCCTGGCCGCTGGCAGCCTGGCCACCTGTGGCCACAGTGGCCTCGTCCCCCACTGGGGATGCGGGGCCTGGTCGCCTGCAGCCGCGGTGGCACAGTGGCTCCTGGCCCTGTCCGTGGCCAGGGGGCAGGGGCCTGTAGGCTGGGGGCATGACCTGCCAGCCAGGGGCGGGGCCTGGGCTCGTGTCCCAGGTCCCTCCCCCCAGCCAGCGACACCCCTGCGAACTATCATGACCATGGACAAAACTTGCTCGTTGGATTTAAGAGAGGGGCATCACAGGAGGTGTGGCAAGATGGCCCCCTGGATGGGTCATGCCCCTCCTCAATATATAGAAAAAGGACAGCACTCTGGGAAGGAGAAGCACAAAAGTGTTAATTTGAAATAACATGTCCACAGAGTGTTATTTCAAAATAACAGTTTTGATGTGACTGTCATTTCAATATAATACTAGGTTTTATTATGTCAAAATGACTTTCCTTATTGTGAGATAAGGGAGCTCCTTATCTCAATCTAAGGAAACACAGTGTGGACCTGCAATCTTTTAAACTGAAATAATCTGGATTATTTCGATGTAAAGACTGTGTTCGGACATGCCCTAAGTGCCCTGTAAGCTAATGATGTTCTTCTAGTGTTGTTCATATCCATACAGAATTAGGTGTTTACGTGCCACAGCACACAGTTGCTGGAAAACTTTTTGCCCTAGGCTGTCCTCACAGGCTCAGCAGCTAACGTCCCCTCTGACCTGTGCACCTGCGTGGCATATACAGTAGGTGGCCTAGATGCTGTCCCCCCTTCAGTTCCTTCTTTCTGCCCATTAGCGACAGTCCTGGAACTGCCCACTCTTGAAATTCTGCAAGCGCCTGTCCTTTTTATCTTGTTCCATTCTGGAAAACCTCTTTGGTTCAAACTTCCCTCCAGGCTATGGGTGAGCTGAAGAAACCACCAATCCACCATCTCCCAAAGGTACCATCTTTGCTGGCACTGTTCCACCTGTGCCTGGCTTCAAGCCCTGTGCCAGCTGCAGGAAGGCTTTTCCAATTAGTGATATGTATGAAAAGTGCCTGAAATGCCTCCGTGAGAGCCACAGGGTCTTCAAATACAAAATATGCTGATCCTTCAAACTGAGGACCCAGAAGGAGCAGGCTCCATGGCAATGGAAAAACCCCTACATCCCATCTTGGTGCCAAGCCCCCATTCATCAGCAGATGGGGTCACAGCAATTCAGGCCCAATTGGCACTGGCCCCACCTCAGCACCAGTCCCCGACCTCAAAGCCCAAGAAGGCCCACTCAGGTTCAGAGTCTGTCAGGGGTGCCTGCCCTAAGGAAAAGCCACATCACCGGCGCTGGTCCGGGTCACCAGCACAGGCCACTTCTGGGGCACAAGGACCAGAGACAATAATGAGCCCTTCCATGCCAGAAGCATTTGAGGCAGCCAAGGCCCTTCTGCAGCTGTTGGCCACAACCCCACCTAGGCTCACAGTGTCCAGAGGGAAACCAGCCTTGCTTTCCAAAGCCTGGTTGGGTTCTGAGCACAAGCCTTGTCCTTTGGCACAGGAGGGGACAGTGAGTGATCCTGACCGGCACCAGGACAACCCATCATGGCACTGAGCTTTGACCCCCGGTTCCCCAGAGCAGAAACCCAGGGTCAGTCAGCACAACTCTGCACCATCGAGGACACCTCGATCCTTTCCACATGGCACCCCACTGAGGAGGAGGGCCTTGACCCTCTTATCATTGAGGTCAGAGCCCAGGGATGATAGGGCCTACATCAGCTTTTCCCCACAGGCTTCATCACCGGAGCATTCACCATCCTGCCTGCAAAGGCTTCCCTACCCCAGGGCCTGATCACACACCTTGGGAAATTCCAATACCCAGCACTGGCATTCATCATCTCCATTGGCACTGAACTCAGCTTCGACTAAGCTTGCGGGTGAGCATAGGAAAAAGTGCTCCCCATCATCCCCACAACACAGGGAGTCCTGGGACAGAGATTTAACACCGACATATGCAACACCACACAGAACTTCCTCAGTGCCAACACAAAAAAGATGCTGTTCACCACATGCTGATTGGCACAGGGACCTTGAAAGCCACTTGGTGTGGGGCCGTTCAACCTCAGCAAGGGACTCAGCACTGAGGACCTTCAGGAACTGGACATCTCAGTGGTCCTACTGGGGTTCTGGGGACTCCTCCCACAGGGACACTAGGTCTTGGGGTTCATCAAGGCCAGCCACCCCAAGGCAGACCCAGGATGCAGTGGACTCTGACAAGGACTTGGACTCTGACAAGGACTTGGACCCGGGAGCAGGACCATCAGGTTCCCATCATAACCCCTCAAGGATGTTGTCCTCGTCATCCCCAGATGAGGCAGCCTGCCAGAGATCATTGTCCTTCAGAGAGGGCCCTAGCTCCCATCAGGCCTGCTGAGATGCATGGCTGCCAATCTTGACCTAAAGATTGAGTTAGTTAAAGAAGACTTTGACCCCCTCTTCAATGTGGGCAACGTAGCCTGACCAGCAAGAGTAGCAGTACCCCTACATGAAGGGGTCCTCAAGATAGCACAAGCCAGGTGGCAGACCCCTTCATCAATTTCTGCAGTCTTCAAAGCAGCAGAGAGGAAGTACCACATCCCTGCGGACAGGTTCGGCTTCCTTTTGAACCACCCTAAACCCAAGTCTCTGGTAATGGACACTGCTAACCAGCATGTGAGAGAGGGTCAACCAACAGCTACCCCCAGAGAACAAAGAGGCCAAGAAGCTCAACCTTGTTGGGAAGAAAATGTACTCCACCATGGCCCTTCAGCTCTGTATTGCCGATCAGCAGGCCCTCATGGAGGAGGTATATTTTTAACCTCTAGTGGTCCATGGAGAGGTTCAGGGACCTCATTCCCCCCAACCATGCAGTGGATTATCCACTATGATCGAGGATCCTAGCAGCCCACGACATGCTCTTGATCTCCTGGGATGCTACAGATACAGCAAGCTGTGGGCTGGCATCAGCTTTTGCCATGCACAGGTCCACCTGGCTGCAGGGCTCAGACCTATCTCCCCAAGTGCAGCAGTCCACCCAGGACCTCCCCTTTGAAGGTCTGCTGCTGCTTGCTGAGTCAGTGGACATGAAATTGCATGGCATGAAGGACTCCATGTCACACTCAGGTCACTGGGCATGTATACCCCTCAGACAGCCAGATGGTCCTTTTGTTTGCAACAAGAAGAGCAACAGCCCCAACAGCAAATATGGCAGCAGTCCCATCACCCCTATGGGAATGGCAACAGGGATAGAAGGGGAGGTGGGGAGACAGGGCCGCTCTTAGGATAGGGCAAGAGGAGCAGCTGCCCATGGCCACACACTTTGGGGGGCCCTGCGGGGCCCACACCACTGCTCCCCACATGCCGGGAACCGAGCGATCCAGCCAAAAGCGGCATCTCAGTTCAGCGCTCCTGGTCCGCCCCCTCCCCACGTATGCTGCTTTTGGTTCTGTGCTAAAGCAGTGGGGAGGGGGCAGGAGGCAGTACAGTGCCCGTACTGCTATCCTTCTGGCTGCGCTACCTCCTGCCCCCTCTCCGCTGCCCTGGCACAGAGCTGAAAGCAGCGTGCATGGCTGGAGGGGGAGCAGACTGGCAGTGCTGAATTGGGCCGCCACTTTTCACCAGCTCGCCTGGTCTCTGGCATGGGACAGCCAGGGCAGGGGTCTGCTTCTCCCCTGAGCCAGCTGTCCCTGCCCCCCACACAGCTGGGGGGGGTGAGTGGGGGCCCAAGAGAGGGTGATTCACCCGGGGCCCTGCACACCCCCAGGGACGGCCCTAGGGGGAGGGGACCCTGGTCCCAGGGCAACTCCTAAGCTTCATTGCAGGGTGGTGGTAATGTGCTCCCTCCAGCACAGAGACAAAGATTTTGACCTCTTGCCTGAGGGCTGCCATAACACGCTGGAGCTGACTCAGCCATTCCAGAATTGCTTGGCCCCTTTCCACCAACAATGGGCCAGGAGAACCTCAGACCGCTGAGTCCTAGACACGGTTTCACGGGGTTATCCTGCACAATTCAGGGCCAGACCCTGGGACCAAAAACTGCCCCATCCACACAAAAATGGGGACCCCTCCCACAAGGCCCTGCTAAAGCTGGAGTGCCAGAAACTCCTGGTCTTGGGGGCCATAGAGACAGTGTCTTCAAGAGAGAAAAGGATGGGTTTTTACTTCCATTACTTCCTGGTCCTGAAGTCAAGCAGAGGCCTGTGATCCATCCTAAATCTCAGGGCCTTCAACAGATGTCTAAGGCAAATAAAGTTCTTTGTCTCAGATTATTCCATCATTAGATCCAGGGGATTGGTTCGTGGCCCTTGACCTGACGGACACCTACCACCACATTTCAATAAGACAAAGACCCAGAAAATTCCTCCGCTTCATGGTGAGCGGGGAATCACTTCCAATTCACCCCACGCCCCTTCAGCTTCTCCTTTGCCCCAAGCATTCTCACCAAGTGCATTGCAGCTGTAGCAGCGGATCTGAGAAAGCAGGGGATCCGAATCTCCCCCTACCTCGATGACTGGCTGATAAGGGGAAGGTCCAAGCACCAGGTCTGATGCAGTGTCAGGATGGTTCAGAGCCTGTGAAGCAGCCTGGGCCTCCTTATAAACCTAGAAAAATCAAAACTCACCCCATCAAGGAGAATAGAGTTCATAGGGGCCCAATAAGACTCAATAAGGGCACGGGCCACCCTACCCCATCCGGGTTTCACTCCATATCTACCTTCATTTCAGACATACGTCACTCTTTCACCGCAACTGCAAGACACTGCGGCAGCTTCCACTTATGTAATAAGGACAGCACGCCTCTGGATGAAGCCCTTACAGTTGTGTCTGGCAACAAGTTTCCACCCACAGTGCCAATCCCTGAACCGGGCAGTCACCATCCTGAGGGATATGCTGGACTCATTAAGAGTCTGACAGAACCCAGAGTTTGCACATGCAGGAGTCCCTGGATCCTTCACTCACACTGATCACAGGTGCATCAGACTTAGGGTGAGGAGCCCACATCATGAGAGGTCTATCCACCCAGAGGTCTTGGTTTCGGGGAGACAGCCCTCTTCACATAAACATGAAAGAAATGAGGGGGATACGCCTAGCGTGTAGAGTGTTCCTAGACAGAAAACAATTCCGGTACTGACAGATAACATGGCAGCCATGTGCTATATCAACTGCCAAGGGGGTGCCCAATCACTGGTGCTGTGTGACAAAGCTTCCCTTCTGTGGGAACTGACACTGAAATTCAACTTTACCCCAATAACTTTCCACCTGCCAGGGGTGAGCAATGCACAAGGGGACACACTCAGTAGGAAATTCCTTCCTGAGCACAAGTAGCCACTGCACCAAGCAGTAGTGAACTATGTCTTTGAGGCCTGGGCCCCCACAAATGGACCTGTTTGCCT
This sequence comes from Podocnemis expansa, assembly GCA_007922195.1. Lineage (NCBI taxonomy): Eukaryota > Metazoa > Chordata > Testudines > Podocnemididae > Podocnemis > Podocnemis expansa. The sequence goes on from ML682088.1 coordinate 4,261,822, forward strand.
CCCGTGCAAACTGCAAGTGCAGTCGATTTTGCTTGTTCAGGACCAAGGACTCGGGGTCCCTCTCAGATGCCTTTCTGATCAATTGAAGAGACCTGCTCCTCTATGGTTTTCCTCCCATTCCCATGATCCACAGGGTTCTGCTAAAGATCAAAAGGGATCAGGTGGATGTAATTCTGATAGCCCTGGCTTGGCCATACCAGCCATGGTATACCACTCTCCTTGACCTTCCAGTGGTGCCACCCATAACCCTTGCACTCTGAGCAGACTCTCTCACTCAGGGCTGAATTGTCACTATGGATTCTTTTCACATTATAACAGGTAATTTGCCTTTACCCTCCCTCTGTATGCTGTTTCCTGGAGTTTGAATCCTTACAAATGCTCTGATTTGCTGTTGCAATATGACCTGATCCCATGTCTTACACTCCCCTGCATTTATTTTTATCCAATTCTGTAAGTTCTCTCTCTTAAACGCGTCTGACGAAGTGGGATATTCTCCCACGAAAGCTCATGTGATAAATAAATCTTTTAGTCTTTAAGTGCTACTTAGCTAAAACTTAGCTATTTACAAGTAAGTAACCCTCAATTTCTTTAGCCCTGTCACTTATGTAAATACAGGGATAGATGATTGATATGATAAAGGATGTGAGCTAGAATTCAAAGGCTTCAGCTCTTTCAACCTTTGGCTTGTAGATCCACCACCCTTTCCTTGGCAAGTGGAATGTTTCATGCTTGCCACACTCTTTGAAGGGGAAACATGAAATTTTTGGTACTACATAATCATCACCCTACTAAGCTGGTGTGCTGAGTTTGTAGTGCCAATGAGACCATTTGCTCAATCTCAGTTAAAAACATTGAGCGTTTGTTTTATCACAGATCTGGTACATTCAGGACTCCTTATGTGGCTGACTACAGTTATTTGAAGGGCTCCCTCCCCCCTTACATGAAAAGGCAGGTGGACTTCAGGGAGGGGACTGAACAGGGGCATTTTAGCAACCAGCCAAATGTAGAAGCCCCTGCCAATTATTGGGATGGACTACCAATTATCTTGCTTGCTGCTTTTAGATAATTTCCTGCCTTTGCAGGTGCTTGGACTGATCAGGCAAACCGGGAAAGGGGGTGGAAGGAACTATTAGTGAACATATGAAGTGAGCATCACCCTATGGGTTCTCTCTTTAAATATGCTGGCACAAACGTCTGTAGAAAACAGGACGTCTGGGTATATTTTGGAATTGTCAATATGAGGAAATTTAGCTTACTTCTAACAGCTTAAGACTGTTTGCTTAACAATATATTTTAGTGACACGTCTTTGTAATGCCTGATTTTTGCCAGTGATTAATTTGTTTTGTCAACTATGTACCATTCTTTTGATTGACACATTACTGTAACTTTATGGGGTATAAGAGGGAGGAAAGTAGTCTGTCAGGCAGATCACTTTGTGGGCATATTTGGGAAGAGCTCCATGCACAGATAGAAAGACTGGCCAGCTAGAAATCTGTGACTGATTCACCCAAAGACTGCCCTTAGACTTGTGGGGTATCTGTCACATTTTGGGATACTCAAACCACCCTCAAGCATTTGTATGTCCTTAAGACTAATAAGTGGAGACCTTCAGGAAAAGAGATTCAAATGGGAATTGCTAGAGCTCAAAGAAGGAAAGCTTTAAGTTAAAACACTTGGTTTTAACTTCTCTTTGACAACCACATAGCAGGCACTGGTATTGTGTTTCCTTTGGTTTATTGCCTTGATGCCAGTTCACACAAATTAAAAGCTACTGGGTTGAGGACCCAGTGGTACCACAATAAGGGTACCAGCCCCTTCATACTCCACTGATGGGTTGAGCGCTTCCATCAGCACAATATTGCATTATAGTACACTAGTCAGGTAAACCCATTCAGGTGGCTGATTACCTGTCCCAGACTTTATCTGACAAATTCCCACTAAGGGTGGTGATGAGCAAGGAGGATAACAACACATGAACTGACCCCCTCTCTCATCACTCCCAAATCATTGTTAGAAGATTTGCCCCAGGATACAGTTTTACAAGTTCTCAAACATGTTCTTCAGAGTTTGCCAATAACTGTTTATTTCATGTGCGACATGAATTGTCACCATGGGGTGATCATGATCTACTTTGGGAGCCCAGGTTGTAATACCAGAGGCCATATGGGAAGAAGTACAGTACACTGGCCACAAAGGGCAACTTGGAGTGTTAGGTATGAAATAGAGATCTCGTACAGCAGTGTTCTGGCCAGGCATTGATGGTCACATTAGCTGATCAGAAACTGTATCATAGCTTACTTAGTAATAAACCTTATAAGCCAGTCAGTGTACCTATAATTGCTGTGGCTCATGGCAGTCCACACAGCTACATACACAGAAAAAAAAATAACCCCTGCTCCACAGCTCCAGTCATTTCTGTTACTATCCTATGAGCTGTTTTTCCTCATGGTCAAAGCTAGCAGCCTAGTAACAACATAAATCACCTGAGAGCTGCTGGAAGAATGGTTTTCTAGGTGTGATTATCCATGCCTAATTAATGATAATGGACTGTAGTTTGCTGCTGCATGTTTCATCCAATTCCTGGCAGATAAAGGGATTTGGCTTCTCTGTACACCCAGATACCATCCTCAGTCTAATGCAGGCATGGCCAGACTGTGACTTGGGAGCCGCATGCATCTCTTGAATGAAAACATGGGGCTCACGGAAGAACATCATCAATTTAGGAAGACAGCCCAAGCCTAGGAGTTTTAAATCAAATCAAATCAAATCATAGGGCTGGAAGGGACCTCATGAGATCATCAAGTCCAACCCCCTGGGAATTGATCCCAGGACCTTCTGCATGTTAAGCAGAGGTGCTAGCCACAAATCTGCCACCCTGAGCATGTTTTGGGGGGAGCCCCAGCCTGTGCCTAGCCACTGGAGCGGCAAGGTAAGGGGTCTCGGGGGTTGTTGGCCTGGGGGGGCAGCGTTAGGGTCTGGGGGATAGGGAGGGGGTGGGGGACGGCGGGAAGAAGTGATGGCGTGGTCAGAACAGCAGGGAAAAGTGGTGGCACGGTCGGCGACGGGGGAAGCAGTGGCATGGTTGGGGACACAGGGGAAATGCATGGCATAGTTAGAGTTTTCTGTAGACCCTACTGCAGTTTACTCATTAAATTGTGTTTTACAAGTCCTTCTAAACAAGACATCAAATAATAAGAAAAGAAAATACAAAGAACAAAATAGATGCTATATGGCTATATGCCTCAGTGCAGCTCTTGAAGGATTAATAAGCAACTTGTGTGGCTCTTGGGTTCCATAAATTTGCCCACCCCTGGTCTAATGAGTGGGTGTGTGGAGAGATTTAACCTCACATTGAAGCATGCACTTCAGGCTTATCTGTCCCAGAGTTTACTCTCTCCACAAGCTCTCTGCCCAGTATTATAGAATCAACAGGCTGCTCCCTAGGTCAGCCTCTGGGTTGCTGATACTGGAATGAGAGGTGTGCTGATCATTCGAATTCTTAAGAATGCCAGGAGTATCGGATCAAAGGAGGGTTGCAATCACATATACAAGTGTCAGACATACTCCACAGGTTACACCAAAGACAGAGGACTAGGGTGAAGACTCTGGTAGTGAGACAATGAGTACATGTATGGAGACTATGCATGGGGGTCCAATTCTCATGCAGGTTACACAGCATCTACGAATGGTAACACATGACTTGCATGCTATATCCCATTGGCATATAATTTAATCCTGTCATGGGAGTCCATCACAGGTGAAGCAGGTCTGGAAATCCCCCCTGTAACATCAGCGGTGCAAGTGGTTCCACTTGTCCCAACAGAGTTTTGCCTGTACCGGTAGAAATTTTGATTTCACTTTCAACCCTACCTTCACCAGCTGCTGGTAGGGCAAGGGTGACACACTGACCTTCTGTGTTAGCCTCTACATTGGGCAAAGAACTTTGTAGTGTAACATCCAAAGGAATTGCTGGCATTTTGAAGGTTTAAATTGAATAATAATTTGTTATTGCATGACTATATAAAAAAATGTTTGGAACTGCTTTAAACAATAATCCTCTGTTTCTTGTCCTATTTCAGGACACTCCACTGACGCTGCCTGTCATTCTTCAGGAACTCCATCCTTGGTCTAAGGTACCCTCACTGATCATTCCTACATAGGTCTCTTCTCTTAAAAAGGGAACAGGATTCTCACAAACTATTTTCTTTCTTGTGTTACAGAGGTATATAAAACCTGGGTTTACTGTGAAGGGACCTCTATTTCACCCCTTTTCAAACTTTTAACATCTCTCACACTGTTCACACAACTAGGTCCGTGGAGTAGAGGCTGTGTGACAACTGAGAATGGATGAAGAGGGAGACTGTGCAATAATTATAAAGGAGTAACTGATAATACTAAGTTCCAAAGGGGCAGCTGTGTTAGTCTAGTTCAGTAAAACAAACAAGGAGTCCTGTGGCACTTAAAAACGAAGAAATTTATTTATTGCATGAGCTTTTGTAGGAGAAAATCCCACTTTCTCAGTCTCTGATGAAGTGGGATTTTCTCCCATGAAAGCTCATGCAATAAATAAATTTCTTAGTTTTTAAGTGTCACGGGACTCTGTTTTACAAACAACACAAAAGACCCATCTTAATTTCAAACTCAAATGTTTAAAGTACAGTACTTAAGCAGTTCTCATGCAATACATCTGTTCATGCTTCCTCATACCTGTGTAATTGCTAGCTAATCTTGCTATTCTTAATTGTCTCCTTGCTTTTGATCAAGGTAATGGAACCAGAATGTTTGGCTTTATATTTGCAAATTACTTAGTATTCTGCAGGCACTTACAAATCTCTATTGTATCTACACAACTTAACAGAGAATGTATGGTGACAAGTTTCAACATATTTTTCCTCCATTTCATTCTTAATGAGTCTTTTTAAAATAAATACATACTCCTATACAAGAATTAAAGCTTTCTAGAGAAGATAGACAAACTAGGTATCAGTTTGCAATTTGCTTTGTGAAGTACAAATAAGTGTTTTGCAGGAAAGTATCATAGAAATGTAGGGTGGTAGGTTTCTCAACAAATCAAGTCCAGTCCCCTGCACTAAGGCCAGGCCAAGTAAACATAAATAGTCTCTGGCACATTTGTCCAACCTGTTTTTAAAAATTTCCAATGTGGGAGATTCCACCACCTCTCTTGGAAACTTTTTCCCAATCTAAGCCACCTTTACACTTGGGAATTTTTTTCTGATATTTTAATCTAAATTTCCTTTGCTATAGATTCAGTCCTTTACATCTCATTCTACCTTCAGTGGACATGGAGAACAATTGACTACAGTCAAAGTTCTCAAAGGCAGAGAACTTTGTGGTGGAAGGCCACAGGTTTTAACGAAATCAGAAAGCGGTAAAGAATTCTCTGCAGGACCTGGACCTGAACCTGACTTTGCAGATATATGAGAAATGTATCAGTATTTTCCCACCTTCTCACCAGGAGTGCCACTGCCCTGGGGAAAGATCTGTGGCACAGGCACAGGCCCTGTCCCCTGGCCGCCGACCATGCCCCCCCACAAGCCCTGATTCCACACTTGGGCCTCAGGCACCTGCTGCCACAAGTCAGGCCCCGGATCCCTGGCCAGGGCTGGGAGTAGCAGCTGCTGCTGCGGGCAGCCTGGCCTAGGATGGGGTCTGGAGTGGCAGGCGCTGCCACACGCAGCCTGGCCCTGGATCTCTGGCTGGAGACAGGGCCAGAAGAGGCAGAAGCTATGCCAGGAACTCAGGGCACTGGCGCTGGGACACAGGGCATGAGCCCCGTGTGCCAGGTGCCAGCGACGCACCTGCTTCTCACTGTGTGAATAAAACAATAAGATAATATCTGAAACTTATATTATTATGCATTTTATTTCAAAAGCATTTTCATGCTTCATACTAAGTCCTGAGAACTCTCTGGGTACTCTCTCTATACTACTCTTTTGCTGTTCCTTGTGACATATCAGGACTATTGTGTAGAAATCAAAAAGGTGACAAACAAATCAGTGTCCTCCCCCCCTGCCCTGAAAATACAGTTAAACTTTTGTAAATGTTTTCACTCCATAGGGCCTTTTACATTTCCTTATAACTCTGGTGACATTCTACATTTCTGGCTAAAGTATTCTCGAGCTGATCTTTGCCAAGGAAAAATTTCTTTAGAAAGAGATACACACTTGTTTTTACTAGCTAAGACTATTTAATAATCATCACCCATCATTCTGTTGGCACTGTTAATGTGTATATTGCAAAGTGATTGAGATTTTAGATCGCACTAAACATTTTTTAAAACCCACTCTCCTTTGGTGTGTAGTTACCTATGGGCAGAGACAGAGGTCTGCCTCATTCTTGGGAGCTTTGAGGGAATATGTGCAATAAGTCAAGATTTTGGAAGGTGCTAATGAAATGACCTAAGGTTTCAATGTTACCCAATTTCAGTGAGTTCACAAAGTGCGCCTTCAATGAGACAAGACTCCAAATCAGCCCTTTGTTTAATGAATACATATTTGTGTAAGACAGAGGGTGCAATCTTGGTTATATAGAACTTAATGAGAGTTTGCCTCCAAGTGGGGCCAGGAGTTGATTTCACCATGTTCCAAGCACAGATAAAGTGCCTCTTTTGTGCAGTTTTCCTGAGGTCAGAAAAGGGCTGAGCCCTGACAGAAGTCTTGTCCACGGTCAGTACAAACGTAGGGCCAGGTCTACACTTGTGGAAAAATTAGGTAGCAATCAATGGGAATTAAGCAAGCCATGCAAAGTAGCTTGTGTAACTCCTGTTGACTTCCTAACTTCTCTTCAGTGTGGCATCTTCACTGTGCTATGCTCATGGGAAATGTGCTCCCACTGATGCAGCACTATGCCCCTTGAAGGGGTGGTTTTAATAAGTTGATTTCCAGATCAACTTAGCAGGACTTAACTGACTAGAAATCAATCGCAAAAGATCAATCTGATGGCGGTGAACTTGCTCCTGTCAGTGTAGCTGTGGCCTACGACTTCTATCCCATCACGATTTCCTGAGATCAAAGAAGGTCAGAGCTATTAGAGATTCCTCTCTTGTGCAGAACATTTATTACATTTCTCTGATGTGTAAGTAGTGGTGTGTTGCCATTGAAGCCTTGCCCACATCCTGGGCATTTTTGGGCAGCTCAACAATATGGATTTGCTCATGTGTAATAAGGTTTATGCTCCAGCTATACCTTCCTCTAAATTCTGCACATTTATAGGGTTTTTCTCCTGATTAGTTTTCCTTATGTTTGAAAAGACTTGAGGTCTTAATAAAGTTTTTCCTTCATTTGAAACATATATAAGATTTCTTTTCTTCAAGTTCTTTAAGTCGCCTCTCATAGGGAAGATTTTCCATTTCACAAATCATCCTTGTAGCTCTTCTTTGCACCTGTTCCAGTTTGACTTCATCTTTCTTAAACATGGGTGACCAGAACTGTACACAATACTCCAAGTGAGGACGCACCAGTGCCTTGTATAACGGTACTAACACCTCCCTATCTCTCCTGGAAATACCCCTTCTGATGCACCCTAGGACCACAAGTGTGATCAATCCTATGCTTAGTATGATATAATTCATATCCTGCATTCTGCACGAGTTAAGATTTTCTTTCTTTCTTTCCTGCAGATTAAGGCATCAATATGCCAGAAATAAAGACTGAGGTAGAATTAATTTATCATTGCCTATACTTTCTCATGTGTATTTTCCTCAGAAAAACCATAAATATGATTTTTTTCACTTGCTCTATGACTGAGTGATAAAAATGTGTTTACATTAAGGAATTATGCAGTGGAGGTTTTGAACTGAAAATCTATTCAACTGAATTTTACAACTTTTAATTTTCAGATCCTGATTTCTGTCCATTTGTTTCTGAATATGATCTTGTTTCTCTATGGAATTTTACATTAAAAAAAATTCAGCTAATGTCTATACCAGTCTGAACCCTAACAGGCACAGCTTCCAGCATTTTTGACCACCATACAATGTGAAAAATGGCAGATGCAACCAGAGCCTTACTTGCGCTAAGGCAGTATCTCTCCACCTTTCTAGACTACTGTACCTCTTCCAGGAATCTGATTTGTTTTGTGTACCACCATCTTTCAGCTCACTTAAGAACTACTTGCTTACCTAATCAGACATAAAAATACAAATGTTTCACCCTATGCTATTACTGAAAAACTGCTTACTTTCTCAATTTTACCATATAATTTTAAAATAAATCAATTGGAATATAAATATTGTACTTAATTTCATTGTATAGTATATAGAGCAGCATTAATGAGTCATTGCCTGTTTGAAATTTTAGTTCATGCTGACTTCACTAGTGATTTTTATGCACTCTGTTGTAAAACTAGGCAAATATCTAGGTGAGTTAAAGTATCACTGTGGAAGACCTGTATATACCCCCAGATGTACATGTACTACCATTTGAGGACCATTGCACCAGAAATCCTACTGATACCACCTGTGGGATTTTTTTTTTTTTGGTAAAATTCTTTAATATAGACAATGCTGTAGATCAGTGGTTCTCAACCATTCGTAGGCCAAGACATACTTCGTGATGTATTACAATCCTACAGGACACACCAACCCACCCTCCCCGGGCCAAATCCAGCCATCTTTCTGGCTCTCCACAACACCCTTACCACTGTGTGGTGACACAATAATGTGTCCCAACACAGGGGTTGAGAACCACTGCTGTAGAGAGAGGAATAAACTAAGACCTTTTCTCTCAGAAGAGAGGTCTAGTACACAAGACAACCATTATCTAACATAATGTAACCTTATTTCCTTCCTTATTTCCTGGAGAAATGGTCTTTACAGAAATTTAAGAACTGTTGTCTATCTTTTGCTGAAGTTTTTTTGTTGGATTACCACAGTGAGAAAAATGTAACACTAACACTGTATGGTGTTTAACAGAAATTATTACTTCTTAACAACAGACTCTGTGAAAACTATTCCCAGGCTATAAATTCTACAGTTGTAGGATTTTGCACCAACAGCTTGACACATTAGAATTAGCAAAAAATTGTAGCCTAGTTGTGCAGACTGCCAAGAGGGGGAAAAATAAATCACTCTAAGTTATGTACATCAAAGGAGTTTTCAGTGTAAAACTAGCATACAAAAATGCACATTTGTATCAGAAAAGGGAAATGTTGCAGGGTGTTCAGAAAAAAGTACAAAGTTAAAATCAGAAAATTACTGCATGCTCAATTAATTTAAAGAGATTTTCAGTGCCAAAGCCATTTGTCCATCATGCGTATGAAACCAGTGGCTAGAACTATAGAAAATCAAGTTTGCATGAGATGGCCCAGGAGAAAGCTCCAGCCAGTTAAGGTAGAGGGATATTATGTATCTATCAAGCATGTTGACTTCATGGGCAGGACAATATCCTAATGAGTGAAAGAAAAGGGCATAAAAGAGAGAGACAAAGGGTGTCAAGCCAAGAAGAAGAGTTGCTCTCATAAGTGGTGACAAGAGACAGGCTATTGCAGAACCCAGTGGTGTAGATTTAGGCTGATAATCATCCACAACTCACTTCCTGCTTCTCCTGAAAAGGAAGTGGTCCCGTTGCTTCAAAGCTGCCAAGGGGGCTACTGGGTTGTGTAGAGTGCAAGCTCCAGAAGTCAAGGAAAGAATCTGCTGCTGGTAAGTGGAAGATGGTGAGCATTGCAAACAGTCCTCGATTCAGTTTAGAAAACTTTCCAATACCCTGCAGTCACAGGCGAGCTTCTAAGGAAACAAGCTTGCTTAATGAGTAAAACATATTGCTAGTATTGAACAATGATTTAGAAATGATTCCGTTGGTAACAACTCAGTTTCAAGAAGGCTATTGATCTCTCTAGGAGGCTATGTCTACACTGGGAATTTAGTTCAAATTAAAGAGGCTTAATTCAAGCTAAATTAGTACATGGCCACACTGGCTTTCCTTAGTTCAAGCTAAGGAATTCTTTAGTTTGAACCAAGGAAAGCTTAGTTCGAATTTGTAAAACTTGCCCTCAGTTTGAACTAACCTGATGGAGCCGTGTTAGTTTGAACTAACCATTAGTTTGAACTAACGGCAGTTTGACCTTCTTCCTCCCAGGGTGCCTTCCTCTTTTTATGGATTGGCCAGGGGAATAGCCCTTCTCAGGGGCCATGTTGCTACACTTCCCATGGTGCCCCCTCCTAAGCTGAACTAGCAAATCCTGAGCATGGACATGCTAGTTTGATTTAGGTTTCTAGTGTGGACATGCTAGTTCAAACTAAGTTAGTTCCAATTAGTTTGAATTAATGAATTTGAACTAACTTAGTTTGAATTAGCATTCTTAAGTGTAGACATAGCCTTAGAAATCTTATATCAGTGCACTAATGCACTGATCACTGAAGAACATGTGTACATCAGCCTTTGACTGAAAAAAGGAAACATGTTGCTGAAAATTTGAAAGGAGCCTAAAGTAATTAGGCATCCAACAACCACTGAATTTCAGTGGGAGTTGTGCAATCAGCTAAATGGCAGGGGGTGGGGTGCAGAATTGGCTTTGGTCTCTCCAGGGGTGGTCTTAGTGAATCTAGGACCATGGGCAGAAGTCAAGGATGGAGCCTCCTACACCTCATGGGGAGACCCCATCCTCAACTTTGCCTTCCCATTCTCGCTGGGGCCCCCACATTCCTGTTCAGGCCTCACTGCTGGCCCCCCCTGCTGCCTCCTTCTAGGCCCACACCTGCTCCCCTGGCCGCCATGCCAGCTTTCCACCTGCCCTTCAGTACTCTGCCCTGCATACCTTCCCAATCCACTTACTACCTCCCCCCACAACTTCAGCTGGCTGGCAGCCCAAAGCTGCGCCCCAGCCTGTCCGCTCCCACCCTGGCACATGTTAGTGTGCACCAGGCAGGCAGCCAGGAGATGCCCTGGCCTGGCCCCAGGTACCGGTATTCACCCTGCCCCTGCAGATGCCCCCCCTACCCCCAGTGTGGGGCCCTGGACAAATGCCCAGGCTGCCCTATAGCTAAGACCTCCTATCACTTTCTCTTGATGACAGAACGTTGCCTCTTACACCACGATAGCTAAGAGCTTTCTGATTCTCCTTCACAAGCATGTTTTATCAAAGGAGTTTTGAAAGTAATAAGCTATGATCCTCCTTTATCCACTATTTTACTGAAACATATGAACTGTACTAAGAGATTGGACAGGCACAGTTCTCCTCAAGAAACATTTATGCTTATTTAGGTATTCTATACCTCTATCTTAATTGTCTTAACCAAAATTAGCTAGTACAGAAGAAAAGTTCTCTTTAATTCCCAGTATTACCGTGAGTCTTTGGGTCAGCAGGTCAGATTCTCTCCTATGAGAGCTCACCACTTGCAATTTTAATTCCTGCTTCTATTCTGCCCCTTCCTTCTGTACAGGAGGATGAGGTCACTCTTTGGACTTCAGGAGGTGCTCACTCCACGCTCAGATTGTCTCCTATATTATCTTGCCAGTAAAACTTGCAGTAGCGGCAAATTTCCTTATTGCAAGCAGGTTGGTGGAAAAGGTTGGTGGAGATAGAGAGAAAGGAAACAGTACATGCTGATCTCATCCTGTGGACTTACTCCCTCAATGTTCTAAAAAAATCTCATCCATAATCTATTACCATGGCACCTATCATCAAGGGCGCGGGGGCGAGAGGAGCAATCATCCCTCTCTCCGCGGTTCTGTGGGCCCCAAGCTCTCCTACTCTGAGCAGGGTAGCATGGGGCTGGCACCATTTCTGCCCCATGGCCATGCTATCCCCCACCCACCTCCCCACTCCTTTTGGTGTGGGGCCAGGCTCTGCTCTGGGCCACCTCGCCCACCCCCTGGCCAGAGAACACCCAGCCCAGAGGCTGGGCTCCACGCTCCTGCCTGTCTCCTGGGCTGGCTGTTCCTCCCTAGGATGGGGAGGGCTGGCTCAGAGGCAGGGTGTGAGAGCAGAGCCCAGTCCCCAAACTGCCTGCTCTGCCCCCAGCTCAAGGGAGGGGTGGGAGTGTGAGGACTGCCTCTGGACCAGCCTGCCTGCCCCAATGTTGGCTGCCCCCCCGCCACAGGCTGATTGCCCTGGACCTCACACCCCCCCCCCCCCGGACTCTGCCTGTCATATTCAAGCATCGGGGACATCTTGCAATTAAGATTTTGAGGCAGTTTTATTATATTTTCAGGCAACCCCAAAGGTCACTCCATGGCTCATGCCTGTCTTCCACTTTCTTATGCTATTTGATTGCTGACAAAAGCTGCTAAATCCCCCTTTATAGCAAGATCGCTTTTAGTGTTGGTGTTAAACATAAGAACAACAACTGCTATGCTCCAGCTTGCTCATAAAGTAGTCGATTTTAATGAGGGAATATTTATTAGCAGCTCTGCTATTTCTTTCTTCAGCCCCCTACAAAACTGTTGGCGATATCCCACTGGCTTCTGTGCTCATTTGCTAATTTTTCCATTTCCTTTAATCCCCCTTGTTTTGATTTATCAGTCTCTGAGACCACCTTATCTCGATCACCAACATAAGGCAGGGCTAGACGCTGGGTCTGCTTGTGCTTAACAGCCAAAAGGGGGCAACTGAGTTGCATGGGCTTTGTATTTGTATGAGCACAATTGGGTTTAGCATAATCTCACTATGTGAGGGCAGGGCATGATGGTAAATTGTATGTGGATTGATTTGATCACAACTCTGTCAATACCTGTATTTTAACTGAGGAGGGAAATTGTGAGAGGTGGATTTTTCCACCCCTCTTTGTGTTTTCTTTTGCTGTGGCCAAACTTCAGCTTGTCTTATGGAATGTGGCCTGTTAGGCCTCTACAATTAGATGGTGTTATCTCTTGACAGCAGGGAGTAATGGCCTTCAAGGAGAGTTATTGTCAGTATCCAAGCTGAGTGGGACCAGACCTGAAGAAAGTGATAAAATAAACTACAGCTAGTCCTCACTTAGTGACCTACTCGTTTAGTGACCCCTCAGAGTTATGACCGGCTCTCTGATGAGTTGGTATTATGGCAATGTACGAGAACTCGCATCAACTCTCTCAGATTACCTATATTTACAGTACACTATGCAAACTAAGTTCAGTACATTAGAGCTTAAAACATTTAAAATATATATTAAAAATGTTATAAATGATGCAAAGGTGACATTAAAACTATCTACCAATGGTTGAAAAACCCACTACCAGTAAAGTACATTATGCCTGAAATACCGGTAAGGGCTGCTCCTCGTTTAGTGACCAATTCGTTTATCAACCAGGTTTCAGGAACGGAACCCGGTCACTAAGTGAGGACTACCTGTATACATTACAGCTGTAAAACTTGAGTTACAGGCTGCAAAACTTATGAGTTACAGCTGAAAGACTTATGAGTTCCTCTACTGACCAGACCAGTGTCAGTAAGTTTCCATGCCAACAAGGGATATGCTAATTTTTGGGGGTCCAAGGCATAAAACCGGGGTTCTGGTCTAGGCACGTTGGCGAAGCGATAGGCCAGCAGCCTGTCATGCTGCCAAGGGATTTGGCCACCCCCTAGGCATCTCCCCACTCTTCACAAGGAAGAGTGTTAAACTCCTTGACTGATCACCAAAGGAATCTGCAGGTTTTTTTCTTTCTTTTTGGCAGATCTTTTTCTTTTTGAATTCTTTTATTAAGTCTTTAATTTTCACCTGTTCACCCTGGAGTAGGAGGCGGGCAGTAGCCCTCAGGCGCTCCAAAGGGGGTGATGGCGGGTGTCCGACCACTGCAGCTGGTCACGGTGGGCTCTGGATTTTAAGGCTGCAGGCAAGAGCCACGAGGCTGCCTGTTGGTCGAGCCGTTTTAACACTGGGCCAGTCAAGTGCAAGAGGAGCACACAGTCGGTAGGCACCAGACCGGTGGGCTCTGGATTTGATGGTCACAGGCAAGAGCAACGAGGCTGCCTGTTGGTCGAGCCGTTTTAACACTGGGCTGTTCTATCACATTTTGCTATCTTTCTCTTAAAGAAACATGTCTGCTGTCTGTCACTCCGGAGATAACATCCAGATGTGGTAAATATAATCTGGTCAAATTTGGAATTTAAATTGGGAAATGCTTTTTGGAAATGTGTATGTGTATTATTACTGCTCTGAATCTATTAACCTCACAAATCAGAATCAAGCTGGTGTTCCACAATCAGATTAGGAAACAGCAGTGTGAAAGAGTGTGATGAAAGCATAAATCCACTTGTGTTCCCCACCAGGTACCCCAGCTGACCCTTGTAACTCCTAGCCGCAAACAGCCCATGGCTAGCCTCACTGGGCAGTGATCCATGGTGTCGGGAGAGAAGCAAGGTGTTCGTGCTGTCCTGGGCTGTGTATGATGTTTTAGTGTGATGTTTCAGTGTGTGTATGTGGTAAATAGCAAAGCTCTTTTGCCTACAAATTGTGTGCTCTATCTCTGTCTCTCATAAACCCCACTCTGTTAAATTATATCAATCAGAATTGGAACTGGGGGGGTTAATTCAGGGTTAGGCACAAAAATGAGAATAAATGTTATAGTAACATCTGTGCTCTATTTTCTGTTTATTGGGCAATTAATTTGTACTTAGAAGATCTTTAAGAAATAGACTTCTAAAACCGCAGTTTGCATGAGTTTTAATAAGTGTAATTTGATAGGAATTGCAAGTTTTAATTTTGTAATAGGAATATTAGTAATTAAATAATATTAACCTCTTATTTAACCTTTTTTTCTCTTCTTTCTTTTTGTAATTTTATTTATCTCAATAAAAGTCACATAGAAAGTAATTAACCCAAAAAGTTGTGGTTTGGTCTCTTGCCTCTTGATTGAGACTCCTTCTTGCAGTGTGGGGATCGTGCCCCCTACACTCACTCCCCCACAACAGAAATGAAATGTTGTCTTTTAATAATATGGTATCCTTGACTGTATAAAAGCTGTTTCGTCTATTTGGTGGGAAAGTCACCATCAGCAACAAAGAACTGGAAAGAGTAAGCCACCCTGTAGTTTCAGCCTGGTAAAGGAAGCAAAAGGGTGGGGGATAGCATAAGCTCTATCAACAAATTATGCCTGAGGCACCTCCTCACCCTTGACCCACTGTTAAAGGATAAATTTAAAGGCTGGCTTCTTGTGGAGTCTTTTCTTTTCTTATTTTGACCAAAGAAGCTGTTTGCAGTGTCCTGAAGTTAATAGTTGAACTCACTGAGGACTGAGATCCTCTCTAAGAGCTGAGCTCACTGTAGAGTGACCAGCAGTCAGTGCTGGCAGACAGCAGGTGGAGCCAGCGGGTGGTGTGAGCGGCCCGTGGAGGGCGTGAGTGACCAGCAGGCAGAGTCAGTGGATGGTGCAAGTGGCCAGAGGAGGGCCAGGGAGCGTGAGTGATCAGTAGGTGGCACCGGTGGACAGCTGGTGTGAGGGACATTCTCCACATACACTGGAGGGGAATGAGTGCTGTATTGGGTTTTGTGGGACACCTGTCCTGCACTGATTTTCAATATTGTTTCTACATATTCTTATATGCTGTCATTAAAAGTCTTATGTACTACACTCAGACACATGCTTGTGAGTGGGGAAGTATTATCCCTCTAGGGTGCCCAGGGAACAGTGCAAGATTTCCCAGGATACTGGGTGGGGGCTCAAGCTTGTTGGTGTTGTAACATTATTTGAAACCCCTAGACATAGAAACCAGCCTTTACTCTGCCATCTCACCCTGGCGGAAGGGTTACACCAGAAAAGGGTAGCATCCTCCATAATCACGGCTAGTGAAGACTGATGCAAAGAAGTTTTTTTAGCACCTCTGCAGTGTCTTAATGCTCTCTTTCATTTCATTGCTCCCTTTACTCCATGCAGTCTAGGGGTCACACTGACTCTCCCTCAGCCCTCCATCTTCTAATACGCAGCAAGTAAAGATTTCTGGATATCCCAATGAAGGAGCCCTCATCCTTTCCCTTTTGTTAACTATTCCACAGTCTAATAAATTCCACACTATTTCCTGAAATCAAATATAAATTCCACTCCCCCTTTTTGCTCTGTGTTATTATCATTAACCTCACTGGCAGCACCTCTATCATTCTAGCTCTCTGTTCATGCAACTAGTCCAGTGCCTCTCAGTTCCATCCATCGTAATCCTTAAAACTTCGATGCCCACAAAACTTTGCTAACACACCTCAGTTCCTCACCGTTTTAGTTGCTAACATCTCTCCAACAACGCACTTCAACATTGATAGATGCCTTCTGCTGTTAATCAAAATAGATGCTCAATGTTAGGATTTAAGGATTGCCACATTGTCATGGGTGTCAATCTTGGCCTACAGCATCCTCTGCTTTTCCAGTCCAGATGACACTCACAACATCTAAAAATTCACCCTCCTATCAACATAAATGTAAGAAAAAAATTCTAGTTTGAATTTCTAAATCATCACAGGCCCTAGTACCAAAGACATTACTGTCTAAGTGATACAAATAGTGGGAGAAAAGAAAGATGTATCTTCATTTTGCTAATGGAGGACACAGACTGAATTGTGTGAGGTCACTCAGATATTTTGTGGAAAAGCCAATCACTGAACACAGAGCTCATGAGATTCACTCCAGCACAAAGCCAACCTTCCATCCACAATGAGTTATGGCTCCTCCTGAGATATCAACTGATTTCCCAGAAAGCCTCCTAAATCCTGGGGAATGAAAGCTGGGCAAGAACCAGGCCCCAGTGTCCAGACAGCACAGCTTCAATAAACCCTGGCTATCAAGACCGCCCCAACCTGCATTTGCCCCCAGGTGTCCTTTTTGGAAGAGTTCCATCACTGCTGCATCAGTTAGCAAAAAGGTAATATTCTTTGGTCTGTGTTGTCCTTTTGGATGAAGCTACTACTAGAAGATTAAGGGCAAAACTGTGGCAACAACAAAACTCCCATAGCTTTTAATGCAGCTAGAATTTTTGGGTGTGGTTCTAAGTGCTATGCTAAGGACTCAGATGTTGTGTTTTCAAATACTGAGTATGTGTGCATGGCACACCACTGACAGTCATGTGCAGTGGTACATGTAGCTACACCGCAGTGAAAAGCACACCATAGCCACCTGGTGGTGTACAGATACAAATGTCAGTGAAAGGCTCTGGCAGACAGGAACTGTGAGTTACTTACCAGTAACCGTCCTTCTTCAAGATGGGCTGCTCAGATTCATTCAGTATTAGGTGTCTATGTGCCACAGTGCATGATTGGTCAGAACTTCTTTTAGCCTTAGCCTGTCAGGACAGGGCTGGCAGCCACCACCCCCTGGCCATATATATGGCCCCAGCCCGGCTCCTCCCCAGTTCCCATTAATCGCTAACTCCGAGTAGTGGGGATGGCGGGAGGGGACTGAATGAATTTGAGCAGCTCATCTTGAAGAAGGATGGTTACTGGTAAGTAACCCACCATTCTTCTTTGAGCGCTGCTTGGATACATTCAGTATTAGGTGACTATTAGCTGTACTGTGGAAGGTGGGCGGAGTTAGAACTTTATCCGTCGTCAGCACAGCTACCCACAAACAGCACAGCACCCAAAATTGGGTGAAGAAGCAGTGGGCCGCCAGGTGAGTGCCTACAGACATGCTACCAACTGCAAGATCCTCTATAGAAGGCGTGCATGGGAGTGCAAAGGGGTCTTTTGCTACTCTGTCAGGAGACTATAACTCCAACAGGGCAGTCCCCGGTTCATTGTCGGGGAATTTGCTATATCATAATAGCAAAGTGCATTCTTGGCAGCAGCAAAGCTGTCTAGTGTAGGAGGGTTGCCCCTTCCTAGAAGAATCAACTCCTGAGAAAGGCAGTCATGATCCAGGTCAACGGACTCCCACAGCTGTAGGCAAAGGACAAGGGTGGAATAACTGCCACCCTTGCCACCTCAACCCCAAAAGGGGAATTGGTTTAAGTTACTAACCAAGACTGGGGCGGGGAACACATCGTCCCTTGGCCAAACAGGAGATAGGCAAGAGGCTTTTCCCCATTGGCATACTGGCAGGACATTCCATGTATAGGATCGATAAGGGGCAACCAAAAATGAGCTCCATATGGAAACTAATACAGGAAGAAGGATAACGAGGAAGGAGTGGGTGGGGACAGGTCCAAATGGCTTTATTTCAAAATAACAGCCGTTTGGATTGCAGGCTTTCCCTTAATTCAAATGAACATTTTGTTAATTCGAATTAACTTATTTCGAAATAAGGATTTTATTTCGAAATGGGTTATTTTGAAAGGAGTTCTTTCAAAATAAAAGTTACTGTGTAGACATAGCCTCACAGTATGGAAAGGGCCAGATGGTGGTCATCTCTCATGAGTGCTACCTGGGGAATCCCAAGATGACTCAGTTCTTGCACGATGCTGTGAATTGGCTCAGTGCCTCCCCAGGAGCAGTGGTTGATGTCCATAAGAGGTTGAGCTCCCTTGTGGACATTCCTAGTAGTTTTGGCACCAGAGTGCATTCTAGTGAGTCTAGCTCATTGCCTCCTTTGGGGTTTACTGTATGGATGCCTTTGATGCTGTGAAGGGAAGGTAGCTGATCCAGTTTGTGAAGCAAGGGGGTGGTCTGCTAATTGGGGGCTCAGGCTTGGCAATGGACCAATGAACGCAACACAGAGATAGTGCTGTTCAGTTTCGCTGGGAACCACATAAGCAGCCTGGCCGGTGTTTATTCCATGGATAAATATAGTGAGATGGGGATATTCAGCATCTCAAATAAAGTGCTTGCAATTCCTTTGATTGCTTTGTGAGTATATGAAATATTTAACATATATTTAAACTTGCAGTTAAAGCTGCAACAAAATTTTGCTACAATGATGAAATGCTAGAAAAGGGATTATTTTCCAATACATGAGTCAGAGCAGGTCCTTATTCCAGGCAAAGGAATAAACAAGTACCAGGAGAGAAATAAAATGAGAAGCCTGTCAAACAAGTTGGGAAAAATGCTTGACTTGTGTGAGCAGCCACATTTTGAATGAGTCCAGGTAGATCATGCAGTCCTAAGCATGAGACAAGGTGAATAAGTGAATTTAACTTCTATGTATATTTTAATACACAGAGATCCTGTTACTTATTTGTGACCTGAAAAACTGATTTAATATAAAAAGCTTACCAATAATTTTCTTCAAGAATTTGTGCTCTACCCATGTGCTTACTTGTAAAATGTAAAAGATATCACAATGCTGTTACCTACTTTTTAAAAAAAATAACAACCCTTTTTTTTCTCACCAAAGGATATTCATATTGACAACACAAATTGGAACAGTGCTCAAAATCAAATAGTACGAAACAGCCCTCGCATCTTATCTTCTTATCCTCTGTTGTATCCATGTGGTAATTGCTCTCTCTTTATTCATCCCCTTGCTTTGTGCTGTTTCATATCTCTCTTTCGCTTCTCCTTATCCTAGGCTACACTGGTTTTGCTGAGTCATTTGACAAAGGATAAAGAGATAAGAAAAAGAAGTATTGCAGGGTAACTGGCTAAGAAGCAGCTCACGCTGCTTAATAATAATAACTGAGGACAACTACATCTCCAGCCAGAACATTGTCTCTCAGAAGAAAGCAGCTAATAATATAATATAATAAAATAAAAACAACAAGAATAACTACTAACACATAGGCAGAGCTTTTCATCAATTGGCTTCAGAGCCCACCATAAACAGAGATGAATTGGGATATCTGGATGTTATGTAGTACACCTGTTCACCCTGAAAGCTGTCTTCCTCTGTAAGTATCTCCCTGCCCATGACTTTGTGACAATGCTAGCAGTTGGCCTGATAGGAACATCTTTTGGCTTTTCAGGCATGGATTAGATTTCAGCAAAGATTTACTTCTCCAAAGAGGGGTGTCAGAGCTAGATATAACAACAAGCAAAATGGCAAATGTGCACTCTTTCATCTGCTGGTCTATGGCACACTGGCCTTCCCTCTTGGTTTGGCTGACCCCATCAATGCTTTCTTGCAGCAGCTCATTATGGTCAGGGCGGTGTGGTGGTCACTACACACGAGGACTATTTTAGCAACCCAAAGCTGACAGACTTCATTCGTAGTGCCATTCACTGGCTTTGTTCTGAGAAGGAAGGGAGAACTGGCATCAGTCCCAAATCTGAAGAGCCTCAATATCCTGCTGAGTCAAAGGCAGGTGGTCTGTGAGATCTCAGAGCTTGCTGACTGTCTCAGCATCTAGTGCTGCAGATCCTACGATGACAATGAGGTGAAGAAGATCCATGAGTTTGTGGCAGAAGGAGGGGGCCTGATGATGGGAGGTCATGCTTGGTTGTGAGATTCTCAGAACAAGGGCAAAAATGTTCTGACCGAATGTCCTGGCAACAAAATCCTCAATGCGTTTGGGATCAGCATCCTGGGGGAAATCATTGGGGCAGGCAAGTACCCAGCATTACAACCCATGAACAACAGGAACATCACCACTTCCTCAGGACACTCTCACAAGTCCAGCAACACATAGACAAGAAGAAGAATCTTCAGCCCCCACTGGCAGGATGGTTTAAGAAATTGAGTCATAGTTACTCCCGCCATTTACCCGTGCTTCATTGAATTTCTTCACTTTGACATTCAGAGCACTGGGCAGAAATCACATCGCGTCAACACCCACCGCAGGCCTTCGCAATGCTTTGTTTTAATTAAACAGTCGGATTCCCCTGGTCCGCACCAGTTCTAAGTCAGCTGCTAGGCGCCGGCCGAGGTGAAATGCCAGCCCCCAAGGTAGCCAAATGCCTCGTCATTTAATTAAGAAATTGAGCCAAAGTTCTTCAGATACCAGTTAAAAATGGCCACATCTATGCCTCATTGCACCAGATGCTGTACAAGATGTTTCAGAGCAATGGGATCCCACCAGTGAGCAAGGAACACCCAATCAAAGGGAAATCCAAGGAGTCCGTGCTGATTCACCTGGCTACAGCACTGTCCTAAACCATGTCTGACTGTGCTAGGCCAGCACTCTATGAATTCCCCACAGTCCTCGTCACCACTGTGGAAATCAACTGCACAAACACAGGTGAGAGAATCTGTCCTTCCACATTAACCTTCCACCTACCATTACAAGACGTAATGGCCTGAAGAAAACTGTTTATAACCCAGATGAGATTACTTCTGGCATGGGGTATAGTTTCTAGAGATGCAAACACTCCTCTTAGATTACACTCTGTTTGTGCTTCAGAACCCATCTTAGCCTTTCCCCCTAAAATCATTTTTCCATTTTTATCCAGTCAAGTTTTCAATTATTTTAGTGGGGGGAGTTCAACAATTTCTCTTAGACATTCATTACATGATCTAATACACCTCACCATTAGGAACTGTTTCTTAACATTCAGCCTTAATATACTTTCATTAGCCTCACCCCATTATCCCTAGCTACACCTCTTTGGAGCACCCTAAAACAATTGCTATTCTCAGCGTATACAGCTTCCAAGTTAGAGTTTTTCCAAGAATTTTTTAATAGTTTTTCTCAACAAAAACCTGCAACATTTTGCCATTCTTCCTCCATTTTCTGACCAGTTTGATGAAAAATCCACAAAATATTTCAACTATTTCCACTCCTCTATTATCTTTTTTCACTCTATTTCACATGCAGGCCCTTCTACTTCTATCTTCAAGCACGGTTTTGCTAAATTTTATGGATAAAATCCAAACCGGAACCAGGATTTTACTTAATATATTTCCTTCTCAATCTTCATCAGCAAACCCCAGCAGCCCCTTTATCACCATTGCTTTTACCTTTATCCCCTCCATTTTGCAGATATCTTACTGCAACAGCCTTGCCAAAAACTGAATCTGATATTCCTGGTGCAGTTACCAGAAGAGCACAGGGAGGGACCGTTGTCTCATATTTTCCAGTTTAGTGCCAAAATTCACATTTGCCATTTTGCTGAGGCATCCCATTGCAAGCTCATGTCTGGTTACTGTCAGTTACCACTGCAGCAACTGCTTTTGAAATAATCTGCCGTGCGTTAAATGAATGTTGTAGTTAATTGTTTATCCTAAACTATATTAACTTGCATTTGTCCAGGGTGAACTATGATTTGTCCACAAGCTTAAATTTCTCTCCAAAATGGTATTGGAATGTTACCTTAATGAGCCTATATTGTCCTGACAAAATTTACCAGACGCCTTCATACCCATGCTTGTGAAACAATTTTTCTACATACTTGAAAAATCCATCCCACTTTTTATTTCATTTGATACCAGTCGACTGGGCAGTGCTATTTGCTAAGAGGATCTTGCCTAAATGGGTAATCAAGTACATCAGGACTCCTTGTGTGTTTTAGCTTCTGTTGTGCCCTTCCTAGCATGAAGCTACAAAGCCGTATCAATGTGCACTGAGTCACAAAGCTGCCATAACTAGCTGTATTTTAGCTGTCTTCTCTGAATCCATTGGCAAAGGAGCAATATGGTCCTCACTCCACATTGGCATGAAGCTTATTACTTGCTTGTGTTGAGAAGCCCATCTTGAACGCTCCGTATTCCAGAATTTATTTCCAAAATACGGGAGAAGGCTGGCTAGTTTTCCTAACTTCAGAGAAGTTGTTTTGGTGAGGTAGATATCCCTTATGTTATGGCCAAAGCTTTTTTCTAGTCAAATCTGAGTTTTCTCCCAGTTACATGTTGCATTCAAACTAAAAACTCTCCCCATATGATATTTAAAAAATACAAGTATTGGCAACTCCCCATGCCACTATTTCCATCACAGCCTCTTCTGTTTTTAGCCTATCCCTCAAGCTTTCTATTTTCTAGGAGTGAAAATCCTTTGGAGAGGATACCTTTAAAGAAGGGAAAATAGTAGTCATTCTGCTTCTTTGAAAACATTATTTCATCAGCTTTTCTCCTATCTCTCTTCTAAACTGAGGTTATTCTCCACAGAATGTCTTTTTGCTACATCACCTTAATTTTACATTTACAAGGCAATAGACTATGGTTTCATATTTTGATTGGTATCCCCTTCTGAGTTTCACCTCCTGTTCAATTCAATGAAAAGCATGGAGTGTCCCAGCAGTGCTGCCTGCCTATGTATATTCAATTGTGCTGGTAGTGTGTGATGGCCACTAGGGGCTTGACCCTTTCTGAACCTTTCTATACTAGAGAGCTTAGATCTTTTTTCCCTCTCAGAAGTGAATTTGGCATGTGCTAAGGAGTGGGAACCCAAGACTAATGATCCTGAATGATGTTTTTTAAAGAAAGCAGACTGCAGGATTGTGATATGCTCTTTTGCTTACAGCTGTGATAGCAACAGCAGAATATTGTACAAATGAAATTGATATCCTATTTTCATAATCATACTGCTATCAACAGGAAGTTAATTACTCGGGAGATTACAGCAGAAAGTATTAGACTACCCTCTGACATGGAGTAGTACTCTTCGTTCCACCAATGGGAGGAGACCCATCCAAATGCAGACTGGCTATGCCACTGTCCTGATCCTTTCATTTTGGAAAACATAGAGATGTTTAAGACTAGCTCTGTGTTTAGATCTGTCCTTTGTTCTTTATTTCAGGTGACTCTGCATGGAAGAGCACAGGACTTTATCTAGCCCATGGGAACACAGTGACCTTCATATTTCCGAGCATTGTTACTGGAACTGGCCTGCAGGTGAACTAATTATCCTTTCTAATCCCTTTTAGTATATTTGTACTGTGGTTCTACTCAGAAACGTCACTACATAAAAAAAACCACCTTATTCCACAGCTCTGCTCCTGGACTGTATTTGGTTCTGTGCAAGTATTCACCCAGCATTGCGAACACAGGCAGTATAGAGGGACCAGGATTCTATTTCTTCTGCAACAATATGAGAATGGTTTACTAAATTTTAAACACTTATAGATCACACATAGATGTTATTTTGTATGTGTGCAATGGATTGTTCTTTCCTAAGCGGAGTACGTTGCATTTGCCTGTATTGAATTTCATTCTATTTACCTCAGAGCACTTCACCTGTTTATTCAAATCATTTTGAATTATGATCCTATGCTCCAAAGCACTTGCAACCCCACCCAGCTTGGTATCATCCACAAACTTTATAAGTGTACTCTCTATGCAATCATCTAAATCACCAAGGAAAATACTGAACAGAACCAGACCCAAAATCAATCCCTGCAGTGCCCCACTTGTTATGCCCTTCCAGCATGACTGAAATGTTGATAACTACTCTCTGGGAAGCACTTAGCCAACCAGTTATACACCCATCTTATAATAGCTCCATCTAGATCAGGGGTCTCAAAGTCAAATCAGCATGAGGACCACATGAGGACTTGTACATTAGGCCGAGGGCCTCACCACTGAAACCTTCTCATACAACTGTATTGCAAATATGGTAGCAATAGCGTTGTTGTGGGCTGCAGAAAATAGCTTTAGGGACTGCATACAGCCCACGGGCCACGTGTTTGAGATCCCTAATTTAGGTTGTACTTTCCTAGCTCTGCAAATAGTGTAGTGGCTAGCACATCTACTTTACAAGCAGATGGTTTTGTGTTCAAACCCCTGGGGGTTGGACTGGATGATCTCATGAGGGGGTCCCTTCTAACCCTGATTCTGTTCTATTCAGTTTGTTAAAGAGAAAGTAAACTTAAATCCACAATGAGGCTTTGGTGCTTAAACCCCAACTTTAGGCACCCACCTCACATTTTTAGGCACAATCATTATCCCCAAAACCCACGCCTGGCTGCTGCTTAGCTCTGTAGGCACCAAAACTCATTTGATGTTTACATTTTTCAGATTTCAGTGTTCCTAACCACCTGAGTTTCCGCTGTTAGACATGCATATTGCCACTTTCCTCCAAGTATCCAGACATCTATCTCCCACTTAAGCCCCACATGATCCACAGGCGTATGGGAAAATAGGCATTTACTTACCTATCTAGCGGGTATTCTTTAGGGGAGAACTAGCACCCACCTTATAACTTTTGGCCCAGAAATTAGATCACATAGCCAGGACATGGGAGGTTCAGGTTCAATTCTCCTCTCTTCCTGATGGGCAAAAAAAGATTTGAACTGGAATGTAGCATTTTTCAGAGCAGTACTCTTAACAATGTGCCACAGGATATTCTAGCATGGGGTTTCCTTGGTCTCTCCTGTTGAAGCACTTTCATTTTGCATAAATATTTAAAGACTAGCCTGCTAAGTTCATTCCTCTGTTGTCCCATCTGTTTATAGATGAGACTTTTCCTGTAGCTCACACTTTGCCTGTAAGGGAGCCAGCCTTTCATTTGTAGGTGCAGATTGAATATCACTCGGATAACCTCAGCAAAGCAGAGCAGCTGAAATGCACCCCCCTGTGGTGATATTCAGATAAGCTGTCAAAGATCAGAAGATGTCAGTCTCCTCTCTCTGGATTGGCCTCATTTTCATCATAGTGCCTAAGGGCAGCCAACTGGGAGTGGGGGAGTGTCTATAACTATCGAAGGGGCCATGCAGGCTCCCTTCTTCCAGCTTGGTGAGTGTTCTGGTGAATGGGCTGCTTATTTTTTCTTAAAAACACAACAAGGAGTTGTGTGGCACTTTAAGACTAACAGATTTATTTTTTGCATGAGCTTTCGTGGGAGAAGATCCCACTTCCTCTTTTCTTAGCTGGTTTTGCTCCTGTCACTGATTTTGAAGAGAGACACACACAAGTGCATCTCTAATTATCCATAGTATGAGCTCAATCTGTTTTCAGTCTCTTTTTTTAAGGTGTAATAGCTCCTTTCTCTTTCACCCACTGCAGTCGCTTACTGCCTTTATCAAGTTGTTTTCTAATCTAGTGCCATCTCTGAGGAAAGTCATCTTCAGCCTTCTTCTCCCTGGTGATTTGTATTTTTGCTAAATCTTGTTATCTGTCACAGAGAATACTGTCGCTATCGCTGTTTGATACTTTCTTGTTTCTCACCATACATTAGAGCACGAACAATGATTATTTTGATAGTGCTGTAAAATAGGATCATAGAATCATAGGGCTGGAAGCGACCTCATGAGGTCATCTAGTCCAACCCCCTGCCAAAAAAAGGAGGACCACTCCCACTAAATTATCCCAGCCAGAGGTTTGTCCAGCCGGGTCTTAAACATCTCTAAAGACAAAGATTCCACCACCTCCCTAGGTAGCCCATTCCAATGCTTTACCACTCGCCTAGTAAGAACGTTTTTCCTAATATCCAGTCTTGACCTCCCCAGCTGCAACTTGAAACCGTTGCTCCTTGTTCTGTCCTCTGTTACGACTGAGAACAGCCAAGCTCCATCCTCCTTGGAGCATCCCTTCAGGTAGCTGAAGGTTGCTATCAAATCCTCCCTCAGTCTTCTCTTCGGCAGGCTAAATAAGCCTAGTTCCTTCAGTCTTTCTTCATAGGTCTTGTGCTCCAGCCCCTTGATCATTTTTGTTGCCCTCTGCCGGACTCTGATTTATTAGTACTGCAGTAGCTGTTTAGGATCAAGGCTTCACTGGGCTTGGCTTTATAGAAATGCAGAACCAGTGATATTTTTTTCCTCAAATTTACAATCTCCATAAAGAAAAGAAACACGGGAACAATCCACAACCCAATAGATTCAGTGGGAGGGATTCCATTTACTATAGTGGGTTCTGGATCAGCATTGAGAGAGTGCAATAACAACAACAACAAAAGGAGCAGAGGGAGGACAAAGTCTAACAAATGAAGTCAAATTAAATCATGAGGTTACTTTAGTTGCTGCTCATCTTTAGAGCGTCAAAGGGCCCCAAGGTTTTTAATTTACATTAAAGCATAACATGAAATCCAATATACCCAACTGACACAGAAACAAATAACCACAAGATTTGTGCACTTAATTTCAAGTTTCCATACTGACGCGGAAAAGACATCTAAGAGTCAGTGGTAGAATTGCATCCATCACTATCCAGCTCCATCGACAGAAATAGCTGCCAAGAACATCATCCTGACGGTACCAGCTGACAGCTTCCATCCTATAGAAGATCCAGAGCCTTTGTTGACCCTCTGGGGGCAGATTATGGCTGCTATAGCAGAGCTGGCAGTTATGAAGTTCCCTTGACCAGAAAGGATTGTGGCAGATGTACAAATCTCAGCTAATGAGTATGATGCATTGTTGGCAAATGTGACTGAACAATGTTGTACCATAGAGCAGTGGTTTTTCTAACTTCTTTTCTCAGGACCCAGTTGAAAAAAATCATTTATCCCTGTGATCCAACAATCACATCTTTGAGCAATGCATTCCAGTCTTTTGGCAGCCACTACAGGGGGTGTCACAACACAGTACCTGAAGGTCTGTGACCCAGTACTGGGTCCCACCCCTAAAATGGCATCACTGCTTCTTGTTCATTAATGATTTGATGAAGGCAACTGACATTTATCACATCCAGGAATGGTTGGGCCCTACCAGTAGCTGTAGCATTTATTCACCGGCCTATATTCAGGAAATTTAAAGTTCCCCATTATGACAATTCCCAGAAATATATATCTCACTAATGATATTAAAGAGATAATTATCCATAGCCAAACCTGACCCTGGAGGTCTATAGCTGACTTCTAACACTATCCCTACAAAACCTCTTTTATAAACCTTCTCCAAAATGATCTTGACCCCAACAGATTCTTTTTTGCCTTTATTACTTTGTATTTCTTAACAGTTTACTGCTTTGCTGATGTGTCATGCTACCCCATGTTCTTTATTTTTATTCCTGTTTTTCTTTAATCAACACACCCATTTAATAACTGTTTTCCAGCCATGTGAGCCATTCTACCATGTTTCTGAAATCCCTATGACAGTTGGTTTGATCTCCTGCACGACTATGTCTAGTGTCTTCATTTCATTGCCCAGACTCTTCGCATCCATTTTTCATTGGTTCTTCTACAGACTCTTGTTATGGCACCTTAGAAAGTCCCTAAGCATCTGTTGATCAAGACACAAAATGTGGGTAATATAGGGGTACCCACTCACACTGTTACTCTTTATAGTGAAGATTTTCTCCAAAGAAGATGCTTATAAAGTCTTTTCTAGGAGTGGGGGAAAAAAGGAGCTGGTTATATCCAACGTCGAAGACAGCAACTTTCCCTACCAGCGAAGGTTTGTTCTCCATGGCTAAGGGTAGTGAAATACCAAGAGGGAAACAATGAATTTTACCAATATAAAGATTTTAGTTCATTTTAAAACTTGCTTGCAGGCCTTGGTGAAACACAGGTAGTCACTATTCAAAACTACTGGTGAGCTGTCTGACCAATTTTCAAACACGAATACCAACACTGATCCATGGCAAATGCTTCATACAAGTGCCATTTGTTTGCTGTCAGTATTTGTCAAACATTTTGACCATCAAATAGATTTGCAAATAACATGACTGGTTTTGCTGTGCATTAGTAAACTGAACTTCTTTGCTCACTCTAAATAACTTCAACTACATAGTTTCTATCACTTCCTTTGGAGAAGGCTATTCTGCATCAGTCAGGGACAGATTAAGGCAGGGACTTTAGGGGCTGGAGCTCCAGTCCCTGGCCTATGGGGTGCCCGGAGCCCCAACCCAGAATCCAGCCCCGCTCAGAGCTGTACAATGCTGGCCTGCTTCCACATGTCAGACGGATTTGGTAAATCCCATCTGCTAGGCCTCTGACAGCCCCAGTGCAGTGGCCTGACTGCACTCTGGGCCCCTCCTGCCAGAGGCTGCCCCCCCCCCACCAAGCGCTGACGTACACAGCTGCCCATCTTGCCCCTGGCCAGCCAGCCTGGGGCCAGGGTGGGAGCGACACAGAGCATAGCATTTGTCTCCATGGCCCCAGCCCACCCAGCACTGGCCAGCCAGGCTCCCTCCAGTGCTGAGTAGTGGCCCCGCATGGGTGGCAGGTCTGCTGGGTGGCTCCAGGACTGTCGCGCCCGTGTGCCGCCCTGCCCCCAGGCTGGCCACCATGGGGGTGGGCAGAGCCCCGCGTCTGGAGGGGGGGCAGGGACCCTTAATCTGACGTTGGTATTAGTAGATCTCATCAAATGTCTTGTGGTCCTTAGTATAAAGCTGCCTTTTTGTCAGTTTGACCACACTACTTATACATTCTTGTACCACGGTAAAATTAAATCAACACTCTTGTGCTGATTATTAAGTGCTTTACTGGACTGTGGCCAGAGTGTGCTGCATTTTACAAGACTGAATGCCCTCTGATGATGAGTCAGTGGTTTGTCTGAAACTACCTGGCAGCTGTCAGCCAAGTTCCCAGTAGATTAGTGCGGTGGACATTAAACAAGCCTCACAATTCAGATAGAGTGGCTCATGCAAACTGAAATAACATTTCACCACAAAGGGTAACCCCATCCAGGAAACTGAGACCAATTGAAAGGAAGTGGTGTGCAGGGCAGGATTAATGCAAGGATTATCGAGGCTGAAGTCCTAAAGGGGGAACCCAGGTTCCAGCCCCTAAAGCTTGACTGATCCAACCCCCTCCACTGCCTCACTCAGCCCCTGCAGAGCTTGGGCAGTGTCCTGGGGTCAGAGGCCAGGCTCTACACTCCTGGTCCAGCTCTGGGTGCAGAGCAGGCAGGCACGTACATGTTCGCTCTATTTGGGGGCAGAGCTGGCTCGCATGTGGTGCAGCTTTCCAGGGCCCACAACCATGAAGGACTGACGGACGCCACACTGCGCACCTGAGGGCCCCACCTGCAGGGGTTGATCAGCCAGACCAGTGCCAGAGCAGGAGTGCCCTCTGGCCCCAGGGCCCTCCAAGTGATGGCCCTCCTGCAGGCCACCATGGGGGCGGGGTAGGGGGCTGGGGCCGCACGTCAATTAATCTGGCCCTGGTGGTGTGTAATGAAGAGGCTCGGTTTGTCACAACCAGAGCTGTCTGTCTTTGATGGATTCACTAAGTATTTCATTAGTCAACCACAGCCATCTGTATAGCACCTTTCACCATGCTGAAACTGAGTATAACAAAGAAATTAAATATCAGTAGTATTTAATACATCCCAAACCCTCTTCTTCCCCCAGAGGTCATCATGATCTCTGAAACTCAAGTAATTTGTTTTAAAAGTGCCTCACTACACCCACCAATGTATCTGCAGAGCTGTATAATGAATATTGCAATGAAACATTCTAAAAATAATGAAATACTAAAGTACATTTTAAAAATCTGCTTTCTAATTCTAATGCATTCTTTGTGGCAGTGTTCATGTTAGTCTTACATTCCCTGAACCATTTGAGTTTTACTGTCACAAAAATTCGTTGAAAGTTAATTTCAGAAAGGTGTGCATGACTCTGCAGAAACTCAACTTTCCATTTACACAAGGGAATGGAAGTACCTACAAATTCACCCTCAAACAGGAATGGACACTACAAAAAGATGACTTCTCTGACCAAGCACAACACAGAGCAAATTTTGGTTGCCAGTTCTCACACTGACTGTTAAAAGATCCATTTTTTAAGACATCAGTTTAAAAAAATATCCAAAGGATAATCCAGGACCCACAACAAAGGGTCTCAACTGGTTGGATTTATTGTTTATTTGCCCACTTCTAAAAAATACAAAATAACTTCCTTGAGCTCAGATCTCACCTTGACTGTTGGCTCTGTCTCCTCCCTCCAGGCTGGATGCTCTCAAGGTGCCCTATCATGTGCCATCTGGACCCATTAAAGGAGCTGATCAACACAGAATACATGAAAGAGAATGGCGTTTGGGGTTCCATCCTTGAGCTGGGACACAACCAGCACCAGGCAGGCTGGGAATTCCCTCCGCAAACCAGTGAGGCCACCTGCAACCTGTGGTCTGTGTATGTTCATGAGAAGGTCCTGGGGATCCCCAGGGATGTAGCCCACAAAGCCCTACAGATGGAGCACTGTAAGAAGAGAGTCAGCAATTACCTTGACAAAAGAGCCCAGCTAAAGGACTGGAATGTCTGGACACCTATGTGCAGGTAACAAATGGAGGGATTCATTCCCTTATGTTCATACGAAAATGATTCTAAAAGGATGCCAGATGGCTTCTGTGTTCCAAAAACATACCATACAAGTGGGCAGCAAAGAGAGAGAATTCAGGAGTGACTGCTACAAAATTCAGGGCCTTATTACTTGGGCTAAGAGACTCCATTAACTGGTGGGCTTATCTGTCGGCCTCAGGTCAAAGGAAGGCAACTGAAAGGCTTGGAAGAATCTGACAAAGTAGGATTTTCTCCCATGAAAGCTCATGCGATAAGTAAATTTGTTAGGCTTTAAAAGTGCCACTGGTCTCCTTGTTTGTTTTACTGAACTAGACTAACATGGCTACCCCTTTGGAACTTGTCTCATCTGCATGAGTAATCAAGCACCTCAAGAGGTACTAGCTAAATTAACAGAAGAATTTTCCCATTTACCTAGTGCAGTCTGCACATGGATTTTCACACTCTGACAGACATAGTTGAACCAGCTTAATTTCCTTACTTAGACCAAGGAAAGGGCTGGATTTTTAGGTAACAAAAGGTGCAGCTGGGTGCCCAGTGGGATATTTGAAAGCATCTGTCCAGCAGTTTTAGTGGCCTAAATATCTTTAAAAGCCTACATCTAAAATTGTTTTAACTCCTGCCCTTAGAATCAAACAGAACTCAGAGAGAAGATGCATTATGCATCAGAGATGTTTATTATGGTCCAATCAGTGACACTTATGCAAATCCATTAAGGAAACTGGTGTTGAACAGGTGTAACTGATGGACCCAATTAGATCTATAAAATCTTTCTTTTTATGCATAAAAAGAAAAGATCATGATGTTGCATAAAAAGGAATGATTCCAGCTTGGATTTTGAAGGGCTGGTAGCTAGACACACCTGAGTTTATTGGATATTGATGGAGCACCATCATGCCACTTTTTTTAAATAGTCAGTTTTCAGAGTGGAAATACATTGGAAAATTCCCCACCAATGCACACATCTAATTCTGATCACTGACAAATAATTTGAGTAGTTTTACCCCATGATATCATAATCAGATACCCCTCATGAATATTAAATGGTTAATTAGCAATAACTGCAGCTTTAATCACTGATATTCAAAAATAAAGGATCAGGTGCAATGTTTCATGTTAACCTTAGCAGACTATGATGCAATTTTATTTCTGTTTTTTGATACTCTTCCTCTGCAAAAATCTTTTGACTGGGAACCCTTCATCCAGCTCTTCTATGAATACCAGCTGATGTCTAACACTCCCACAGACAACCCTTCCAAGATGAACCTGTGGGCAGAGAAGTTCTCTCGGCAGGTCGAAAAGAATCTGGCCCCTATCTTTGTGGCTTGGGACTGGCCTATCAAGGGAGAAGTCTCTACGAAGTTGACATCTCTGCCTAATTGGGATAAGAACCCAATAGAAAAAACACGATGACTTGTTCACCTGGAACGCTAAGTGTAATGGTCTAGACATAATTCAAAAGAGTTTCTAGTCTTTCCTATATGGCTAAATTAAAAATTGTGCAGCACAAGCGTAATACCTGTTTCATACTTGTTGGTATTTTCTAAATAGTCTCCCTTGGCTATGTGAGGCAAATATCTGCTGTGACCCTGAATTTTCTGTTCATTTCTGTGAGCTTGCATCTGCTACTTTGTTCATATAGAATAGTATCTTACTTTTCAAAAAGATCCATTGATTTTAGTAGGCTACCTGTGGATAAATTGGACCACTTGCAACATAAGATATTATGCCACATGACTCAGGGAAACAAACCAAAGATATCTACAACACTGGTTATCCTCCAGACCTCTAGTATTTAAGACCATTTTAATAATAGATTTCCTATTTTGGTGTGTAGCAAAGCCATGTCTATCTATAATTTGCAGAGAACTCTTCGGAGAATAGCATCTGACCTTCAAAATGTATTCTAATTTATCAATTTGATTGACAGCTCACCTTTTTGACAAGCTTCATCTTCATTACTGCACAGAGCAGATATCTGCCAGCATGCTCTCTGGTGAAAAATGAAGTAAAGGAGTTGCTGAGCTTTTCTGCAGTCTTCAACCTCCCTTTCATTTCATTACTCACTTTGTTCCAACACAATCTATTGCATGGCTAAACTGCAGCTCTTCAAAGAAAAAATGTGGCTCGCTGGCTGGGAGCTGCTTCAGGCTGGAGAGTTAAGGTCTCCAGCGTGTCAGGCAGCTCCGCAGTTGGCAGCTCAGAGGAGGGGCAGGGCGGAGGAGCAGACCCAGCAGCAGAGAGCTCAGAGGAGGGCTGGGGGCTGGGAAGAACGGAGCAGGGAGCAGCAGCGACAGCTCAGAGGAGGGGCAGGGAGGAGGGAGCCGACAGCTCAGAGAAGTGATGGGGAAGGGGGAGCAGCAGCCCCGTCTCAGAGAACGGTGGGGGGGTCAGTTGGGCAGCTCAGGGAAGCAATGGGGGTCAGGGTTCTCAGGACAGAAAGGCACTTCGGGGAATGGAGGCAGTGAGGGAAGGGACTGAGGGGATCAGGGAGGAGACAAGCTCTAAAGGACTTAAAGACTAACAAATTATTGTTGTTTTCTGTTTCATAGATTTCCATGTGGATTTTATTTTGCTTTGCTTTATTTATTTTGGTGTACTTTGTATTGGTCTGGTGGGTTCATTTATTTGTTTGTTTTGTATTTACCTTATATCACATGCCATGGCAGATTCAGTCCTGTCCACAGCACTTTACAAACTTAGAGGCACCTCATGTACTCCCTTTACAAGTATGCTAGTCAGGGAAAAAGGTTAAAAATTCTTCCATTGTAGCAGAGGGAGAATGAATAAGCCAATGAAGAATCCTACTCCTTTTTGCCAACTCTACAGAAACCTGTAGATCGAGCTCTGGACAGTTAAACAAGGCGTTTTGTGGAACTTTGAAAGACTAACCCATTTATTTATCACATTGCTCCCATGAAAGCTCATGCAAAAAATAAATGGGTTAGTCTTTAAAAGTGCCACAGGAATCCTTGTTTGTTTTGCTGAACTAGACTAACACAGCTACCTCTTTGGAGCTCTGGACAGTTGAGGCTTTTCAGAGACCCTGAGCAATTGGGACTAGAGATGGGCTGTTCTCCATACCATCCTCCCCCTTCAGAATTACTTTATGCAGAATCCTAAGCCACAAAACCAAGCCTGTTTTGAAAGGCAAGTGTTGGGCCATGTATGGAGTAAGAAAGTGTTTCCCAGGACAGCTGAGTTATCACGGGAGACAGAAGCAATGTTCCTTCTAAGGTGATGATGCCGCTGACCAAGTTATGGGTGCACTTGGGAAGCCGATAAGCAGGGGACTGGCACCAGCTTGGGGAACTGGGGTGGGGGGTACTTGCTCAGCTGCATCCAAAAGTTGCTAAGCTGTGTAGACATCCTGTATTTTAGGGGCCTCTGAAATCAAGTAGGAAGTTAACATTTAAGCAGTTCCTCTGTGCTGTAAGTTCTCCACTGAGGGACTGTAACTCCCATGACCCCTTAGAAGAGAGACAGAAACCCTGGCTGCCCTCCAGGAAGCAGAGGGAACAAAAGGATCTTGAGAGGGGACGGAGAGACATTCCTGAATCTGGAAGCTGCTGTGAGTGCTCCTGGGATTCGTGAAGGTGCTGGAGGCTCACTCAAGCAGGGAGCTTCAGAGGTTGGTGACTTACTCAGCCCAAAAGCAGGGTTTGAGCCTAGAGCTGGCTGAGCTAGATCTGCAGTGAGGGTGTGAATGTCTTGTCTCCCTCCTCCAATTTGGAGCAAGGCTTGTAAAGCCAGGGAGTCTGCTGAGAGACTGACTGGCCCTGAGGGGAGGCAGTGTGGTAGTCCCTTTGAACCAGGGCTAGGACTACAGACCATTGGTTTGGCTCACTCTGGATCTGCAGCGTGGCTCTGAGCGGATACACTGGACCATCAGCGTGCGGCCTTGTCTCCTTCATTGACCTTCCAAGTGCACCCACGCAAGCAAGTGGTTGGGGTTCTGAATTCTGGGAAGTGTGCCCTCTGAGTTGGAAAAAGGGCTGTGAATATGCTAGTTAGATAAATTTCCTGTAAACTAGGGGTCTCAAACACACAGCCTGAGGGCCACATGCAGCCCCTAAAGCTATTTCCTGCAGCCCACAACAACACTATTGTTACCAATATTTACAATATCATTGTAAGAAAAAGGTTTCAGTGGTGTGGCCCTTGGGCTAATGTACTAAGCTAATGCTCTAGTCCTCATGCAGCCCTGTACTGTCCTCATGTGGCCCTCATGATGATGTGAGTTTGAGATCCCTGCAGTAAACTGTATTCTGTGTCTGCTCATTGATTTATTTACTTGCCTCTGTGTATTTAAATTAGTAGTAATATTCGATTCCATCCTGTTATGATAAGTTTCTGTGTTAAGTAAAGGTTTGTTACATGCAATTGAGCAGTATGAATGAATTATATATATAAGTAGTAAGTTTGGATTAGACCCATCCCACAGGTTATTCTTTGCCGCATGGATTTAGTCCTGGAGGCTCCCAAGGCATGCCACTGAGTGTGTACCGGATCCAGCCAGGTGGCGGCACCACCAAGCTTAATTTCCTGTAAAGCAAAGGGACTGCAGCAGAAGAGTGGATAGAGGAGTCCCATAATCCCAACATCACCACTGGGAAACTCAGGATCTCTTTGTCATCAAACTTAGGCGCCTGTGCATACATGAGTGTTGCCTGCTCCCAAGTAACCCAGGAAGAAAAGAGAGAGGGTTACAGCTGCATCATCAGCTTAGAGGGAACATTGCAGGGAAAGGCAGGATGGCTGGAGACAGCAGGAGAAGTGAGCAATGGTTGGGGACAGCAGAAAAGCAGTGGCATGGTAAGAGGAAGAACCAGGGTGCAGGGGGAAGCATGGCATGATCAGGGAAGCCGTGGCATGTTTAGATTTTCTCATAGGCCCTAATGCAGCTTACTCCTTTGTCAAAATTGTGTTTTACAAGCCCTAAACATGACATGGAATACTAAGAAACAAAAATACAAAGAACAAAGTTTAAAACTGAATGTAGATTACTTTCAATTTTTAGCACAACTTATTGCTGTGAAGCATTGTATTCCACAATGAAATTTGTTAAATCAAAACATTGTGCAATACTTAGAGATGAGCACCTGTGAGAGCTTTTATGTACTGCATTGACAAGTTACTGCCCAGATTTTTAAAAAAACTTGCCATTAGCCTGCAGTGTTCTATATTCAGCGACTGCTAAGTTTTTACTGTATAGGCCTAGTTTTCATGGTAACCTTAAGTAATTATTAGAATTTGACATTATTAGGATCAATATTTGCCCTGTTTTTAAGATAAAATTAAAGTGTGTAATAAATTTTAAGCTTAGTAATTTTAGAATAGGTAAAAATATGTGGTTATATGCCTCAGTGCAGCTCTTGAATGTTTAATAATCAACTTGTGTGGCTCTTGAGTTCCATAAGTTTGGCCACCCCTGATCTATTGGGTGCACTGCCTCTTCCACATGCTTTCGTCTTTTGATAGACACGGCTTACACTGATGACTCCAGAGGAGGCAGGGTGAGGGCCCCCTCAGAAAAGAAGCTCGCCCCTTACCCCCCCAGCCTCCTGTCCAGTCTACCTGGACCACTTTGACTGGTTGGAGGGAAAGGCAGTTTTCACATATTCATTTTGTTAGACTTTTAGACTCAGGCATTTTTTCACTGGTCCACTGTGATGTTGGATGTTGGCATAGAAATGGAAAAGATCACACCAAAAGACTGCTATTAAAGGGTTAAATTGTCTAATGGGGGGGGGTGAGAAACCTGCAGAGTTTGTTTCAGTTTTGTTTCTTCAGTTCTAACTGAAAAGGTGGAAGGCTTAGTTTGTGCTGATTTGTACTGTTGCTTGTGCATTCGACTCTTATTTTAGTCCTCTTTCAAATTAGTAAAGTTCTGTTAGACCAAACTTGACTGTTGTCTGCTTTATTCAGCTGCTTCTGCTAACAAAAGAAAGGTAGCTGTCCTGAGAAGGGTCAAACAGGAGACAGGTGCAGAGAGCAGACAAACTGCTGAGGGAAAGCAGAACTGCAACTAGAAGGCTGGTAGGGGAGAAGAGGTTTCGAGGACCAGGCAATGAAAAGTCTCCGTTGTTCTTTGTGTAGCCCCAAACATGCCACTCCATCTCCACCCTATCATGCTGTCTAAGCAAAAATGCCCATTTTCAGGAGCTTTAGACCAGTATTTCATAAATCCAGGCCAAAAAAAAAAACCCACTTCAAAGAAGTTCTGATGTCACAGAAGTGCAGGGAGGTTCCTCAGAAAGGTCCAATGAAGCAAGCACTTGTTGGGAGGAGGAATTACGTAGCACTCGGAAGTTTGATGTTTGTAGGAATGAATGTGATGAGGAAAATGACATGAGCTGGTTTATTGCCTGAGCTGTGGGTACCTGCTTATGTAAAAAAGTACCTGGTTCAAGTGACACTGCACAGTGTAAGCAAGAAAGTCTTATACAGCCAGTGCTAAAATATTTCCCACCACTGAAATTTGGCAAATCATGGTGACATTTCAATCTAGCCTGCTACAAACTGTACCCCTGGTTGGAATACAGTGCACTGGAAAATGCTGTGTTTTGCTTTGCTTGTTGCCATTTCACTGGAAAGGATGCAAGTAGTGGTGAAAATGTGTTTCCTCACAAGGGTACAGCAACTGGAAAAAAGTTATGAGAATGATTCAGGTCTGAGGCTGCATAACAGAATTTCAGTCCACAAAGACTGCATGGTGGCGTGGGAGAGTTACAGATAAACACAGACAGGCAAAGGAGGCTCAGTTTAGCTCAATTATGTTATGCTCATAAAGAACTTATAAAAGAAAATAGACTTTATGTGGCTACTCTTGCAGTAATACTTTTGTTCATCTCTAAACAAACAATTGCTCAGCATGGACATTGGGGAGATGAGTGACAACAGAGGAAATTTTCTTGAACTCTTACAGCTAGTTGAAACGCATGATCCCAGAATTCAATCTAAAATAGATAGTTTACCTCGCAAGGCAAAGTATACACATCTTTCGATTCAAGATAACTAGTCAAGTATCATGAGCGGAATGATTCTGGAGTCAATGTCCCAAGAAGTCAAAGAAGCTGACTTTTTCCATTAATTGCTGATAAAATGAAGGACATATGTGAGGAGGAACAAACTTCAGTGGTTCTCTGTTATTGCTACAGAGGCAATATATTTAAACGATTTCTTGGCTTTCGTCCCATGTCATTCACCGGGTGGTACATCACTAATGAGTTATATTAAGAACACCATGGCATGTTGTGGCATAGATATAAAAGCCTGCACAGCACTCACCTATGATGGTACCAGTGTAATGAGTGGAGCATTAACTAGTGTGCAAGCACAGTTTCTGGAAGAGGTACCACAAGCTATGCGCATCATTACAACCACATGTTGAAATTTACAACTGTTGATGTCTGTAAAAACATAGGTGTTGTTGCAAATTTCTTTACTCCTCCTCAACAACCATATGTGTTTCTATCTCATTCCTCTCTGCATTCATTTTTCACTGAATTGCAAAAAGAAACTGAATTGAGGAAATTGTCAGACACTTGCTGGGTATGTCAGCTTGTGTCATGCTTAGCTGTTAAAGCAACACTTTCAGTATTTTATTGCTTCTGAATATAATCAGCAAATGAATCAAATTCTGAAAGAAGTATAGAGGCACATGGCATTCTAAACAAGATAGAGTTCTGCTTTGTGTTTTGTCTGAATCTTTTTAGTGAAATGCTGCTTGAACTTAAAGTGATATCAGATTACTTGCAGAAATCAGATTGTGATGTGGTTCCACTTTGCTTCCTTCTTAATTCTTTGATTGATAAACTGTAAGATCTGAGAGATCATGAGAATTTCAACAAAATTGGCTATGTCTGCACTAGACACAGGAAGTTTGAACTTGTTAGTTCTAACTAAGAAGTCTGAAATTAGTTCAAACTAACTTCCATTTAGTTTGAACTAACCTTGCACTTGCAAGTTTGAACTAACCACATGTTCTAGTTCAAACTAACTGAGCATTCTAGTTTGAACTAGAATGTGCGGTTAGTTTGAACTAACCATTAGATCAAACTAAAGGCACTTTGACCTTCTTCCTCCCAGGGTGTCTTCCTCTTTTTATGGATTGGGTGGGGACATGGCTCTTCTGAGGTGCCATGTTGCCACACTTCCTATGGTGTTCCCCCCCCAAGCCGAACTAGCAAGTCCCGTGCATGGACATGCTAGTTCAATTTAGGTTTCTAGTGTGGACATGCTAATTCAAACTAAGTTAGTTCAAATTACTCACAATTAGTTTGAATTAATTAATTCAAACTAACTTAGTTTGAACCAGCATTCTCAAGTGTAGACAGAGCCTAAAAATACCATAGAGCTCCTTGTTTAGTTTAAATTCACCTTCCCATGTTCTGCTCAGTTGTACATTCATCAACTTAACCTGGAGCATCCATTTTGTTCAAGTTATTGGTCCACAAACAGTTCTCCCAGACCATTTCAATCCTGTTTATCAATGGTAGAGACTTGAGTTTAGTAGCAGAAGTTCCTAAGGTGTCTCCCTTTGCTGTGCATTTGTACACCTGGCAGCAGAGCTCACTAGTCAGTCACAGTTTCCAAAAAATTTTGCTAATACTTCATAGTCTAACTTTTGGGTGCTCTTGAAATTCCATTAGAGCATGTAATACTGCAGTTCTTAACAACTATGTCAAGAAAATTACTGTGTCACCACACAGCAGTAAGTGTGTCACAGAGAACTGGGGAAATGACAGGATTTGGCCTGTTGGGGAGCGGACTGGTATGTCCCATAAAGTCACAACACTCTGCCAAGTGTGTCACGACCTGCAAAAGGTTGAGAGCTGCTGCTGTGCAGTACAGTGATGAGTGTTGCCAGACAAAAGTCAGAACACAGAGGCAGTTTCCTCTACATAGCCCCACGGTGAGAAATGCCAAAGTAGATTGTACATCAGCTGGTTGGGAGATGACAAAGGTAACTACAGCTAGGAAGAAGGGAGGATGCCTGATTTTTTTACATTTTCACAGACCCTGAGCTGAGTAGAAGAGGGAATTCTGCTTAGTGTGTGGGGAACAAAAGGCCACACCAGTATGTTGCGGGATAGATATTCCTCTTCCTTCACAAAGTAAAGCTGAGGTTAGGCTGTGAGAGTCCATGGGCCCTCACATCCAAGGAAATGGGGCTGAGACAGGAATTTGGATATGGAGGAGGTTCGAAGAACCATCCTTTCCTGACCCTCTGTTGTTAAAAGCAATGTTTCATAGTCAGGAGCCACTTGACAGGTAGGCAACCCTACCATATTTTCCCCTTTGGTACAAAGCATGACTACTTGTGATACTTCCAGGGGAGGGGGGGGACCTCAATTCATCAGTGGGGCACAGACTACTTTGGAGTCAAAGGGCCACTATACATTCACCCTAAGAACTGAATAGAAGGTGCAAGTGGGAGCAATACATTTCAAGTTCACACCCAAAGATTTAGGGTAACGGGGCTAGGAAAGGGCATGAGGAAGCTCAGTCCGATAGGTTCAAATACAAGAAATTGTACAGGGTAGTTTTTAAATGACTGAGATTTGGAATGACATATGCCGACTTGCAAGCAGAACGTTTGTTATCTGAATATTTGACATGTGAAATTATGAAAAGTTATTGCAGAGATATTGCACAATGAATAAACCTGTCAGGGAACAAGACAATGGGTTGCCCTATGTTGCTAATCAGCATCTTAGTTACACACCCTTCTTCAGTGGGGAGATGTGACCGATATGGTAATTTCCTATATTATTCCTGGGAAACCTTACTGGCAATGAAAAATTCTACCAGCTCCTGTTTAAAGGCTAATAATCTAGTGCTGGAAAAAAGTGAACACTTCAGGTTAAGTCTTCAGCCCCTCATAGGTCCAATTTGTGTTGCTCCCATGTTGGAAAGGGGACTTAATGTTACTTGCAGGAAGTAATACAGAGCTGGCAAAAGTTACCTAGCCCCAGTCCTTCTTGACTCGAGTACAGCAAATACAGAGAATAAACTGGACACGATACACTCCAGTTATCCTGGCACCGTGGTTGTCAACCTTTTGCAGGTTGCAACACACTTGGCGGCGTGCACGTCTCTACAGAACACATAAGGTCCTCCCACCCAATTCAGCCCCACTATCCAGCTCTTTGCAACACATTGCTGTGTGGCAACATAGTAGTTGAGAACTTCTGTCCTGCCCAACAAAGTGCCTTCTTGGGAGCTTCCTTCAGCTGGCACAAATTAGAACATAATTCAGAGCAGCCCTGCACCAAAATGATACCTGGCATTTTCTAGAATTGGGGAGAAGAAAGGTAGCATAAAGCTGTAACAGTTTGTTGAATATGTCTGTGTCAACTTAAGAATTCCATTTGACCCTCTGTTTTGAATGTAATCTTTAGTACATCTTTCAGCATTCATTTTGCAGTAGAGGTTTGACACATAGGGCAGGGACTATGTTTGGAAAGGTGACAGAGAAAAATCAAGGGCCTGCAGCATTGAGTAACTTCACCCCAGAACAATGGGTTTGCTACAAGCAGGGTCATGTACTTGGAATGGGCTACCTGCACAAAAACCTGTCTGGCAGGAAAAGGGGGTGGGTGTTGGAATCTCCTGCTCTCTAAGTACATGGCTAGAAGAACTTCAGTTTCTCTGTTTCACCACCTATCCCAGAAATGACAGCTACTGTTCTTAAAGGTAGCTTCTTTGTAAGCAAAGGGGGATATTATCATCACCAAAAACAGGGGAGGCGGATGGGGTGGAAACAGTAGGAATTTTACCTCCTTTAAAAGATCTGGACCAAACCCAGGCACACACAGAGGGAGGTGAGATTGGACTAGGCATGGCCAAACTGCGGCTCATGAGCTGCATCCGGCTCTCAAAAGAAAAAGTGCAGCTCGTGGAAGAGCACAGCAGGGACTAGGCGGCATGGTCTGGGCCGGCAGGGAAGTGGTGGCATGGTCAGGGCCAGGGGGAGAAGTGCGGCATGGTCAGGGACAGCAGAGAAGCAGCAGCATGGCAAGAGATGGCAGGGAAGCAGCAGCATGGTCGGAGATGGGGGGTAGAAGTGTGGCATGGTTGGGGAAGCCATGGCATGTTTAGATTTTCTCATAGGCCCTAATGTAGTTTACTTGTTATTAAAATAAAATCATGTTTTACAAGTCCTAAATGTGATGTGGAATAATAAGAAATGAAAATACGAAGGAGAAAAGTTTAAAACTGAATGTAGATTACTTTCAATTTTTGGCACTACTTACTGCTGTGAAGCATTGTATTCCACAATTAAATTTGTTAAATTGAAACATTGTGCAATACTTAGGGATAAGCACCTGAGAGAGCTTTTATGTACTGCTCAGATTTTAAAAAAACTCCCAACTAACCTGCAGTGTTCTATATCAAGCAACAGTTAAGTTTTTAGTGTATAAGACTAGTTTTCATGGTAACCTTAAGTAATTATTAGAATCTGACATTAGTAGGATCAATGTTTGCCCTATTTTTACAATAAAATTAAAGTGTGCAATGACTTTTAAGCTTAGTAATTTTGGAGTAGGTAAAAGTATGTGGTTATATGCCTCCGTGTGGCTCTTGAAGGTTTAACAATCAACTTGTAGGGATCTTGAGTTCCATAAGTTTGGCTACCCCTGGATCAGACTGGCTGGAAAGGGTTTGTTGTTTTCCATGGTAACTCTCTTATGCCTTTAAGAGCACGCACGTGTGTACACGTGCAAAATTCCTTTCCTAGACAGTTTCCTTGCTTTACCAACACATCACTGCTCACAACTCCTGGCAAGAGGGCTGAGTGTAAATGTATGCATTATGTAGGGAGCAAACACCAGTCAGGCAAAAAGTATATTGTAGTTGATTCTTAAATCACTTTTTATTAACCACACACAAACTAAACAGTTGTGCCTAGGAAAGTATCTTAGGTAATTAACAACAAGCAGTGCTGCAGAGGAGGATGCTCTGTACAGACTTTTTTAACTAAATAGATAATTTTTATACTTTACAGTCAGAAAATTCTGTTTTCATTGGAGTTATCGCAATTTACAGCAACTGAGAATAGCTCCCTATGATCATGGCCATCCTTGGGAGGTGAGTGGGGTGATCATCCCAGGCCCTGTGGT
The DNA here is from genome assembly GCA_007922195.1 of Podocnemis expansa. Taxonomy (NCBI): domain Eukaryota; kingdom Metazoa; phylum Chordata; order Testudines; family Podocnemididae; genus Podocnemis; species Podocnemis expansa. Next base: position 4,304,786 of record ML682088.1, read on the forward strand.
TCCGTGGGCCTCACGTTGACCTGCTGCCAGCAGGGCGGCAGGAGGTCTGTGCTACTGTCCCCTACTACCTCGCTCCCCCTTCCCCTGCTGTCTTTGGTGGCAAGCTGAAGGTAAGGAGAATGGGGCAGATGCAAGGAACCCAGCCTTTTGGCCAGCCCGCCCCCACCCCAAGGCAGAGCAGCTGGCCCAGGGGGTGGGGGGATGGAGAGCAGAGCCTACCCTCTAGGCTGGCCTGCCCTGCCCTGCCCCACGAGTGTGTGTGTGGGGGGTAGCGGGGCCCCCAACAGGCCTATTGGCCCTGCCTCAGGACAGCCCTGCCTAAGATTCCCTCATTTTACATGTTGGCAAATTACAGGTTAAGCACAACTTCTTTTCCCATAATATTCCTGGTTCACTCATCGTCTCATACTACCGTACATCCTGTAGTTCTAAGAAAAAGAAGTTTAGTGTGAAACTTCTCCATCCTCAATTCATACATAACATTGTTTTTACAGAGGTATCTAATTCTTAATTGGCTAGAGAAAAAATAACAAAAATACTATCTGACATGCTTTATAAACTCAAATTATTTTCTATTTATGCTCCTGTTGATGTGCTTTGGCAAAGTTTGTATGGACGTATCCTATGACTGACATGGGAAGGGGCACAGCAGATGACGACTGAGGGAAAGCAGAGGCTCTGTGTAGAGCTAATAAAATTAAGATAACAAGGAAATGGCATATGACAATTGTGGTGTGTTGTCCTAACTGTATTAGATCAATGGTTCCCAGCTTCTGGCAATTTGCAACACACTTGGCAGCACATCACTCCCTACAGTAGACACCAATCCCTTCCCTCCCAGTGAACCCAACCATAACCCCAACACACTTACCACTGTGTGGTGACACAGTAATGTGTCCTGACACAGTGGTTGAGAACCGCTGTTCTATTCAATAGTACTTTAGTCCTCCAATCAGGGTTGGTACTGGCGCTGGGCTTACGGGGCTCAAGCCCTGTGTCCCAGTGCCTTAGCCCTGGGTCTTTTTCCAGGCCAGTGGTGCTCCTGCCTCCAATCCTTCCTTAAAAAACCAGAGGTCCTGAATGTTTTCTGAACCAGAAAGAAGGCCCCTAACTGGTGTAAATGTGAATTACAGGTTATGTAAGAAAACAGGGAACTGACTGGAAGGTTACCATGGTCAATGAGGCATACAAATTAATGAGTATAAAACAATTCTGTTAACTCCTCTGCCCCTAAATCCAAGACATCCCAAAATCTTTTCTATGTGATGATGTCTTTCTGGAGGTGTTAAAATCTGATTGATCCTGCTTAAGCACAACACTGTATTTATAATTCCTGCAGGAGCTGTATTTACCTTTCCTATGGAACTGCATACAGTTTCTGGTTCACAAGGATACATCAGCCATTGTTTAATACAATTGACTCCAAAAATATTGAACTTAAATCAATAATATTTAACTTAATTCAATGATGTTTTTTCAAGATAAGGAGAAAAATCATCATATCCATGTCACATACATGTTTCAAAAGTGCTTTTGCTGGGATAGTGGAATCAATGTCTTTATTCTTGCAAAAAGTTTCACCAAAACTTTAATGACCACTGGTCATCAGGATATTGGTTCAAGGTAGCTACCGAAATAGAGCAACCACTGGACCACATTTACTCTTAACTCGACACTTAGGCTTAGTACCAGGGCTTAAAGTAAGACTCAGAGCCTCTCAGCATGCTCAGTCAGAGCAGGGCTCAGGCCAAAGCCTGCTCTGACTGAGCAGGCTCAGTGGCTCTGAGCATGCTCAGTCAGAGCAGGCTGGGGCCTGAGCCTCAGCCCAGGCTAAGACAGCTTCTCTGACATGGTATGAGGGGTCCCTCACTGGTGCGAGGGGGCCTGCCAATTTAGGAGGATTCTGGGGTGCACCAAATTATACTTTAATCCCTGCTTAGTACTAACTTGAAGGAAAATGCATCATCCACTGAAGGCCTAATTCAAGAAAGCACTTACTTAAGCACTTGGTTAATGCTGAGCAAGTACTTAAGTCTCACTAAAGACAAGGGAAATTAGGAACGTGCCTCAGAACCCTCTCAAATTATAGGAATACCTTCCTGAATCAGGATGTGAGTAACTAACACTACTTCCTTCAGCAGTTAAACTGTCCTTGTGTGTTACTCGATCAAAACATGACTATAGCTGCGTACCAATCTATATGAGATTGAATGGGATCACAGGCCAACGTGCTTTAGTTGGGCTGACTATAATTTTCAAAATGAAAACAGGAAAAGGATCAACAACAACCCAAATGCACACAGATTGATTGACCTGAGAAGTTGAGTACTGGGTGCATGTTTGAATACATGCTTATCTAGTCCTAAGTAGTTCTTCCAGAATCAGTTCCCAACTGATGTGGGATAATGAAAAGATAACTTTAACTCCTATTTTCAGAAAATGATCAGAAATGACTAAACCAGAATTTGAGGAACAAAGAGCATAAGATAATATCTTTTCTTGAACCAACTTTTGTGGGTGGGGAAAAAAAAAAGCTTTCAAGCTTATTCAGAGATTTTCTTCTGGTCCTCTCACCCACAGAAGCTGGCCTATGAATAGATATTACCTCACCCACTTTTTCTTTCTAATATCCTGGGAACAACATGACAACAGCCACACCACATAGAATCAGCATTAGTTATTTACAATGGGCATGTACTTCTTCCACATTATTCTGTAATCTACCTCTTTTCTCATTAAACAAATACAGTTATATATATCTTCTGAATACTTTCATCTTCACTAACTGTGTTATAAATCAACAGTTCTCAGCCATGTCAAGCTCACATGACATCACTACTGTTTCTTTCATGTGACTCTTGGGGAAACATGAGACAGCCAATACTTTAATCAGCATGTCAGAAATACTGTGCCATCAGCTGCTCTGTCCTTAAGAAATAAAACAAGAGGCAGGTGCTATATCCTTAGGTTTTTTATGTAAACATTATGAATATGGATCCTTTTCTGTTCAGTGCCACAAGTCTTCTTTACACGTAAGTAAAGAAAAATGTCGCTATATGAGCACCAAAAATAAGAAACTGAGAAAATCTGGCCTATAAAAGGAACTGAGTGTGTTCAAATGAGAGAAGAGAAGGTTTCAAGAGGATAGAATAGCAGCTTTCAAATATATAAAAGGGGCATAAAAAGTGAAGGGTGATCCGTTGCTCTCTCCAGTAAAGACAGGACAAGCAATAAAAGGCTTGGTTTCCGGCAAAGCAGATTAAGATTGGATATTGGAAAAATAACCTGACTGGAATGAGGTAAGTATACTTGGTCCTGCTAGGTGCAGGGGATTAAACTAGATGATCTCTCTAGCAATTCCATCACTGCCTTTCTGTGATTCCATGACATTTGAGGGACTGATTCTCACTTAGCTGTGGTAAATCAGCATAGCTACATTCAGGTCAATGGAGCTGGATTGATTTACAGCACCTGAGGAGTTAGCCCACCTACCATGCAGGACGTAGGACCACAGTTCCCATGTCCCCTATGGAAATCCCTGGTATCTAGACTGTCCCTAAAGACTCCATATTTAATGAACCTGAAAAACTCAGAGTCTGCACTCATGGAGCAACAGAGAAGGTGTAAATAATTTTTACTGCTTTTCCATCGCTGACATGAAATGGCAGGAACAATTCATTCTGGTCAAATAAAATATTCTGAACACTGTTTCAAAACCATATTTTGAAATGAAATTAGTTTCATACTGAAATGTCAACTTGAGATGGGGCTTCAACACAGTATTTCAAAACTGTATTTTGTTTTGAACTGACATTTTAAAAGTAAATCTTTTGTTTTGAAAGGAAAAGTCAAAAGGTTTCATTTTGATGTTTCAAAAAGAACTATAGTAACTTCTTAGAAGAAGAAAGTCATCTTTATTTTTTATTTGGCTCAAAATACTTGCCCAGTTAAACTCAGGTTCCCATTGCCTTGCAAATGCATTCTTTGGTAAATTTACTCTTTGACCGAAAAACTGTACCCAACTCTGTTCTTACATCTTTAGCTACTACTAGAGCTGGGTGATACTGTAAATAGTCAGAGGCAAGGCCATGTGAGCTTCAAGCTGCGATTACATTGATTGACTTGCTCAAATTCACATGAGTCAACAACAGAACCACGAATAGTACCCAGGCCCCGACTTTCCTCAGTCCCCATGACTAATCCCTAAATCACACCTCCTTGGTGTCACAGTGCAGTGGGGGAGAGACGGGAAAGAATTTGGATGAACTAGGGCGGAGGGCACTTGCGCCGGTAGAGAGGTGATATTTGAAAATGGTTTGGTTGTTATGATGGAACATTAATTTAAGTCTCATGTTATTGAGCTTGGGAAGGCTCAGACGAGATAATGCAAAGGAAGTTGCCTGTTTCACACCTCATTTACTTCTTGGCTTTCCATTCTTTGTCTTCCTTTCTTCCCTTGGGGTTTTCCTTTGAAGTCCTGTTATGTGTGTGCTGGACCCTGTACACTATTCATCCATAATGTCCTAACTTGATGGTAAGAGAATACCACAATTTTTCCCAGAAGGAACTTCTGCCACCTTTAACAAGTTCCTTTATCATGCTTCAGGTCGAAAAAGATTAATTCAGATATTTTGTAGTATAGCGTAGTGTTATTTTCCACAGAGAAACTGACAGTGTCCAATGCTAGGAGACCAAGGAACCCCAGATTAACCATGAAATATATATATATATGGCAAGTGATGAGAGAAGGTCACTTGTGACAAAAACTCTATGTCTTATAGGAACTTAGACACTGCCAAATCAGAACAGAGCAGTAGTCTACCTAGCTCACAAGTATTTCTCTGACATGGCCTGCAACAGATCCTGTAGAGAAATTACCAACAAATCCCATAACAGACAGTCATGGACGAGCATGTCCATAAAGGAGGAGTGATCGTGAAACCCATCAAATAAAGCATGACTTATGCCCAATAACATGAGCGTTTATATCCTGATTAATAACTGAAGGTATTTTGGTTAGCCATAGGCATGCCTGACTGTTTGAGTCCCTATGGAATATTGGCCTCAAAGATATTTTTCTGTCCTATTGTTTACACACTTATTTTTTTTCCTGTTGTTCTCTTTAATGATCACTGCTGCATATTGATGAGGGCTTGTACAGTGACAAGGTCTTCCGTGAGTAGTTTGTTATTTGGAGCCCAGGAAAGTTAATAATGCATCTTAACTTAATTCTTATGCAGTAAATATATTAAATTACACAACATAAACTCACCTAAAATGCCATATGCACCATTCAGCCAAGTTAACCATGCTTTGCAAATCATTTGAATTTCCAGATTAATTAATTAATTTCCAGATAAATCTAACAAGTCTTGAGATGCATGTGCAGCATAGGATGTTACAGATGGGCATCCAGAAAGGATAGTGTGGGAAAAGAACCAGTTATCACCCCAGTGAGGCAACTTCAAAATACATTAAATGAAAGGTAGCAAGCAGGACTGCTTCACATGGTGAGGTGCAAGCTGGCCCATAGGCACATTAAACAGGATCAGCTCTCCCTTTCTTCCCATAAACACCGGGTTAGGATCACACCTAGCATTCCCAAGCACTGTGTTTGCAGAGCCAGCAGATGCCAGATAGCTCCGCCACTCCTGCTGCTAAAAGGGGAGTGAAGAGAATCAGCCTGAGGTGCTACCCTTGGCATGGGGTGGAGGAAGAGGGAACATCTTAGGGCTAGGCCAGCTGTAGCTGTGGCATGAGGGATGCAAAAAGCATCTTGCTGCTGGGCTTCTCTTCCTCTCCTTGAACAACTGGAGTCACTGTTCCTTTTGGAGAGACGGGGACGGCCCCACTAGTAAGACAGATCAAGGAAAAGGCAGCAGATGGGTCAGTGGTGAGGGACTATGGGCATAATTCTGTAAGTGGGAACAGCTGGGTTGGGGGGGGGGGGTCAGAATTTTATCCTGAGGCCACGTGTGAAATACAACTGTGACAGGTCCAGGAGGAAGGTCATAGCATTTAAAGACCAGAGGAGGGCAGGCCTCTCCCTCAAAAGGTAATTCCAGTGATGAACCACACAGAAGCTACGTGAACTGCAATAAAATTTCCAGCAATATTAATTCCTGTTCAGCTTCAGCTGCATAGCTCTCCCCCATTTTGTTTCCTGAAAAAGGAAGAAGGAACCCTGGCAGGACTGTATTTTAGACCACTGGTAGCTGCAGCATAGTAAAGGGTGTGTTTCAGAGTTCAGTTTTAACTGGCACTTTTCGCTTTTATTTTACAAGAGTCTCACTGAACTGGAAAGAGCGAACAGAAACTTTGAGCACTGAATTTTTCCTTGAGATGTGGTAAAACTGATAGATACCAAAAGACAACCGCAAGATTAAAATAAAAAAATCAGCCCTTTGGGAAATTTTTCCTTGGGGTGTCTCTTTTTTCTTTTGCAAGCAACAAGAAACCCACTCATACCTGTTCTCTGGCTACATTATTGCTCCTCCTGTGCAGATCCCTAAAATGTCAGGTATGCATTACAGTCCATTCTTACCAGAATACTCATATTTACCATTAGTGCTAATAAAAAAGTTAAAATCTCCCAATAGTTAATGGCTAATTTGCCAAAAAGAGACCATAGATTCCTGTTGGAAATACAAGACTCCTGATCAATATAAAATTTTAACAATGACCTCATCAGTACTGAAGTGGAATAATTTCCCAAAGGCACATAATATGTGCCAAACCAATGAGGTCACTGTTAAGAATTTGCATCAGAAGACAGTTTGATGAAACTGGGGCGTTAATATTTCTTTTGCCTGTTGATGATCAAAGTGAAAACCTTGTGGTGCATTGGAGCATATTAACAATACTAGTTTTGGCTTCATGAGAGTGGAAAAAAATAAGCAGATCTCTCCCTTCAACTTTTTTCCATTTGCTGGCTGGAGGTGAATGTCCAATTGAAAACTTAAACAGCCACTTAACATAAATTTGTTGCCCAAAAATCTATTTGTCTTGCCAGTCAGGGGATGGGGCAGGTGGAAAAGAGTTGCTCAGTAACAGTACTTTTCTTGGATTAAAATTATAGCCAGGAATGGCTGACTTGTGAAAGTGCAAATCTTAATACAGTCAATATCACCATTTTGTTATGGACATTTTGAGGCTGAGTAATCACTTAATAAACTTAAAAGGAAATTTAATAGCTTGGCTCAATGACACAATGCCTTTAAAAACTGAAGAGTGGTAGCATATTAGACACATCATCATTCAGACACGTTAAAAAGATTGGTGTGATTTTGCCAGTCTGAAATAGTCTTTTCAGTTTATCAGCAATCTCTTCTACTTGCAGGTGTTCAATGAAGAGATGAGCACAGTATTGTCAACAGCAAGCAATCAAAAGTCATGACAGGTTCCAAAGAATCATGATATTTCTCAAACTATAATAAGTTTTGAAGTTTGCCTTCTCAGTTTTGATAAGTATAATTCAACAGGATCACATTTTGCAGCTTTCCTCTGTAACCTCAATAAGAAAGTCAAAAAGCTGAGATTCTTCCAAATTCAGCACCAACTATCCAGAATCTATAATATTTACAAAAAGCAACACCACAGTTAGTAGGTTTGTGGAAACTTCTACCAGGAAATGCTTTAGTCACAACAGCCCTCTCCCATCCCTTACAGGGATCACTATTTTTTACATAAAAGCAAGCAAGGAGTCCTGTAGCACTTAAAAAATAACAAATTTGTTTATTGCATGAGCTTTCATGATTTTATAGGGGAGTGGGGCATATAATTACCTATTTGATCAGCAATATTCTATCTCTGACAGGCATCTAGTCACGGGCATTGCTGGATAGCAAAAAGACCCGGGGCACAGGCCCACAGGCTCCCCCTGTGCTAGACCCTGCTCCTATCATTGGGTTGACCCCCAATAGGCCACACCCCAACAGACACCCCCCCCCCAACAAGCCCTACCCCTATCCTGGGCCCCACTTGAAACTGGAATTTACATGAAGTATTTGAAGTGGGGAAGTTCCACATGAAATGGAAATTTTGGAAAATGGAGATGTGATGTTTCTGAAAGGAAATATGCTCCCTGGGGCCATGCCAGATGATGACTAAAATTGAAGCTGTCAGTTTCTAGCCAGCAGCTGTCTAGGCACCAGTGCAGTCTGACCATGTCAATGTCCATGGATTATCCTGGTCCAGAGTGTTTAGCCTCTGTACCACTCTGCCACCACACAGAGGCCCCATGCCATGTTGTGATACAACAACTCCTTCATACCCCTCTGCATTAAAACTGTAAAATGAGCAATCATTCACCTCCAGTCTTCCCTACAAATGAATCAAGGTGCTAGCAGTATCCTCTTAAAAGCTCACAGACCATGTGAGAAGGACATATAAAAATTCTCCTCCTCTGACAAGGCATATCATTCCCTATCTCCTACAGGTTTCTGTTGCTAAACGTCAGGAGTCAGGGAGATCAGAAAATAGGAGTGGGAGGGAGGGTGGTGGATCAGACCATCCCTGGGACTTCCAGTCAACTTGTTTAGGTTCTCCAGGTGCTGGAGAAGTGGATGGCATCTAGGTGCCCAGATGAAAGATGACACCCTGCTGACCCACACTGAAGACACCTACATCTGCAGTGCTCAAGCTTATAAAATAGAGCCCACACCTCCCCTGAACTTTGCTGTAATGCTTTGCCCTCCACTTTGAGTAGCAGCATGAGATTGTGGAGCAGGGGACTGGAGGGATGGCAGTACCGCAGCTGCAATTTGCCATGCTGGGCTGCTTATACCACAGGGCAGAAATTTAAAAAGGCTCTGAGCCTCTCCCAGCTTCCAGATATATGCAACACAGGTAGGGGAAGTTGGGAAACTCATGAGGCAAGCAGGCAGGCTGGCTGGGACTGCCAGTACAGTGCTGCGAGCAGGGTCACACCAAACTGGTAGACCCAGCCAGACAAAAAAAAAAAAACAAAGAGTCGTGTGGCACTTTAAGAGTAACAGATTTATTTTTTGCATGAGCTTTTGTGGGAGAAAATCCCACTTCATCAGATGCTTCAAAGATGGGGGAACGTACAGAATGGAATGAAAATAAATGCAGCGGGGTGTAAAACATAGGATCAGGTCATACAGTAACAGCAAATCAGAGCAGTTCTTAGGTTCAAACCATGGGAAGCCTGAAGTCAAATTACCTTTCATAATGGGAAAAGAACCCATAGTCTCGATTAAGTCCTGCTTTCACAGAATTTAGCTTGCATATTAATTTGAGTTCAGCTGTTTCTCTTTGAAGTCTTGATGTCCCAGCCACATCTCTGATGACAGTCATTAACAAATCATTTATTGAGTGATTAGAAAGATGGAAGTACTCAGCAACTGGTTTCTTTGTTCTGTGATTTCTGATATCAGCTCTGTTTTCATTTATCCTTTTGCGCAGTGATCGTCTTGTTTGTCCAATGTATAAGGTGTTGGGGCATTTCTTGCACATGAGGGCATAGATCACATTAATAGATGAGCAGGTAAATGAGCCTTTGATGGAGTAGCAGGCTTGATTAGGACCTATGATGGTATCTGTTGTTCAGATATGTGGGCAGACTTGGCAGCGTGTTCTGTTGCAGGGGTGTGTGCCTGCTTCAATGTTTCTGTTGTTAGATCTGGAGTTGCTGGTGAGTATCTGTTTAAGATTGGGTGGCTGTCTGAAGGCAAGACGAGGTCTGTCTCCCAAGGCTTGAGAGAGAGAGAGGGATCATCTTTTAGAATAGGCTGTAGGTCCTTAATGATCTGTTGCAGAGGTCTGACTTGGGGGTTGTATGTGGTGACTCGTGGTGTTCTGTTGTTTTCTTTCTTGGGCCTCTCCTGTAGTAGACGACTTCGGTGAACCCGTCTAACTCTGTCAGTTTGGTTTCTTACTTCCCCAGGCGGCTACTGTAGTTTCAAGAATGCTTGATAGAAATCCTCAAGATGCCTGTCTCTGTCTGAGGGATCAGAGCAGATGTGGTTATATCTTAGAGCTTGGCTGTAGACAATGGATCGTATGGTGTGTTTAGGATGGAAACTCGAGGGATGCAGGTAACTATACCGATCAGTAGGTTTTCAGTACAGGGTGGTGGTGATGTGTCTATTCCTGATTTGTACTGTAGTGTCGAGAAAGTGGATCTCCTGTGTAGAGTGTTCCAGGCTCAATTTGATGGTGGAGTGGAAATTGTTGAAACTTCTGTGAAAATCTTCAAGAGCATCCCTGCCATGTGTCCAGCCTTCTGCCTCCCCAGCAAATAGCCAAAGAGAGGACAACACAGTGAACTGAAAACAAAGCAGAGAAGCCTCCTGCAGTATTCCTCCCACCCTGCCCTTATCTCCTGTCAGACTCCCAATCCCTCTCCTGGGAAACAAAGCAGAGAGGATTTAGCAGCAAAAACTAAGTAAGCCTACTCTTACAGGAAAGAGCGAGTCCAAATCAAAAATACAGCGTTACTGGGATCACACTATCCAATGCAAGACAGACAACATTACAGGACTTCACAATAAAGTACAGCAACTGTAAAACAAGCAAGGCACTTTCAAAGAGTAACAAATTTATTTATTGCTAGAGCTTTCGTGGGTGAAATCCCACTTTGTCAGACACTTGAAAATGGTTTCCAAATGGGATTTTGCTCATGTGATAAATAAATGTGTTACTCTATAAAAATACCACAGGACTCGTTTCTATTTTTACTGGATTAGACTAACATGGCTACCCCCCTGGAACTTTTCAGTAAAAGGATGGTTAACTTTGTGGCATGCTGCTTGGTAGGTGTACATATGCTGTGCACAATTCATAGGAGGGCAAAACTGAAGAGCAGAATAAATAGTGACATTAAGTAGCAACATTATTGGTAGGTAAAGCCTCACTCATGGTCTCCCAACAGAACTCTCAAATCTCAGGAATTTTTTTCCCAGGCGCAGTCTGCTAATATTTGCTCAGTCTTCTGTAGCCACAATTGAGGGACACAGATAAAATGAATACAATTTACCTTTAAAGCATCTGTTAGGCAACACTGTGTATCTGTTCTTTAATAACATAACTAAACATTTAACTCAGTTTAATAGACATTATAACCAATATTTAACAGAGCTCCATATTGTAAATTTGAAACTCATTTTATATTCTTGATGAAATTTCTTTAAGATGTAACACTGTGTAATTTCATTTAAATATGTGTGAATGAAGGGTGTGTGATGGGATCAGTTGACGCCAGCCTCTCCTGATAAAATGCAAGTACCACCTTAATGGATGAACAATTCAAACTAATCTCTGAAAAGCAAGAAGAAGAATCCACCCTAGAAACAGAAAAACAAAATACAAGATCAAAGTCATGTCTGCAAATGACTGGTGATGAATAATTATCAGACAGGAGCTTTGAGGCAGCAAGACACAGCAAGCCTCATACACTTACATGAGATTCAGCAAGTACAAAAAAACCATGAAAGTGTGTCTCATTCTCCAACTGTCATCTTAGAGCAACAGATTCATGACCGAGAGAGACCTGGCTCCTTCCTTGTCCCAAGCTTAGTTGCTCACTGGGCTGGCTCTAGCAACACGTAAAAGGACTGGTAATTATTATCATGCCAGCTTCCAGAATTTCATGGGTATCAATGTATATGTCTGTTTTTTGCTATTTTCACATTTACAAATAAATGTATCATATTGCCTTGTCCCCTGAAGAAGATCCTGCTAGTCTTTTCTAACAATTCCATTTCCTCTGCTATACCAAAAGGGCACCTACTAAAATGATGTGCAACAAGAACACTCAAAAGAAAAGACTAGCAGGATCTTCTTCAGGGGACAAGGCAATATGCCACATCTTTTGTAAATAAGTAAGGATAGCAAAAAGCAGTCTCTTCCACACACACAAGAAGTTCTGCAACCTGGTATATAATTACCAGTCCTTTCATGTGTTGCTTGAGCCAGCCTAGTGGCCAGCTAGGCTGGGCACAAGGAAGGAGCCAGGCCTCTGTCGGTCGTGAATCCAATGCTCCAAGATGACAGCTGCAGAATTAGACTCCAAAGTTTTCATGTTCTTATCCATCTTTTATACTTGCTGGCCCTCATGTAAGTGTATGGGATTTGCTGTGTCATGTTGCCCTCTGGGTTTGTTTGAGATCATTGGTCACCAGTCACTTGCAGGCTTGATTGTATTTTGTTCTTTTCTTTCTGGGGTGGCTCCTTCTGTTTGCTTTAATCAGAGATGTCTGCATAGTTCAGCTAGTTAGATGGTAATTGTGCTCCATCAAGACAGGCTGGCAATTGAGACTGGTCCCTTCACACACACACATCCTTCAATTCACACATTTAAATGAACATACTCAACATATGCCTAAACCAGGTTTCATCAAGTATACAAAATGGAGTACAATGTTTAAGCAGGAGTTCCAAACTGGCAATATGGAGTCTTGCTGGACATTGGTTATAATGCCTGTTTGTCAGGGTTACAGAATTATTTCAGTTATGACACTAAAGGACATATACACAACGGCTATGTCTACACACACATCATTATTTCGAAATAAGGATTTTAAAATGAGTTATTTCGAAATAAAGTCCTTATTTCAAAATAAGTTAATTTGAATTAACAAAATGTTAATTCGAATTAAGGGAAAGCTTGCTATCGAAACGGCTGTTATTTTGAAATAAAGGCATTTGGACATGTTGTTTCGAAATAGCTGTTTTGAAACAATGGTGTTGTTTCAAAACAACATGCCCAAACGGCCTTATTTCGAAATAACCATTTTTGAAATAACAGCTGTTTCAAAACAATTGGGGTTTAACCTGTTTCGAAACAGCAGTTCTTATTTCGAAAGGATGGGATCTGTCCTTTCGAAATAAGAAAACGTCATGTGGACCAAATATCTTTTATTTCGAAATAGCCAGTGTTACTTCGAAATAAAAGTGCTGTGTAGACGTACCCAACATTAACTGACATGTACTTTAAAGGTAAATACAATTAATTATCACTGTCCCTCCATATTATCTGTTCCTGCCCCACACCTCCAGTCACTTTCAGCTTAATGTAGAACAATCTCACACACAAGAGAACAATTTCAAGCACAGGATAAATACAAGGCACAGCATATGGTGGTGTTCAGCAGAGTTCAACTTTACAAATAATAGCACTGTTGATGAGGTTACCCTCCCAGACCACCTGCTGCCCCAGCCTCACATCTGAAGCAACAAGGCAAGGGCAGGAGACCCCATGGTTGTGCCAGGCCAGCCCCACCACCATGTGAGACCCTGTGGTCAGACCAGGCAGCTCCACCACCTGGGCATGTGGTGAGGGCAGGGGACCCCAGGCCAGGCCAACCATGATACATGGGCATGGGGAGAGGGTAGGAGACCCCGGGGAGGGGGGGGGAGAACCAGGGCAGCACTGTGGGCTGGGCATGGGCTGAGGGCAGGAGACTCTGGGTTGGCACCCGAGCCTCGCCCCCTGGTCTGTGGGGGGCTCCCTGGCCAGGGTTGCATCACAGCAGCCTGGCCACCAACCTGATCCCAGGGACCCGAGGCTGAGGGATGGTCCCTGGCTCTTCTGCTGTCCTGACCTTGGCCTGGACAGAGGCTGAGGAACATCCCTTGTCCCATCCGGGGCTCATGTGAGGGGCTCCATTCCCAGGCCACCCACCCCTGAGGCCCATAGGCCATGGGGGGTCCCCCCTGCAGGCAATGGGGAGACACTCATGGACCCAGCTGGGATCTAGAGGCCATGAGGGGAATGCCCCCAGCCCAGGGGTACCCCCGCCAATCCCAGCTGGGTCCCAGAGGTCTACGGACAACCCCCCGGTCCCACCCAGGGCCCAGAAGCCTAGGGGTAGCCCCCTGAGTCCCACCTGGGCCCCAGAGGCCTAAGGACACCCCCACCAGTCCCACATGGGCCCCAGAGTTCTGGAGGCCTATTGGCACCCCCCACAGCCCCAGCTGGGTCCCAAAGGCCTGGGGGGAGCCCCTGTGCCTGACCTGGGGCCCAGGAGCCTAGGGACACCTCTAACAGTCCCATATAGGCTCCTGAGCTTTGGGACCACCCCTGCCCATCCCACCTGGGGCCTGGAGGCCTACTGGCACCCCCACAGCCACACCCAGGTCCCAAAGGCCTGGGAGAATCTCCCCCACCCCACCTGGGGCCCAGAGGCCAGGGACTAATTCCCTGCTTCCACCCAGGGGCTGGAGCCCATTCAGGGAAGCCCCCCTTGGCCCCAGGCAGCCCCTCCTCTCCCCACCGCCTGACCGGGGCCTGCAGTCGCCTCCCCTCCAACTCCTACCTGCTCTGTCCTGTGGAGAGAAGCCGATGCTGGAGTTGCTGCCTCTGTTTGAAACTCCCTCCCTCCTCTCCTCTCAAAGATAAAAAGTATCTGCTGAATTGCCCCCTATCCCAAGTCCTGATGTCTCAGGAAAACACCTTTATTTAGAGTAGCTACAATTGGGCCCATCTTGTCTACCTATTGTCTTTCTGGAGCCTAGATTAACCCCGTTCCTGCCTTCACGGTGAATGGAATCTCTATGCCTCGTCAAACAATTTGTAATCTGTTGATTGTCTAAACCCATGAAAGCTCATGCGAAAAATAAATCTGTTAGTTTTTAAGTGCCACATAACTCCTTGTTTTCTTTTTGGTTTTTTTTTTTTTTTTTTTTTCTGGACTAGACTAACGTGGCTATCCCTTTGGAAAATGTCTAAACTGAACTCTCATCTTAAGTAGTGACAAGTCTTACTGGCCTTTTCAGAAAAAAAGGTGCTGCATTAGCAGCTGTGAGTCTCAGATGATATATAATGAGTGTTAATTTTGATGAATCAGTGGGAGATTTGTTTTAGCCACTCAGAAGTTATAGTACTTCACCACAGCTAGGCCAACAAAACTCCCGAAGGATTACCACAGCTTTCAAGAACAGACAGAGTAGCTCCAAAATCAGGCAACAGCCCAATGAAATGGAGGTCCAGCTGGTTTGGTTTTTAAATCAAAGGTAAGTGAGCATTAGTTGACCACCTTGTGTGGGTTAAGATATGTAGCGCAAACAGTCACTCCTCAATGGTGGAACCAAAATACACATGTAACACATAATGACTCCTTCTCTAGATCTTTATGCTTTGGGAGAAATCCTGTGTATGGGTTTGCTACTGGTGTTTGCTTGCCAGAAAGATAAAAGGGAGATTTTTTGGGATTTGGATGTGGGAACCGGGAATGCAGAAAGCTTGTGGGGTTAGCATTAATCACAAAGAAGTAGAGTGTGTCGAGGTCAGATGAGGCTAACCACAGCATCATCACAGAGGAGCAGTGAGGACCTACAACACACATACACAACCTACCTCAGCAATGTTAGCCTTACCTTGTTCATAGACCTGGGCATATGGGGAAGATCATAAGAGGTAGTTCTCAGGATCCTACCCACGAGCAGGCAGGAGGCACAAAGCATACCTGAAGCCATGACTCTGCTCTTCCAGCTAATCAGCACTGCTGATTGCACTCTGAAGCAGGGAGTGCTGTACTTTGTGAAGTGCTGTGTCTCAGAGAGGTTTCTGCAATGCACTATTTTCTGAAGCGATCCACTTTATTCCTCCCATGCTTTGCATAAGGCTGTGTCATAAAGCACAATCTAATCCAGGGGTCTCAAGCTCAAATCACCATGAGGGCCGCATGAGGACTAGTACGTTAGCCCGAGGGCTGCACCACTGAAACCTTTTCATACAACAATACTGCAAATATTGGTAACAATAGTGTCATTGTGGGCTGCAGGAAATAGCTTTTAGGGCCATGTGTTTGAGACCCCTGATCTAGTCCCTACTATTTTGCTAGTCACTGCTCTATTGTCCTTTGGGATGACAATCATATGCCAAAGCTATATGAAGAACAAATTCATCTTATTAGTTCTTTTAAACCTAAACTTTCCCAGATTCCACCACGAGTCTCAAAACACTGGGTTAAATGGGGCGAGGTGCAGGGAAGAGTATTATAATATAGACTAATGAAACTTGTCTTCAGTTAAGTTTAATTTTAGGAGATTAAAGTTGATCTAGATAAACAAGAAAAAGGAATATTCTAGAATGAGGAAAAGCATATTTAAAATAGGCATAGGGACTGCCAACTCAAAAGGACATTCTGCTGGGTAATGATAATTCTCCAAAACATACTTTGTGAGAAAGAGATGCAACAGAAAAAAATCAAACAGGCTTACGTCTATCATTTGGGGACCACGAAACAGAAAGTGGCTATGTGTCAAAATTACAAGATTTTAGTGTGGGTGTGAATTGCTGGCTTTTTCTTTTATGGTCACTTATCTTGTTAGGCTGGTGAGTACATTGGTGTTCACCTCATCCCTCCCCATCAGGCTTGGAGGTAGGCCACTCTGCCTCGTCACAGTGCAACTATCAGAAGTCAGATGACGAATTGGCAGCTCCCAGCTATAACTGCCCTTTGGGCATGGCCAAGCAATAACCAATCTTCAGCCTAGCCTCCTGGCTAGGGCAGGCAGCATATATAGCCCAGTGCTCTGGCTATGGGGGCAGGACAGAATAAGGTGCAGTCTTGAGCAGCATCCTTTAGGCTGGAGCCAGACACAACTAAACACAGCTCACCCAGTTTAAGAGGAGCAGGACACCACCTCAGGGGTGTGGCTGGTGATAGGAGAGTGGGACCCAAGCCAACCCCACTACACCAGGTCTCAGACCTTGGTCCTAAAAATGCAAAATGAACCTGCCAGTGGGTCAGTAGAGATTCCACCAAAACTTAGCGCCATCTGCCACCAACACCATCGGACTAAATTCTTGTTTACTTGGGTCACTTCCTTACCCTTTTGTGGTGCAAGTCTGTAGTCTGCAGGTCCTCAGGGTGTGCAGCAAGAAGTGGTGCCTCTTCAGCTGGTAGACAGAAGATATCTGTCACAG
Source organism: Podocnemis expansa (assembly GCA_007922195.1). Lineage (NCBI taxonomy): Eukaryota > Metazoa > Chordata > Testudines > Podocnemididae > Podocnemis > Podocnemis expansa. The sequence goes on from ML682088.1 coordinate 4,321,680, forward strand.
CAATCCTTCCCTATGCTTGGGGTCTTATTGCATGGCCCAGAGTCTGAGCCAGGCTCTTCACTCTTCAGTCTCTTACCCTTCCAGCCCAACTGCTCTGTTTCTGGCATTGTGGATGGTGCTGGGGGAAGCGGAGTGATCCCTCCCCATCAGGCGCTGAGGGAGGCTACTCTGCCTCACTGCTGCATTGTGGTGTTTCTCACATTCTTTCTGGAAGTTTGCCATGGGAGAATAACTTTTTGTTGCTCATAAAACTGCACCGCTTGGCCTTCGATTTGTGGAGGCAGCTGTCTTGCTGGAAAAGGGCCCCAGCAATCTGGACACCTGATGTTGAAGGCTGTTTTTACTAGTTGCTACTGGTATCAGTGGATCCTGCATCTGCTACCGAGGGTATGAATATTTTTAACTTTGTTCTGGGTCATGTGAACAGGGACAGGAAATATAGCTCTATAGCTGACTGACATTCCTTTGTGTCACACCTTTATTACAGTAACCAATGAGTGCACTGTCCATCTTACACTCCTCTTCCATAATGCTTCTAGAAACATCTCTGCAGGTTTTTTTTTTCACTTTTGACTACTGATGAGAAGGGTCTGTAAAACAATCAGCAAGGAATTAGCTGTGACAAATGCTCCTTTGCCCTCTCCTTGTGCACCCAGCCAGTATATTTGCTATATTCCTAATTAAAGGAGTCCTTGCACTTGTTAATTCTAAAATGCTGAGAACAGGTATTTAGATAAGGTTCCTTTCTGTATGCTTGGTAAATGTGGTTGTTAATAAAAAGCCGCCTACCTAGCTGGGGTTATAATGAGTAAGGGAAACTAGCCTCCTGTTACCATGGTTTAGTAAGAAAATAAGCTGTAAATCATAATATGGTGGTGCACGTCCACTTGAAATCACTGGGGAAAGATGAGATTGCTGACCCTTTGCTCTTAAAGTGGAACTGAATAGCTGCTCTTTGGTAAGAGGCATGCATGGAGTATTTTGAGGTGGGGTGAATTTGCTCTTTGCTCTATTGTCACGTTAGTCATGCTCACCTTTCCAATCTCATTTGCCTCATTAACTTATTCAATGGTGAACTTGTGCTCACTGGATTAGTCCTTCTTTCTATTTCCACAGCAAACCCTACCCCACAGTCCCTCTGTCAATGAACTGTCCTTTTGGCATGAAGATCTCTATCAATGAGTCTGCCAGCTGCACACGTGGTGGCAAATTTTCCAAAGAAGTTTCAGATTGATAGGAGGTTACTGCAGCCATATGACTGTTTCCTGTAGAAAGCATCGGTGAATTCTTTTCACCAGCTTTCTACTTTGCTCCCCTAATGCCTGAGTAGGAAGTGGGGAATTGAAGGGGGTAAACAAGCACAAGCAATCTGCAATTATCCTAGATTGGTAGAGATTATGAACAGCAGTTATGAAACTTGGGCTACTTCACTCACTGCATTTGTTCTGTTAGGTTTTTATATAGTTAATTCCCCCAGTTACAAAGTGCCTAGTTATAAGCTGCCTGTCAAGCCCCAAGAAACAAACAAAAAAACAGCAGGAGGAAAGGGAAGTATCAGAGTATTTGAAAAATAACAGCTATTAGCAGAAGACAAGACTAACAACGTAAAAGCTAGCTAATTTATCCCCCTAGTGTTGAAGGATTGGTCCCTGGAGTATGTCTTCTAACACTTTTTCTAGACTAGTTTTAAGTGCGCCAAACAATGGGGCCTTCAGAACTTCCCTTGAGTATCTTTCCTACCATCTTCTAGGACAGCAACTCTTCTTAAGTGAAATTCATCCCTGTGCAGAAAGTCAAGCGAAGGTTTATGCATCTTTTGAAGCCATTTACCTACTGATGTAGTAGAGTCTTTTGTGGCAATCCTCTCCAGAGGAACAAATTTCATTCATTGATAGGAAACTTTCCCTGAGTTGGATTTACTTTTATTTTTAGGTGGAGCAATGGGAAGAAGAGACTGGTGAGTAAATGGTCATAAGTAATAATTTCAGCCTCATAAAGCTTATAGTTGAGCTCTGTGCAGACAGACCCCTGAATGCAGACGGAGGCCAAATGAAATCCATGTATCTTACATTGAAGTCAGAGGGCCTTAGACTGTAATGATCTCATTTGACCATCCCTGCCCTTCTTGGTGCAGAGCAAGAACCTGGAAGTAATAGAAAAACCAAGTGAACAGGAACATGAAAGAGTAACTTGCTGAAGTAAAGACACATACAATCACCCCCTATCTTTTCCTTGGAATACCAAAGTACTTGTTTCTGGGTGTGCTGTCAAACTTCTCATCTTGATGCTCACTTGACTGATCTTATGTCCTGCCTGTTTTAACAAAGCATTGCCTTGGGAACCATACCCATTAAAAACCACTGTGCATGTGTGACTGATGAGATACCAGTATTTTGTGTCCTTCCTCTCAGCCAGGGGTGAGTGATCACTCAACAACCAACCCCAGATAGAAAGTGTGAAAAATTGGCAGAAGGGCGGATGGTAATAGGCAGCTATATAAGAAAAAGCCCTGAACATCAGGTCTGTCCCTATGCTGGCCACCCTAGCCTTGGAGCTATTGGGACTGTTCACAAAGTAGGGTTTGGTTCTGTGAATTCTGGTGACAGTGATTGACAAGCTCATTTACCTTCTGGCAGCTCTGAATGAAACCCCTGGATTTTGAGGGAGGAATCTTCTCGCCTACACATAACTATCATTACATCCATGGTTACATCTCGCTACTTAGCTAGGCCATTATTGTTCTACAGGCCAGAAGTTAACTGGTCAATAGTGTCATGGGGTCTCAAACGTTGTGTTGGCATTTACATCAAAGTAAAAGTAGTGTAAAACATTAGCCAATCAAAACAATTCAGGCAATGGAAAATTGAACCTCCTACAGATTCTTTACTTAATGAACAGAGCCCTGCAAATCTCTGTATAGCCACTTTATATCATGGGATCATTTGCTTTGTGCATGGGGGATTGGATGTGGCGCTCAAAGGTAGGGAGGAAGTTATCTGCCCCTCATAGCCTTTGAGGCTGCTTTCTTGCCTTTGAGATGGGGGTTTGGGGTGGCTGCCAATCAACTGTTCCTGTGGGACCTCCAAACAACCAGCTAAACTACAAGGCTCCCCTGTCAGTTGCTGATCAATCAGCTGTTCCACCAGGCTCCCCTGCCTGCAATCAGCTGTTCAATGGCTGCCTGGAGGAGCTGGCCCCAAATCAGCTGATCAGCAGCAGAGGCTTTAGCCATACTGGCATCTAGAAAGCTGACTGGGGCCCCAGAGGTATAGGTGTGGATATCTAGATTCCAGATGATGGTTAGCGATAAGCTAACTGGAGATTATGTGGATCCACATTTGTGTAGCTATGCCAGACTCTATTTGCGGCCAGACAGTAAATTAGTGTTGTGCTCTAACTGCTAATGGGAGAAGGTAAGGGGAGTGCTTAAAATACTGATGACTGAAGCGTGAATGGTTACGTCTGTGTATGCTGCACAAGCTAAGCCTCAATACAGTGGGTTTGCATAGGGTTCTGGCCAGTTCTGAGGAAAGTTGTTGGTTCCTTGCAGGATGCTCTCGGAGGAGCACAGCACAGATGGAAATAGAGCATGAAGGTAGCTTTAAGCTAGGACTTGTGAAGGTTTCCTCAAAAGGTTGCCTTACTGCAGTCATGGCATGTGTGTATTGGGGGAAATCGTCCCGCAGATGGATACAGAGCTCTTAGGACTGCTTTACTTGCGCTTGCCCTTTTATCTGGTACTTCTCTGAAGTGGGGCTGAGCGTCTCGACAGTTGCTGTTGATGTAATTAAAGTGCATGCTGGCACAGGTTAATCAGCCTAAGGGTGTAAAATATTGAAACTTATGGGCTGACCTTTCAAATTCTTTTTTTCTTATGAATAAACTTGAACTTTTTTGCTGATGGCTTTAATTCACTGGCGGTACTTTTAATGACAAAATTGATTTTCTGGAATGTACATGTGCATTAAAAATGGAATGTGTTGACATTTTAAGAGGAGCATGTTTATTAAGGTTGTTAAATATGAATGTTATTTTTCAGTCCATGCACTGCATTTTACTGTATTAGAACAGCTATTTTAAAGTGCCAGACACAGTCTTAATGTTGTGATTTGAACAGTGATTTTTCTCATTCTGAAGCACTTGGAACAAAACAGAGTAATCAGGAACAGTCCACATGGATTCACCAAGGGCAAATTGTGCTTGACCAACCTGATTGCCTTCTATGATGAGAGGCTGGGATATATGGATGTTCTGGGAATAGCTGTTGATGTGATATACCTCAACTTCAGCAAAGATTTTGATATGGTTTTCCAGAGTATTCTTGTCAGCAAGTTAAGGATGTAAGGCTTGGACGAATGGATCATAAGGTGAATAGAAAGCTGGCTAGATCATCAGGTTCAGTGGGTAGTGAATCAATGCCTCAATGTCCAGTTGGCAACAGTAACTGGTGGAGTGCCCCAGGGGTTGGTCCTGGGACTGGTTCTGTTCAACATCTTCATTAAAGATAGCTTGTATGTTCAGTAAATTTGCAGGCAACACCGAGCTGGGGAGAATGGTAAACATGCTGGAGAGAAATCTCACAAGGTTCAGCAAGGACAAGTGCAAAATCCTGCACTTAGGAAAAATTCCACGTACTGCTACAGGATGGGGACCAACTGGCTAAGTAGCAGCACTGTAGAAAAGGACCTGGGGGTTATGGTGGAGGGGAAGCTGGGTATGAGCCAATGTGCTTTGGTGGCCAAGAAGGTCAATGGCATATTGGGCTGCATCAGTAGGAGTGTTGCCAGCAGATCGACGGGTGTGATTATTTCCCTCTATTCAGTGCTGGTGAGGCTGCATCTGCAATACTGTGTCCAGTTTGGGCTCCACACTACAGAAAGTATGCTGACAAATTAGAAAGAGTCTAGTGGAAGGCAATGAAAATGATTAGGGGCTTGGGGAACGTGACTTATGAGTAGAAACTGAAGGAACTAGGCTTATTTAGTTTGCAGGAGCGAAGACTGAGAGGAGGTTTTGATAGCAACCTTCAACTACTTGAAGGGGCGCTAGTCTGCTTTTTGTAGTAACAAGAGGACAGAACAAGAAGCAATGGTTTCAAGGTGCAGCTGAGATGGTTGAGGTTAGATATTAGGAAAACCTTTCTCACTAGGAGGGTGGTGAAGCACTGGAATGGGTTACATAGGGAGGTGGTGTTATCTCCATCTTTGGAAACATTTACGGCTTGGTTAGAGAAAACCCTGGTTGAGAGGATTTAGTGCTAGTGGTCCTGCTTTAGCAGGGGGTTGGATTAGATGACTTCATGAGGTCCCTTCCAACCATATGAGTCTATGAGTGAAAATAGCCAAACCATGGTATACCTGCTGTTGGGTTTATTCCTATCCTTCCCAACACATGCCCTACAGGAGGCAGGTTGTAAGAGCCATTCTGACAACTCTCCATCATGATGCCTACATTAAGGGTACTCCACCAGCTGCATGACCTCTTTACATTGTTGGAGCACATGAAGCATTCTGTTGGATCCCGGAAGTTGGCCTGTATGCTTTTAACCAAATTAGTTATAACTATTATGGTTTCTGGTAATCAGTGGCGGTGCTAGGGGGACCTCCGGTGGCCTCAGCCCCCGTGAAACCCAGAGCCAGCCCAAGTAGTGCATCTCTAAACTGCACGGGGGTGCAGTGCCGCACCCCTATGCAGGGAACACTCACCGCCCGGGCAGTGGGCAACTGGCAGCTGCCACCTCTTACCCGGCTGGAAGACAGAATCTTCTGGCTGGCAGGGAGCTGCCCCAGGCTGGGCCTAGGAGTTTTAAAAACTCCTGCCCTGGCATGACCCTGGCATGCTGGGCGCCTCAGCCTGTGCCGCAGCCCCACTCTCCCTCTGATGGCCAGGTAAGGGAGCCAGGGGGAGGCGTTGAGGGGGGCAAGCACACTGGCCTGGTGGGGAAAGAGCACGGGGTAGGGGGTCAACCCAGGGCTGTGGGGACCAGTGGTGGGACTGGGGGGTTAGGGAAGGGTTTGGAGGGCTGCTGGGAGGGGGGTTGGGAAGAGCCTAGGGAACCAGTGGGGGGGGGGGAAGAACTGACTGGGACTCCAGCGGTGGGGGGCCCCCTAATATTTATGCATAGTGGTGCCCCTGCTGGTAATTCTTCATGATGAGAAAGACCTCTAACAGTCCACAGAGCTTTGTAAATACAAAATAATCAGAAGAAATGTTCAGGGTTACAAAACAATTATTTATTACATTTTAATGATTTTATTTACACAACCATCAGGGAGTGAGACCTAACTGAAAAAACATTTATCCACTAATTACACCCACTTACTCCTAATTACATACAATTGTACCCTCAGTATTTTCTTTGAAATCTAGTTTTGCCTAACTTTGTTGATAATAAAGAAACGACTGAGCAGTATAGTCAATGAAAAAACTAATGGGTAGGAAAAATACCTGTGCGGGTAAGGGGAACCCCCAGAGATCAATCACTGCTTGAGCATGCAGAAATAATGATGAATAAGAATTCCCTCAGCCAGCCAATGTCTTTGCAAAAACTGCCATTGAAAGTTTCACATGGTGATCTGGATTCAAACAATGGTGAAAAGAGGCAGATTACCATGAAAATGAACAGTGATGCAGACTGCAGGGAGACCATGCAATATAGTTTGCAGCATGAGGCAACAAGTAAGGCAAGGGGGCAAGGCGTGGCATCTGTATTAGCCAATTACCTTCTCTATATTCAGTGCCTTTTAAGACGCTCTTCTACCATAATGCCAGAAAGAAATGAGCCAATTAATATTGTCTAGGTAACAAGAGTGTTTACATGATAATTTGTTTACCTACCATAAAAAACTTCTCCCCAGAACTAATACAAGTACCAGTCATCACCCACTCACCTGTGCTTGTACGTCATAGCCAGAGATGGATGACATTTTTTCATCCAACAGTGGTTGGTGGTTTGTGGGTTTTTTTTTTTTAGTGTGTCTTTCAATTTTACACTGGAAAAGCAGGAGCCAGACCAAATCCATTCTACGGCAAAAATGTTCAGGTTTGGGGAAAAGCACTTTTTTTTTTTTGTTTTTAAAAATCAAAACTTTTATCAAAAACTGAAATATTTTACAAAAATAGTTTTTGAAAAACCTCAGGTTTTGGCTTTATAAAGGAGGAAAAGAAAATGTATTACAATTTTGAAAAATGTGGGTTTTTTTAATTTGCATATCATTATTGGCTTTTCCCAAACAGCTTTAGTTATATCTCTTGATCTGCTTACCTTGTTAGGCCATGACCCCACAACTGGCCTCACAGAGGTAGACCTCTCTATGCACATAGAGCCCCTGATATTCATGGGAAGCGAGAAAAAGACACGACATAAATAATGACACACAAGCATAAAAGAAGGACAATTCTGCTTCTGAGGTCCACTCTCAGAGTAGTAACAAATGTAAGACACTGCCCTCAGAGAACATGCAGAGTAGTCTGAAGGAGTCCAAAGACCAGATAAAATCACAAGAGACAATACCATTTGGTAATTCCTTTTTAATTTTATCATTACAAGTAACTTATTCCGATAACTTTTCCAGTCACTAATCACAAGTTGGATTTTTTAAAAAAACTGTTTAAAAAAAGTATTAAAGATGCATTGTCTACTTTTTCTCAGTTAGATTAATTTTAATGGACATGCCAACCATATTTTGTATAATGCCCAAGTGCTGATATATCACCAGCTTGCATACAGCCCCTTGCAATTCATGCAAGCTTACAAAAAGTACAGCCATGCACTGTATAGGGAGTTGTCTTTACCATGTTAGGTCAAGCCCTTCTTCTCTGCCTATGTCAGGAAACAGAGAAGCCATGAACTCCATATAGCATAGTTGAATTTTTAAATAGAAATAGTTGCTCACCCAATGACATTTCTCTAAAGACAGTTCCAAAGTAGCTGGCCAGAATTCACAAGAATTAATTCCAAACAGTTTTAATGACACAGATCTCCATGGCCCAGATCCGCACTTCCACTGAAATCATTGGAATGTAGGTGCTTAACTGTCCTTAAGGCTCTGGGCCTCTGCTTGCATGTCAGACACCATTCATCTGTGAAGGAGTCGGTGATCCCTTCACATATCAATGCCCTTGAAGACTGTTACTGAACCCAGATCATTTGGCATTTCATTCATTTAGGCACCTGAAGGCTCTGCGAATCTATGTTCTAAGACAAGATGATTTTCCAGAATGAGACCTTTAGTTCAAGAAACTATAAGATCTGTTTTGCATATAAAGGAGCCCTTGCCTGCTAGCACTTTCCTATTTCTGGCAGGGGCCATTTCACAGTCCATCATAGCATGTCACCATTTCTAAAAGGCTACAAATTTGCATGTAGTCATTTCAAGTTGTGTTCGAGCTGAACACTGAACTTGCTCATGGCTCTCGTTGGTCTTTTTTGAGCAGGCTGGATGTTGCTAGATTGAGTGGCAGTTTGCTTGGTACTTTAACCTGGAGAAGTCTATCCACAGTTCTGTAAATGTATTCAGAGTCTGATTCTTCACTAGGAGAGAATTAAGAGGGAATAAATATATTTATACTGATATTAAGGCCCCCTTTGAACTGCCAGAGTGGTTCTAGCATAATTGAGAATCAGGTTGTTAATTTCTAAAGCTAACGAGATATGCCTGGGGAGATCAGTAGCTAGTGGAAATTGTCATAGTTCCACTGAATGCAATGAAGACACGACCACTGACCCTCCCCTTCACTTTCTAGATCTAAGGGTATCTGGTGGTCACTCATTTAGAAAAAAAGAACAGACACGTCTGTGGCCAAAACAATGTTCTTTCCTGTACTAAATACAGCAATTCTTTCTCCCCCTCTTATTTCTCTTTTAGCAAATCAGGACACCTTAGCTGTCTTTTGTCTCTTGAGTCCCGTGGAACATTTGAGCTAAGACCCTGTCAGGCTTAAGACTTATCCTTTCTCAGCACAAGGTGAAGAAAAGGCAAACAGGAAAACATCCTTGGTCATAAATAATTTTTCCTTAGCAACGCCAGTAGATTAATGCATAACAACAACAGTTTTAAAATATTTTGTTTTATTAAATGCTTAAAACAACAGAATTAAGATTAGCAATTTTATGGCTGTGGTTCTTGTATTCTATGACCTTACAATTTTGTCCATTATGAGGGCTCAAAACATTACACTCTTGAATTAGAAACTATAAGTAACATTTATAATAGGAAATTGCCTCATGGGTAAAAGTGTATAGAAATATAAGTTATAACCATATAATCTTTGGGCAATGGGACAATAAATATCTTGCTCTAAAGTGAGTTTATTCCAGTGTCAAGTCTATGTATAATGATCATGAAACTCTATATAAGCAACTGATTTTTTATTAATCTTTGAAAATAATCATGATTTATTTCTTTAGTTACTGAGAAACTGGGATAGTACCTTTTTTAATGTTAAATTACTCCTAGTAATATACACCTGGTTTTTATATTTGTCCTTAAGTTTTTTACCACTGCATTTTCAAGGTTTAGCACCAGTTTGCAGATCATTACGGATACATTTGCTGGGAATGTACAATATATTATCTATTCTATGCTAGAGTAAAAGGCCCAATGGGAGGGGGGGAAGAGATTAATTCTCGTTGTCTGCAGTAGAACTTCAGTGCAGGAGTAGCACCAACATGCTTTAAATCAAGGGGTATGTCTACACTGGAGCTCTAGGTCAACTTAAGGAAGCTTAAGTCAACATACAGCCCTCTACTGCTACACTGGGCTTTTATTAAGTCAATTTAAGCACTTCCTTAAGTCGACTAAACAACACCACCTGTTAAGGCCCACTTAATTCTTAAGTGGGCCTTATTTAAGTTGACTTAAGCCAGTGTAGACGGGGAATAGCCCGTAAGTCGACTTAAGTGGCCTCCTGGCAACCAGGAAGGATTGGCCTAGCACTTGCCAGTGTGGATACAGGAAGTCAAGAGGAGTTCCCAGTGTGGATGCTCTAAGTAAACTTAACAAGGTCGACTTTAAGCCCTAGCCTATACTCAGGGCAAATTCAGCAGCTGCCGACCACCAGTTACACAAGGAATGCAAAATTCCTTGCATAACTAGTGGCGACTTTTAAAGTTGCCACGACACATTAGGGAAAACGTGACTACAAGTCCCTTGTGGTCTGCCTTTCCCTATGCACCCTGGCCCCCAGGACTTCCAGGGCCGACTTCCAGGAGCAGCCTGGCGAACTGCTCCCAGAAGGGCGAACTGATGGCAGCAAAATTGCCACTGACTTTAAGTCGACTTAACAGAGCCTCCAGTGTAGACAAACCCATGGAGCTGCAGTTTATTGGCAAACAAAGTCCATGTCCCATCCTTTCTAAGTCGCATAAGGATTTGTGAATGATGACTAATTATTTAAGTTACTGCATAAAGGTCTTTTTACATGAAAAATTAGGGAAGAATTTCATTTTAATTTGATTTTAAAACAGCACATAGAACTCAGCTAGTATTATCTAATATTTACTCCTGCTATGTGTGCAGGGGCCTGGAATAGATGACCTCCTGAGGGCTGGTCCAAACTAACAATTCTAGGATTATAAATTATTAAAACCTGGTCTTTCAAAAAATTTGGATAATTGTAATGTTTCCTAGATTTTGTGTGAGATGACTGGTACTGAAAAAGTGTAAATATGCCTACAGATATGTATATACATACAAACACACACATACACCAGATCCCTTGAAAACAGCAAAGTGATTTGAAAAGGTCTTGCTGGGTGTCTAGTACAGCAACAAAAGCTGACAAAAATTGCGCCCAAGAAAATATGGTCTGGTTGTCAAGTCCTCCCACAACCATATTGAAAAACCTTGTATTTGCAGCTAATTCTCTGGAAATAAATTGACTTGTCAGTCAAATGGCACATTCAGATTAATTTTTGGTGATTTTTAGCAGGGATTTTCAGTTTAATTTAAAAAAAATGTGTACAGTTTGTTACTTGCAAGTTCACAGCTTATGACACTCCATACGTAGAAATCATTTGAAAAATCAGTGTTCTATAGCTTTTACATACCACTCAGTTTATTGCTATAGCTTACTTATGTGTGTAACATTGACTAAAACAAGAGTACATCAGGTTCAGCATGTCCCAGGTTAGCTCCTTGAGTAACTGGGTTAATACTGTAGTAGTCTGTCCCCCTGCAATGGTGTAACGAGATGGTAATAAGTTCACTGGGTACAATGGTACCTGACCCTGCTATGTAATGATGTGGCACATAAATACTCATGACTGTACACTATGTAACCACCAGTCTTGTCTTCCAAACTGCCTGTACATAAAGGACAGGTGGGGAACAGAGAAGATTCTAGGTTGGTTCCAGGCTGTTAGGTTGGTGATTTCTACGTTCTGTAGGTGAGATCCTTGAGATAAATTTTTCCCGTTCTGGGAGTGAGTCCTGTAGCTCTGCTCACTTGCCCCTCCTTTTACTCTACTCTCCTTCATGTTGCTGAATCCCACCCATGGTGAGAAGAAGCTGGACATAGCTCTTTGATATGTCAACATCATTTCATCCATCGACAAAAGGATGATGCAGGAAATTGATGCAACCTACTTCCTCACCTCTTCTCCCACAAAACTAAAACATACTCCCTTTTCAAATATCTCCAGCTCAGCTGGCCTCAGGTCATAAAGGTATTATAGGCCCATTTCTCCATGGTGAGCAGTGTATATTCATAATTCAGAACTAGATGGAATTCTTTTGCTTAATAGTTTATTCAACAAAAAATACAGCGTTGGTCAATCTAAAACTAGTCATAAATTTACCACCACTATCTTTCTCTTATGGCCAGAGTTATTGATGCTGCTGCTTTATACTCTTGAGCCCAGGGGGTGTGGGAGACCCTGGTTTAAATCCTTGCTCTGGAAGGGGCCTGTAATGGATTTTTTTTCCAATTCACCAAAATTTCACACTGTTTGGCCCAAACTAATTATTTGCCCCCAAATCCCACCAAACTGAAATATCCAATTTTTGCCAGTTCTATACATGAAAGTAATAGCTATGAATCAAAGTGAGCTTTCTTACAGGACCTCTTAAAATGTCAACTTTTTAAAATAAACAGAAACAAAACTGGATTTGGTGTCATTTTTCAGAAGGGGGGGAGTGGAGTGGAAAGGAGAAACAAGTGTCACTGTTTCTTTTCTTATTTTTGGTAACTTCCCCAGGGCAATGAGTTATGAGCACAGTGTCTGAAGACCTTGGCAAATGCCCCAAAGACTATTGGTGTGAGATCATGAATATCTCAAGAACTCAAGGGGAACATTGCATGCCTGTGTTCAGTGGGAATTTCTATGCTGCCAGTCAAGATATGCACCAGAACATCATGACCAGAATTGTTCTTGCTCAGTTTCTCTGAGGCCTTTCTGGGGACCAGACAACCAGGAAATGATATCCTGAGCCCCATGGAATAGTGGATTAAAGTCTAAATTTCAGTAATATTCAGATTTAGAAGAATTAGCAGCCTAGGAACCCAGCTCTCCTGTTCTGTGGTGAGAGAGAAAGGGGTCACTTTGCTGCTGCTGTTGCATTTGGCAAACTACTGAGGTTCCTGAAAAAACTTAAACTTGGTAGACCAGCCTCCATATGTAAATCTACTGCCTCCTGCTGCTCATGCAAGGAAAAGGTCCTCACATGTTTAAGGCATGTGGTGCCAGAGGCAGACCTGTTTAGATGAACACAACATATGTGAATGATGAGTCACAGGTAGGTCTGGGCAAAGGAAGGGGATGGAGATCAGTGTAACTCAGAGCCTGAGAAAATAATATGCTTGGCCTAAATCCTTCAGATCAGATATATTCAGAGTCTCACTGATTTCAGTGGAGCTCTGTGTGAGTTGAAGGATTTGTTCTTGTGCATCTAATTGTAGGATTAGGCCTATTGTTTATGTGAGCAGTATTAAGTAAAATGATTTCCGCAGTTACTGTTTCTTTCTTTTTAAATGCTCACATTTTGTAGATAAATGTGCTAAGGAAGTTCATTGGTGCTACTTAGCATCTTTAACAGGCCTTCCATGAAGGTTTTACCCACCCAGCCCAGTTATTTTTTTAACCATTCATTTTTATTTTTGTGTAGATAAACAAGGATACCATATTTTAAATAAAAAGGAAGGAATGGGGTATCTGATCATTAAGGAATGAGTGGTCTGGGCCTACTTCCTAATGGATTCTGAAGAAACAGCCCCACCTCATTCCAAATTGACCTGACCATTTAGGCACATTCATGGGGAACTATGTTATTGCTTTTCTACAGAATCATAGCACAAAGCATGCCAGATCCAAGGCTAGAAAATCATGTCTCCTGATTTCATACACAGCAACTATTTCAGTAGGATGCAGTGCCCGCCAGACACCTTACTGAACCCCTCTGTGACTTATTTACCCTAACTTAAAAAGCAGTAAAGCTTGGCATTTATACAGGACTTTTTCATCCTAAGACCTCAACCCACCTCATGAAGTTAGCTAAGTATTAATAGCACATTTTACATTTGACTTTACTAAATACAGAGACTTGAAGTACTCTGATCTAGTGGTAAAACAATTGATTTTACCATTTCAGAGAGCTGGGGGAGGCGGGAAGAGGGCTGTTCTGGGATCTACCACAAACCTTCTTTGGCAACTTGTTTAAACTCTTACTCTGATTTGGAAAAATGGCCCCATACAGGATGGAGAAGAAGTAACAACTTTACTAGTTCTTTTTTTAAAAGAAAAATATTCCCATGGCTATGATTTTTTGTCTGTTGCCCTCACTGTCAGAAGCAGGTATAAATTTGAAATGATGGCCACTTCTTAAACATTTTACTATTCTTAACCTTCAAAACTGCCTTTTCTACTAAATTTTGTGATGCTTTGTTACTTGCTTGGGCAGGCAGAAGGATGCAAAGATAGATTAGGAACTTGCAAACATTTTAAAAAGGAGTAATTTTAGAGTCTTATCTCAACAAATGCTTACTCAATGTAATCAAAACAAAGAAAGTGTTCCAGTTGTGAATGAGAAGTCATCATTGAAAATCAAAAGCAGAATAATATTTTTTGTTTTGTTACAGAATCATTCTTTCAAGGAGACCTTAGCTGCAGCTCCTTGTGCTCCTTCTAAGCTAGCTGCAACAAGCTGATAGAGGGCACCATGTTGTTATGTACATCACACACAATCCTTCTCCAAAAGAAGTCAATGAAAAATAACTCCTATTGTCATCAGTGAAAACAGGACTGAGCCCATACTTCACACAGATGTCAATGGGAGCAGGATCAGGTTGCATAATTCACACCAAATACTGTTAATAACTTTGCTTCATTATCATTCCTTTAACATAGTGGGTGCATGAGTTTTCAAGCAGATTATTACTATATGGAAGTTTTAAAAAGGGAATAACCTTTGTCAGCCAGCCAAAGAAATGTTTGCCAAAAATCCAAATGTCAAAGCATTGTCATTTTTTAAATAACTGACTCAAAAACATCTTTATTAATTTTCTTCAAGCTTTGCACAAGTGTTCTCCTTCATGTTCTGAGTAAAGACAGCTTTCAGGACGCACAAATTTTCCAAGCAAGAGCTACAGAGGTGATAAGAGGGTTTTTTAATGAAAGCTAAATTTCAACCTTAAATGTAGAGAGACCAGTGCTTCTCGATAGTAAAGTCACTTGTGTGCATGTGTTCATGCCATTAAAAAATGTACGCTGTGTACCTCATTAGTTAGGGCTTGAAAGTATCAGTCCATAGCAACATGAGCTAGAGATCTAAGCCACATTTATAAGGCTTCCACAACTTATTTTTTCCTTATTTTCCTTAACTTTGAGTGACATGGAAAATGAGCTTTCAAAATCTGATAGTGTTTGGAGCATGTGATTTCATTGAGCTAGAATTTGGGAAATGCATTTAGAAATGCCTGTCAGTGATTTATTTCTTTGATATTTCCTTGTCCTGTTAGCTTCCATTCTTAATTACTATGCCCTTAAATTCTGGAACTATTGAGTTGGGAGGTGGGGATGACAGTGTCTAGCTTTTACACATTAGATGGAAAGATGACAGCTTTGGTTAATCCACACTCTTGCACACCAGAATCTAGACAAAAGCCCCAGAATGACTTGTGCCTAAATCTTCAATTATGGCTTTAAAATTAGCCTGGTCCTATGGAGGAAAGACCATCACATTTCAAAGTGTTAGTAAAGAGATAATTGTGATCATATTAACAGGGCACATTGACTGCAGGCTGCTCCTGGTGGTGGTGGATTCTCTGCTACTTTCAAGCCCAGATGCTCATAAACGCTGTTTAGTGGAGAGGAAGATCTTTCTGGAAGAGGTTGGCTGCTGACTGAATATTTCAGTGCCTGAGGGTGCTTGATGCCCTGAAGTAGGAAAGGAACTTATAGCAGAGGCTCACAACAAAGTACCAGATGTTGCGAGCCATCTGTGACCTTGCAATGAAAATGCGCCAGATGATCACAAGGAGAGTGGTGTTGAATGCATATTGGATGTTCCTTAGCCTGACAAATAAAAGAGAAGGATATGAAAAAAGTTACATAGCACATTACCTGAGTTGTAGCTTTAATGTTTTTGGATCACATTTCCAGAGGAATTTCTGCACTTTTAAAGAGATACTAATTATAAAATAGAATGATGAGGCCCTCCCACCCTTTCAGTTTATTAGCAAGGACACTAATTTCTAAACAGGTGTCTCCTTTGTGTCCCAAAGTCAACATGAACCTGCACTGAAATGATAGTGTAACAAATGCAGTGATGTTATAGATTCAGCTATCCCAGATTTTCTTTGATTCTATGCCTACTGATTTGAAACAAAAAAGATTAAATTAACACTGCCAGTTGACTTCCTAGGGATCGGCTAGGAGTTGTCCTACTGTCCACGTTTTAATCAGACGCATAAGTGACTTTTAATACTGCTGGCTCTGAGGTTTTGGTGCCTGGCTTATAGGACCTTTGCAGAGGGTGACAAAGTAGCCCTTTGGAGGGTTTGCTCCTTTGTCGCTGAGACATCAGACAGGTAATTTTGGGGAACTGTTCATCCTCTATAATGGTCCACTTTCAGGGTCTTGCTGGGCTCTTTTTTCACCATCCCTGTTCATTGTGTATAACCATTTGGGGAGATTGTGAGATGATTTAGCCTAAACTGTCATTATATGACAATCATATTAATCTCTGTGTCCACTTTTTGTCAAACACAGATTGTACAATTCTACAGTTTCCCAGTGCCTGACCAAGATGAGGATCAGGATAAAAACAAACTAACTGTAACCTAGCTTGGTCATGATTATTTAGTCTTTTCTGTGCGAGTGCTCTGTTTTAATACTTGGCTTATACTGATGGAGTTTATGCTACTCTTTTGGGTTATGTAGTTTATATGTTCCTGATTTATTATAGACACGTTTAGAAGCTAGTATTACAACTTGTTAAAAACTACTAAACAAACTAGTGAGTCATTTGTAACACTAACTGGCTGTTGCCTTTGCTGGACACTTGTAGCTTCACAGCAGCCAGCATTTTCCACAGTATAAAATGCTGTTTCCTGAAAGGCATAAACTAGTCCTCCATTACATGCCTCTGTCCCCATTTTCATGCTCTTCTGAACTTCTGAGTATTTGGTCTGGATGAGATAAGGGGAGCTTACTCATTTTTAATTAGTAAAAGGGAACCTGAAATCTTTAATTTAGAATGTTTTACTTTATGGTTTCTAGTTCCAAAATACCAAATCCAACTCTGAAACCTCTCTTTTATTTAAGAATGGGAGGCAGGGACTGACAGTAATATCTCCCCAAACACCAGTGCAAGTACTTTTTTAGCTTCTCTTTTAAAGTGTTACATTATATCATGGAAATAGTCATAAACCTTTAGGAGTTTCACCAAATCCAAAGCTGCCCCTTTATTTTTTTGTGTCCCAAAGGAACCTTTGGAATTTTGGCAGCACCAGAACTGTAACTTCTCTCTGCCCCTTCAGGGAGGTGGCTAAGAATTCACTGGTGGAGGGTTGATTATTTCCATGACAATATAATGTGCTGCTACTAGGCCACAGAGCCAGCCCCAACCTCCCTCTTCATCACAGGATGGGCAAGAAATATTAAAAAAAAACAAACAAGGAGACGGGTGGCACTTAAAGACTAACAGATTTATTTTTCACATGAGCTTTCATGGGAGAAAATCCCACTTTGTCAGATGCTCCATCTTCGAAGCTTCTGATGAAGTGGGATTTTCTCCCATGAAAGTTCATGCGAAAAATAAATCTGTTAGTCTTTAAGTGCCACACGACTCCTTGGTTTTTTTTGCTGGACTAGACTAACACGGCTATTCCTTTGGAAATTGACAAGAAATGTTAAGCCAGATTCTTAGCTGATATAAATAGGCAACTCTGCCATTTTTCTCTCACTTGAAACCATGCTCAACTTGACACATGTACAATTCACCTGTCCTTGCCTCAGGAATCATATCTTTTTATTTAAAATGGAAATCCTTGCCTTAAAAACCCTTATATACAGCTACCTTAGACAGCCAGGGTCTGTTGCCATGTTCTGATTATGTATGGCTTACCTTCGTAGGTGCTGCTTTGCTGCAGGAATCCCAGACATGTCCTCGTTCAGCAAATATTTCTTTGCCCCTATGCAGTAATTTTCAATGTATTCCGACCAATGCAGCTGGCGCACATCGAAGTTGAATAACTGGAATTAAAGCAAAGGAAAGTTTAAATTAAATGGCAAAGTCTGATTTTCAGTAAACAAGAGGAATGTTGGGCAACTTCATGTTGTGATCCTGAAGTAAGCTCCACTTCGAACAAAGCCTGCACCTAATAATTTTCAAATCATATGAGTCAACTGAGGAGACGTGCAGTGAAAAAAAAATTTTTACTCCAACTCAACCATACCACTCTTCATTAGAGTCATCTGGCTTTGCTTTCAACTTATAACCTGCTGACCTTAAACAATTAGATGTTTCTTGCCAATAGTCTTGCATGTGATTTATCTGTTTATGTTGAGCCATTAAAACAAAAAAAGATCTTGCTAGAACAGAGACTGCATATTGAGAATACATTACGAAAATGTCCCCAATTGCCAGTATCATACCTGTATTATATTTTAAGGGAAAATAAATGGACCAGGCACTAAAACAACAGGTCTCCCTGATCTCAGCAATTCATCTGGGCAGAGCTATACTATCTCTCAGCTTCTGTAGCTTCAGAAATCCAAGCAATCATTTATTTGGTTATTTAACATCAATTTGTCTGATTGCATTGCTAATGACATTTAGTTTCATACATCAAGATTTTAAATGGGAAAAGTGTTGGCTATGCTCTCAGGGAATTGCTGATCTAACAGAGTGAAGAAATAACAAAGAACAAAGAGGAAGAGCTGTCTTTGGAGAGAACCGTTAATTGCGATGCAGGGTTTTATGCATGAATAACAAGACTGCTGATGTGACTCTCTCAAGTATTTTGAAGGAAGATATTCAAGAAAGAACTCTTCACTCTCAAGCACCTTCAGCTCAGTGCAAGAGCACTAACATCAGCATTGCTGTGAAAGAGAAGCAAATTCTGTGTGTGGCCATAGAAAACAAGAGGGTTAATTAGCTCGATCTGGAATTTGCCTCTTCCATGGAGGGTTTCCATGATTTGTGAGGTATTGTACCACAGCTCCTAAATGGGGGATCTTCATGAGAATGTCATAAGAGTCTAGAGAAATTTTATTCAATCACTTGTTCCCATCTCTCTGCAAGTATACAATACATCCCCACAGGTACATTTTGTTGCCTGAATTTTGGATGTTTAGTAAATTGAATGGGGTTATAGGCTCGCCAATGGATCTAATCAGAATATAGTGAGGTTCTTGTCCTGGAATCAGGCTCCAGAGAGTCTTTACAAGGACCTCTAGGTGCACAACAGGAATGCCCACTGATAATAAAAACTTACACAATTATATAAATTCAGTTAAGATAGCAAACTGAATTATTAAAAGAATAATGGTTAGAATTACACTCTCTTGTTCCTTATTTATGCTATACATTTTACGCTTTGGATTAATATACTCACACACCCTTCCCTGATGACCTGGTTAGAGAGATGGCTGGTTCCTCAAATATTAAGTGGAGGGGTAGAGGGCTTGGTTATGCTAGTAAAACAAACAAGGTGTCCTCTGGGACTTAAAGACTAATAAAGACTAAGTCTTTAAGTGCCATAGGACTTCTTGTTTGTTTTACTGAACTAGACTAACACGAACTGCCCCCTTGGAACTTGGTTTTGCTAGAGAGCTAAGAGCTATAAGTAATACTTAAGCATACACTGAAGACAAAGATTATAGCAAACACTAACTAAAAGAAGCTAAGGAAGTAGCAGTTCATGATCACACCCAAGTGATGTGGTTTGCTCTTTTTATACCCTACATAGTATGGATCTTCTAAGACCAGTCTTGACTTCTTCACCCACAAATTGCTGGGGTACACTTATTCTATTGGCTGGTAGGTTCATACATATTAATATCCTTTCCAGATGGTTCCAGGCATTTTGCTCACTCACTTTTGTTATTTCTGACCCTTTCTGTGGGTTTTGTGGTGTAACTGTGAAGTTTAGTTGGGCATAAACTGGCCACTGCCCCACTATGATGCCTCCTCACTTATCTAGGGTGACAAAGTCATAACCACATATGTAGCTTCTCATTCTTTCTCTAGGCCAAAGAGACATATGTATGCTTACTGCTTCAGCTTTTCATGCAAGATGTGGCCTGCAGGCAACTCTTGTATTGCAGTTACTCTATTATAGCTGTAAGCCTTAAATCTACAGGAAAATATATATATATATATGTGGAAGTAAGCAGGCTAGTTCTATACTCTATAATTTAAACTCCTAGATCTACTTCAGCTCTCCTGCTTATCTTTCCATCACTGCCCCATGCATGTACAAAAGTATTAAAACCCACAAAGTATATATCAGAGTTTGAAATCCTGAAGTTATTGCTCTCAAGCTGCTCAAATCTAACAGGAACTTGTTCATACTGCACATTTTCCTTTGGCTAAGATACTGTACTATTTTCTAAGATATTGTACTTAAGGCCCTATCCAACTCACATTGATATCAATGGAAAGAAGTTATTTATCTGTAACTGGAGGTTCTTGGGGATATGAGGTCCTTATCTGTATTCCAAACACGCCATGCACTGGAGCTGGAAAATTATTGTACACGTGTGATGTATTGTCTCACGTCTCAGTCTAGGTTATATTAGGCCAGGTAGGTTGACACCTCTTCAGTCACCCTTTTACTGATTAGGTCAGCCCACAGCACAGAAGAAGGAGGATGAATATTAGAATACAAATAGGGACCATACATCACAAAGAACCTTTAAATAAAGTTAAATAACCTCTTTGAATGGTTGTTAATATGACAGTAGCTTAGTCCCAGTGGACCTTGTGGATGACTCATGGAATGAGGGTAATGGGGGATGGTGGAAGGCATAGAGCAGGTTGCCCATCCACAGCAGGAGAAGAGCATCACCCTAGCAGTCATGCCTCATGGCTCCCATGAAACAGCAGAATGGTAGCTTGAGGTTGTCATGTGTGGCAAAAAGGTCCCAGTGAGAAGTACTCCATGAGCAGAAGATGGAGCAGAGAGTAGGGATGTGTAACTCCCACTCATGGTTAAAGTACAGGGTCTTGCTGAGCATGTCAGCTGGGGAGTTTTGTATGTCTGGCAGTTACACTTGTTGGAGTTTAAGGCGGTGCTGAATTCTTCAGTTCCAAAGGTGGACAGACTCAGAACAACTGGATGGGGACTTGGTGCCACTCTGTTCCCTGTTGAAGGTCAATGCTGCAACATTGTCAGAAAGGAGAACAACACGGTATGAGAATTATACAGGAGTCCCAGGACACTAATGTGCATTTGGGCCTCTCATGTCTTCCAAACATTTTGGGCAGTGAGTACCACAACTGGCAAGCAATGTGTGGTCATGGTGGTGGTTGGGAGAAGGTTGAAGATGGAGATGCCAATCATCATTTTGGTAGGATCTGTCCCCCAGATGAGCGAGTAGTTTGGCATCCAGATGATCTTTCTGGGGTCTGAAGGCTGCCAGGAGCCACAGTTGGAGGCAGAACATTTGTAATTGTGAATGTGGTGTCACAGAGGTGCAGACTGCCATGTGCCTGAGGAGGGAGAGGCAACGGTGCACTGTGGTGCGAGGGCTATAGCAGCGGTTGGTAACATTAACTGACCTCTGTGCCAAACCTAGCTCCCCAAACCTCAGTCATTGCTGGTAGTCCCCTCCGCCAAAAAAAAGTGGTTGCTGCCTGAAAAGTCGGTGGCTTCCATGGCTGAAGTGTTTTTCTTTTTTGGGGGGTGGGGGGTAGGGGGGCAGTTTCAGGCATGCCGCAGAAAGAAGCTGCCATGAGCGACTCCTCTATGCAGCTTGCCCAGGGATGAGTCCCCAAGCACACCTGGAAAGAAGCTACCCAGAGCAGCTCCTCTTTATGGCATACCTGGGGAAGAGGTCCCCAGGCATGCCACGGAAAGAAGCCGTAGCAGGTCCAGGCAGCTTCTTTCCATGGCATGCCTGGGAACCATGGGGTGCCTGGGGCATCACTGCTTGCTTTTCTGGGGCAGAAGTGGCACTTTCA
Source organism: Podocnemis expansa (assembly GCA_007922195.1). Lineage (NCBI taxonomy): Eukaryota > Metazoa > Chordata > Testudines > Podocnemididae > Podocnemis > Podocnemis expansa. The sequence goes on from ML682088.1 coordinate 4,343,306, forward strand.
GCAGAGAGTGCCATGTACTGCTCCAAATCATTTCGTGTGCCACTGCCAGCATGCGTGCCAGGGGTTGTTGACCCCTGGGCTACAGCATAAAGTGGCAACTAGGGCTATCAATATTGCAAATATATCTGTTGGAAAGAAAGCTCATGCCATCACAGAATCAAGTCATGCCCCTACAGAGTTGTGTGTCTGTGCAGAAAGCACCAATTTCTCCTCATGTGCTAAAAGTGGTGAGGAGAGAGCATAGCATAAGGATGGCAGAAGTCTGCTCTGTGTATTACAGTGGGAGGTAGAGGGACATTGAGAGGCCTAGATGATGGATCTGTGCTGTCATGACCAAAAAAGACTTTTGTGAAGACCTATGGGCCATTGTGATGCTAAAGGGGAGCACTCTGAACTGGTAATGGTTTTCTCCCATATGGAAAGACAGGAAATTTCAGTGGGATGGGTAAACATCAATGAGAAAATGGTTGTCCATGCTGAGAGCCACAAACCAGGCTCTCTGGGGCAGAGAGGGAGTAAAATGGAACTTGGATTTCCTGATGAAGGTGTTGAGGAGGAGCAATTGAGTATAGGTGGTGTCTTCAGCCCTTGCTTGGGAGGAGAAAGCTCAAGGATTAAAAAGTAAGTCTGCCTGTGAAGGGATGGGGCACTGGGTCTATGGCACTTTTGCTAGGAGAACATTGGCTTCTTGTTGTGGGAAGAAGTGATGGGAAGGAGCCCTGTAGGCATATGAGGTGGCTCCTGTGCAGTGGGGAGCAGAAGCAAAAAATTCTATGACTGGTGCATGGTGGGATTGGGAGTGGTCATGGGGAGGGTATGTAGCTCCTGACTGGTACATCAAAAGTGAGTCCTGGGCTATTGATGGGTCAAAGTGGAGGAGGTGATTATGGCAGGCACTGCTGGTTGGGGGCACGGAGATGCTTTTGCAGGGTTTTTGGTGCCATTGATAGGAGACCAGATACAGTGCATACAGCTGGGGATAGAAGGATTGCTTCTGTTGTTTGAGCTGGGGTGCAGGGACCACACTGTTGCCCTTGATTCCTTCTGGGAGTTGAGAGACTCATCTGTCTTTCCTGAGAAAAGCCCATTCTCATTGATGGGAGAGGTCTGTATGATTGTTTGGATCTTCTGAGGAAAGATGGAGAACTGAAGTAAACAATTGTGGTACATAACTACGCCCATGAAAAGATGTGGGCACGTGATCTGTCAACTGCTGCTTGGAAGCTGACCTCGGCTACCAGGTGGCCTTCCTCCACTAGGGTGTGGAAGCATTGCTTTTTTTCCTGTGGTAGTTGCTGAAATCATACTTCACTACTAGAGCCTGAAATTCTGCAATGTAAAATTTTAGTGCTGGCAAGGAATAGACTAGGTCGAGGCTTTTGTCTGCCCATTCTGGAAGAGCTGATTTGTGTATATGTTGGCATGCTCATTCATTTGCTGTATGCACCAGAAGAGCACTGGGGGTTGGATAGGAAAAGAGGAAATCTGCCCTGTTTGCTGGGGCACAGCACCTGTATTCTAACTGTTTTGATCTGAAGATACAGGAAGTCTTCGTGTGCCAGGTTGCCTATGCAAATTGTAGGATAGTGTCATTGATGGGTGGTGCTATATGTGGGTAGCCCATGGGGTTGGACAATATCTAGCAGTTGGTGGTGTGGCTCCTGCATCTCCTTCAGGGGTGTCGCCAAATCTGCAGCAACACTCTGCTGCAATTCCTTATATTGTTTATGGTCATCAGGGGGCAAGAGGGATGGGGGTGTTGTCCAGGGAAAAGGAAGTGTTCAAGTGTATGAGGCCTGAGAAAGCAGGTACATACACTGATATGAGATCCAGAGGGGCCACCGGAGGTGGAGGCTGGTTCCTGGAGGTATGGTGGGTACCAGAGGTAATGGAACCAAGTCAAAGATGCCAAGTTGTACATCGGCGGGTGAGATGGACAGACACAAGAGTCTGAATTTCTCCTGGAGGTGCAGGAGGATGTTGGTTCCATCCTGGAGAAGGCATCAGAATCCAACAAAACCTCTAGGAGGGGTGGAACTGTCAATATGGGTGGTCAGCGATGCATGGCCAGAAAATGCCCCTCTGGGAGTAAGAGCAGTTTGTCCAATAATGTGGGGAGTTCCTGGGTGGCAACCAGTGGAGAAGGTGGGTCGGTCAGTTGCAGGTGGGCTGATGAGAGAAGCCTCCAAGCCGATGGCTCAAAACACCCAAGGGCCCAGGAGATGTCTCTGGGACTAGCAGAGTGCAGTAGTGTTTGTGAATTCAAGTGGCCCAATGGATGTGGAGATGCTGGCAGCATAGGCAGCACATGCCTTGAAGAGCATTCTGGATGAGTGATTGATACAGCGACTGCTGTACAACCAGATCCTTCTTTTTCTTCATTTTATGGTCAGAGCAGGAAAGTTCAGGTAGGAGACCAACAGGGTCCATGTGTGACTTTTCACCTGACCTGGCTCAGGAAGGGCATGCTGCACCTAGAGGCAGTTCACAGCAAGGCCTTGCTCCAATACCCATGAGAGTGTTTTCAACACTCATGCCTGGGCTTGACCTGGAGTGTTGGTACCAGTCGATCCATAGTAGAGCACTCACTACCAGTGAGAGGCACTCCACCACCGGTTCAAACAGTCCTGGATCAGACTGTGAACATGGCTGAAGAGTCAGCTACATAAGGAATTCTGGAGATGAAGCTGCTGCGTTTCTCAGGTCCTTGGTGGGATGGACCTACAGATCTCACAGTGAGTGGTCAGATGAGTCCACCTGAGGCAGCAGAAGCAACATTGCTACTCACTGCTCACTAAGAACAAGTGGAGGCACAAAGTGTAATTTTTCAATGACAGAATTCAGGACATAGTACCCAGAGGGGAGAAGGAAGAGGAGGAAGATGAGGGTGAGCTAATGCGATCTAATTACCACACAGCTAACAACTAGTTACAACTAGCTATACAAGAAAAAACAACAAAACTGTATACTAATGAATGAATGTGCTGTTGCAGTTAAACTCCAGTCATGGAGCAACAGAGATTCCGAATCCAATAATGCAGTGTCTACGAGGGAACTGAAGAAGCCTCAAGTCACACAACCTAATATAATCTCACCCAAGACACCAGGTGACACGTGATGTGTGTGAGGGTCAACATACACCTTTACGAAAATCTTGCAGCTCCAGCACATGGTGCACACGAACACTTACATTTGGAATATATATAGGGAGCAGCACTGAAAGAAGAAAGACACCTATTGATTTCAGTTTCTTACACAGTGCTCCCTGTTAATTCCTTCTCAAGCTCCATCTTCAAAGAGGGGAGCTGCCAGAAGGGATGGGTGTAAAAAGTTGGGAACGAGCTTCTCTTCCTGTCCCTTCCCAAATGTTAGGAGTTACCCTTCTTAGGCTATGTCCACACACAAGCACTTGTTTCGAAACAAGCCGTTTCGAAATAACGCCTTATTTTGAAATGCCTTATTTCGAAATAACAAAAAGCTATTTCGAAATAAGGAAAAAAGTGGGAATCGAAATAGCATGTCCACACAGTGGACATGCTATTTCGAGATAGGGGAGGGGAGGGGCGGGAGGGCTTGTGCAGGGCCGGGGTTGCCCCCCTGCCCGCGGCGGGGAATGCCCCCTGCCTCGGCAGGAGCGACGGTGGTGAAGCCCCCTGCCCCAGCAGGAGTGGGTGGGAGGGCACTGGGGAACCCCAGGGGTGGAGCGCCCCTGGGCTTGGGGGCAGCCCCAGTGGTGGGGTGAGCCACC
>ML682088.1:4349079-4590596 GCA_007922195.1 Podocnemis expansa
CACACACACACACACACACACACACACACACACACACACACACACACGATCTTCCTCAAAATAATTCCTATAGCATATCTTTTAGGAAAATACATTCAATCTTGATCTAGTATTTGTCAACAACAGACAATCCATCACAGCCCTTGGAAAATTGTTCCAATGGTTAGTTACTCACACTGTTAAAAAATGTATGCCTTGTTTCCCATCTGAATTTATCTAGCTTTAGTTTCCAGCCGTTCAATCGTTAGATCTTCCTCTGCTAACCTGAAGAGCTCATTGTCCAATACTGGTTCCCACCATGTAGGTATTTATAGACAGTAATCAAATCCCCCCTTAATCTTCTACTTGTGAAACCAAAACACAATGAGCTCCTTGAATCAGTCATTGCAAGGCATGCTTTCTGATCCTTTTATCATTTTCATGGCTCTCCTCTGAAATCTTCCCAATTTTTCCATATTCTGCTTGAATTGTGGACACTAGAACTGAATGCAGTATTCCCTCAGGAGTCTCACCACTGCCAAACACAGAGGTAAAATAACCTCTCTACTCCTGTGTCAGATCCCCCAGCTTATGCATTGAAAGACTCCATTAATCCTTTTGGCCACAGCATCACACTGGGACTCCCATTCAGCTGATTATCCACCACCAACCCCACATCTTTTCCCTCCTATTCTGTAAGCTCCCCCATCTTCAAAGCATCTGACGAAATAGGAATTTCTCTCACAAGAGCTCATGTAATAAATAAATGTTAGTTCAAGTGCCACGGGATTCCTTGTTTGTTTTGCTGAACTAGACTAACATGGTTTCCTCTTTGGATCTTTTCAGAGTCCCTGTTTCCCATGACAGAGTCCCTCATCTTGTAAATATGGCTTGCATTCTTTGTTTCTAAAATGTAGGCATTATTATTTGCTTGCTCCTAGCCTACCAAACAACCCAGATTGCTTTGCATCAGTGACCTCCTCATTATTTACAACTCACTCAATCTTTGTTGTTTGAAAATGTTATCAATGATTATTTTAAATTTGTTTCCATGTCACGAACAACAATGTTAAATAGCAAAGGCCCAAGAACGAACAATACTCAAAACACACTTGTCTGATGAGTCCGCATTTAAAAATATATTTTGAGTCTTATCAGTTAGTCAGCTTTTAATGTGTTATGCTAATTTTATATTTTTCAGGTTTTAATCAAAATGTCAGATGTTACCTCATCAAATGCCTTACAGAAGTCTGAGCATATTACATAGACACTATTACCTTTAGCAACCTAACTTGCAAACATTTTAAAAAATTTAGTTAGTTTTGTTGGATCAATTTTCCATAAACCAGTGTTGACTGGCATTAATTATATTACCTTCCTCTAATTCTTCATTAATCAGCTACCTAGTGAGGAGGGCTTTAAGCTAGGTTTGAAGGGGGAAGTGACCAATGCCTGCAGGTAAGTCATAATGAGGGAGACCTGGGGGAAGAGATGGAACTTGTGGGGGAGCTGGGGCTGTAACAGCAGGGATAAAAGAGAGAGTCTAGTCAGAACTGGTGGGGGGGGAGGGTAATCAAATCCACGTCTTAGACGTCCTAATGAAGACCTAATACCTGAAGTGGGTAGGGGGGACATCAGGAGAAAGTCCAAGGAGGAAGATGCAACAGGAGAGACAATCAACAGGGGATGTAGGGCAATCGGCCCAGTATCTTAGATGCCTGTACACAAATGCAAGGAGCCTAGGAAACAAGCAGGAAGGATTGGTAGTACTGTCACAGACAAGGAACTATGACATAACTGGAATAACGGAGATGTGGTGGGATAGCTTGCATGACTGGAGCACTGCGATGGATGGGCATAAGTTGTTCAGGAAGGACAGGTAGGGAAGAAGAAGTGGTAGCACTATATGTAAAAGAGCTTTATGATTGCTCAGAATTCCACTATGGAAGTGGAGACAAGCCTGTTCAAAGTCTCTAGGGAGACCTAGATAAATTGGAGCATTGGGCCAAACAAAATCTCATGAGTTCAAAAAGGACAAGTGCAAAGTCCTGCACTTAGGATGGAAAAATCCCATGCATTGCTACAGGCAGAGGAACAATCGGCTAAGTAACAGCACTGTAAAAAAGGACCTGGCAGTTATGGTGGATGGGAAACTGCGTATGAGTCAACAACGTGCTCTTATGGCCAAAAAGACCAGTGACATATTGGGCTGCATCAGTAAGAGTGTTGCCACCAGATCAAGGAATGTGATTATTCCTCTCTATTCGGTGCTGGTGAGGCCACATCTGGAATACTGTGTCCAGTTTTATGCTCTGCACTACAGAAAGGATATTGACAAATTAGAAAGAGACTAGTGGAGGGCAATGAAAATGATTAGGAGGTTGGGGCACATCACTTATGAGGAGAGACTGAAGGAACTAGGCTTATTTAGCCTGCAGAAGAGAAGACTTGAGGGGGGATTTGATAGCAACCTTCAACTACTGGAAGGGGTGCTCCAGAGAGGAGGGAGCTAGTCTGTTCTCAGTGGTAACAGAGGACAGAACAAGGAGCAATGGTTTCAAGCTGCAGCTGGGGAGATCGAAGCTGAATACTAGGTGAAACTTTCTCACTAGGAGGGTGATGAAGCTCTGGAATCGGTTACCTAGGGAGATGGTGTTATCTCCAGCTTTGGAAACATTTATGGTTAGAGAAAAGCCTGGCTGAGATGATGTAGTGGGAGTGGTCCCCCTTTTAGGAGGGGGTTGGACTAGATGACCTCATGAGGTCCCTTCCAACCCTATGATTCTATGAATCAGGTCCTATATTGGCTGTTCCATTAACTTGCATACGATCAATGTTAGACTGACAAGCTGACAACCACCTGTATCATCCCATTTACCATTTTAAAATATTGGCACACTTTTTTTCTGTTTCCTGCAACTTCCCCAAATCATGGCCCAATAGCTAAGAAGGATGGCTCATTAGTTACAGCACTAGCCTTGGACGTAGGAAACCCAGATCCTTGTTCTTCCTCTGTCACTAAGTCTCTGTTGAATGGGGATAATAGCTCTTTCTTATCTCGGAGGTTGTTATGAGGATAAATATGTTGAAGGATCTGAGGTGCTCAGATACTACAGTAATGGAAGGGATATATAAGAGCTGCACAAACAACAGATTTTTCAAATCACAGTAGTTCTGAAAAAAGTTTCATTTTGGGTTGGCCCATAAGGAAATTTTTGAGAAGAGTCCGAATTGAGAAGGCAAAACAAATTTACTTTCAGGTGAAATAAAAGGTTTTGTTTGGATTTCAAGCTTTATTTTGTTCAGACTTGTATTTTTAAAGGAATAAAATTGAGGCAATTGTTATTTCAAAATCATTTCAACCTGAAAAATCAAACTTTTTGACATTTTTGGATTTTGGAGGTGGGGTTGGGAAGTGGGATTGGATGAACCAATTTGGCAAAAAATGACACATTCACAGATTTTTTATTAAAACATCACCCACCTCTAGACTATACAAGTACTTCAAATACAGAGATAAACCCTGGAACAGTATTAAAAGGAAGATGAATGTTTTGGAATATTGTGTACATCATATTTTGGTGCTCAGTCAACTTCAAGGTTGTGGCATGTCCTCACTTTGTCTCAAACAGAGTGAGGATGAAAGAATAGGAGGTTAATAGGCTGAGTTTTGTGACAAGTAGAATTGCCTTTCAAGAAAAATGCATTTGCAGTTCAGAAGGAATTCTGTAACAGTGAAAAATAACACAAGGCATTCTGTAGAAGAATGTAGCCAGCTAACCTCTTTGTGTGTGGATGTGATGCCCCTGGGAAAATCACTTAGTAAGCCAGAGAAATCCTTGATGAGTACATGTTTCTACAATCTGCTGAGGAGCACAGCAAGGGGACAAGGAGTAGACTATGAGACAGGATTTTGTACATAATGACTGAGTGCTTTTTAAAAATGGAGACTAAGGTATAGTCTGTGGAACAAGAAGAAGAAAACAGAAAGCTTACCTGAATTGGCACTGGTTAAAAACTTAGCTACCAAAATCATGCTAACACAGACTTGTTTATACATCAGAAATGAATCTCACCAGCAGCTTAAGCCTCCTACAACCACAATTTTCTTGATTCTTCCCACACTGAGTTGTGCTTTAAATAGCTCCCAGTGTGGAGCAGGATGGCTCAGGGGACTGAAAATGGGATAGATTGTGGACTTGTACTTGGCAGTGACTGAGAGAGGTTAATGAGCACCACCCGTGTGTTGGGTGACATATGAAATATGTTTACACTTTCAGAGGTTTATGTTGATGAAGGGGAATTTTCTGTTGGCTGGCAGAGTTGGCTCTTGTGCCAGTCACCTCCCACCCTTAGCATCTGCAGTGTGTGGGATGCAGGAAAGAGCACATAGGAATAATCCCAGGGACTCCAGGCTGATTGCAAAAGTTAGAATAGTTGTTCTAATTTACTTTGGGTGGATATAGACCAGAATACAGGCTCATAGAGCTATAACAAGCTCCCTGATGAACCTTGCCTCAGCTTGGATGCAGGGGGGGACCTATACACATATCCAGCATACTCAAACCTCTTGTTGGCAATCTCAGCAGAAAGGGCAAAGAATGAACTGGTAATATGATTAAATCACTCTTTCAACCTGCTATGAATGGCACCACTACAAAAAGGGCAAAATGCATCAACCTGTCAAGACACGTGCAGTGCAACAGTCTCCCATATCCAACTCTCCTACCAATATGACAAATCAACTGGCCTGGTCCACTGCTCAAACTTCCTTTAGTGATTGTTAAACAAGTAATAAAGGAGGAAAGAAGCAGTTATATTATTTATACGGGATCCCTCACAAAAGGACCATGGATGCTTTCATTTCACTGAGCCACAACATTGCCAAGGTTCAGAAATCAACTATAAGTGTAAAATTTCCTTTTAAATTCGGATCAGAGTTTATGACCACTGACAAACACTCATTACACCTTTACAACTTTGAGGCTGTTGAATGCAGGTTGTCACCTGCTGGACATATCACTGGCCTACAGGTCAAAATAACTGTTATAACATTTTGAACAAGCTTGAGTCTTTATGCACTGACACACTTTCATGATAGACCAAAGCAACATCAGGAGATTTCAGAGATCAAAAGCTTGTGGTATACGTGAGAAAAGGGGCAAATTCAAGCACAGGCAATAGAAGTATAGGATTGAGGCACCACCCTTTTGTCTACCCAGACTTGCTGTTCTATGTTTGACCTAATCCCTGTTGGAGGCGGTTTGGTAGGTGGACCAGAGGGAGTGGCAGCTCCTGACCTGCTTGGGAAACCACCAATTATGAGACCAACTCTGTGGGGTTGACTGAAAATCTAAGACTCTTCCCATGAAAGCTGGGAGAGGTGGGAGGAAACTGTAAGCTGGGCTCAGCAGATGGGGTTCAGTTCTTTCTTCTTGAGTAAATGGCTTAAGAAAAGTACTGGAGAAAGGAAGACGACCGAAAATTTGAGGAGAAAGGGAAATGCTACAGGACTGATTTTCTCATGACGTGTTAGAGCCCTCCTCCTCTAGGATATATTTAGGCAGGACGATGTATGGAGTATAGCGCAACTTCTCACCTGGGCTTTCTTCCTGTTAACCTCATGTACAAGTCATAAAGCATGGCTGGAGCTTTATGACTGACAGCTATCCAGTACTGGTTTAATAGGTAGTTTGAGGTCATCTGAGCCCGGGGTATTCTGAACGCCTGCTCAAGGGGGTTCCTTTTGAATGTGGACATGACATGATATCCTGTAAGACAACAGAGAACAGATGTTTTGAATTAGACAGGCATCACTGCCATGAACATATCAATGTGCTCAAATCTAGTAATACTATCAGGTAATACAGACATAGGGAAATAGCTGGATTAAAGGATTTATGTTTTGTCAAGAGGAAAAAGATGTCTGTTTCTTGCTGATTAACTCATATGTTGTAGATACAAAAATTAACAATAAGAGCCCTCTGATTGGGACTTGCATATTTCCCAACTCATGCACGGCCTTTGTTTTATCTGTTACAAATGTGTGTTGGATGCAGTCGGTCTGCCTTTTTTGTTGTCCTTAAAGAGAGAGGATGACAAGATTAATGTGGCCCACAATGTGATCAGTTTATATCTGTACCTGTTTTTTAAAACAACATAAATCATTTGGAAAAAATTTCTGTTATTCATTATGGTTTATGGGACTGATCCTATTTTATGGGTGCCTTGCCAACAAAGTGAAATGAGGCAGGATCCCAAATCTATATGCAGTCTTCATATCAAGATTGGATTCCTTTCTGGAAAATGTGCTTTAGTCAAACAGAAATTATTGGGTTGAACACTATGGTAGGTGTTATATAGGAGGTCAAATAAATGATCTAATCCTTCTGGCTTTAACCCCCCCCCCCCCCCCAAAAAAAAAAAGAGTTCTGGGCAGCTAGTTATTTAAAACAAATGCTTAACAAAAACTTCACTTCAGCACTCATGAGCAACTCTACCATAATGAATCAATGTACAATGTAGGAAATATTTCAAGAAGGAGCCAATTTCAGCGTAAGACTTTCAACAACAGTGAATTCTAATGCTACTGTCAGTTACAGCAGTAACAGGGTAACTCCATGAATGTCAATGGTCTCTCCAGAGTTATGCAACGCAGAGAAAAATTAGACCCATTAAATTTAAACTAAGATTGTATTTCTTAAGAAAAGAGAACTTTATTTTTTATTTTTAAATCTACTCCACTTATTGGGCTGTACTGAAAAGAAAAATATTGGCATGTCTGTCTATTCTACAAACTGGACATTCTGAACATCCTCATTATATTCCTTCAGAGCAAAAGTGGTTTAAGGTAGTTATCTGCAAACACCACATCCACCACAGTCTCTTGTGAGATTTATTGTCTAAACAAAGAAGTTAAATCTATATTAGTGACAATCTCTGGTTCCTGAACAATGAAAATAAAATGGCAGCCTTCCTACTCACACCACAAACTAAGGGTATGTTGACACTTGAAACGCTACAATGGCAAAGCTGCACTGTGGCAGCTGTGCCACTGTAGCTATTCCATGGGGACACTACCTACACTGAAGGGAGAAGTTCTTCTGTCAGCATAGGTAACCCATGCCCCAAAGAGGTGGTAGTGTCAACCTAGTTCTGTCTCTACTGAGGGTTAAATTAATTTAACTACAATAATCAGGGGGTTATGGAGATTTCATGCCTGAGTGATGTAGTTTAAAGCAACTTAATTTTGTAAGGCACACTAAGCCTAAGAAACAAAATACTTGGGGCCAGATCCTCTGACCTGCTATATGATGGAATCCTCAGGTAGCACGGAGTCACTGTGGTTGCTTTCGTGGCACCATCCCTTCTGACCCTTTAGGAGGCATAACTTGAGCATCTCTGTGCTGGAATGGACCCTTGCAACCAGAGGCAGCAGCCTATACCTCCAAAAGAATTTACTTCTCAACGGAAACCATATGGAACTCCTTTATTCACTTGGCTTATGTCACAAATAGAGAACTAGATCAAAATCAATCAATGTTAAGTCACAAATTACATCTAGACCATCTTCATACAGGATGATTCCAGACTTGGTGAATAGAAAGTCCTCTGGTATGTATCATTTTATCGTACATCACTGTACGAGTCTTATTTAAGCACATATAACATTTGAGCCTGTGATTGGGAAGATACCAGATAGATTTTGCTAGGTGGATGAGTCAGATACAATTTTTTTAAAAATAGTGCACGACAATTTTAGCTCAAGGTTAGTCTTTCCAACATACTACAAGAAGCTTAATGGCTAAAGTCCAATGTTCCTCAAACTTGTCATGAACTGTCTATTCAGAGCTGGTACTCCTTTTATTTTGTAACTCTAAAGTTCACTTGTGAGTCACAAGGGAGATGATCTTGCTTGTGGAGACACTTCTTTTTACCATGAGCCAAAGGAGTAGCCATGTTAGTTTAATTAAGCAAAACAAACAAGGAGTCTGGTTGCACTTTTAAAGACTAACAGATTTATTTATGACATGAAATTTGTTAGTCTTTAAGGCTATGTCTACACTAGCAGATTAGTCCGGACTAAGTATACTTAGTCTGGACTAATTTGAACCCTGTCTACACTAGGTTTTGCTTTAGGGAAATGATTTTCATGTTGAGGGGAAGGAAAAGGGAATTTAAGTGCGATGGCCACTTCCTTAATCCCACTTTGGAGTGATTTTAAGGGTGGGTGAATGAGCTGGGAAGAGAAGAATCTTAGTATAACTTGACTAGCTATTTAAAAAAACTTTGCCAAGCAGTGGAGACTGACAATTAAGGACATAAATCAGCCATGGTGGGGAGGAGGAGGAACAGAATTCTCCTGCATTTAGACGTCACAATTCAAATACACTGAGGTCAGTGCACAGGCTTTTGTTAATTAAAGTGACAAGCAAATAATCACGAGAGACATGCCCCACCACAGAACCTTTGGATCAGGTAGGATAGCTCATGAACTCTGTCCCTTTTGCCCTACAGGAGAGCCTTTTAGCAAACTTTCCTGAATTATGTATAAACTCTTAGACACTTACCAATGTTTAAATTTCAGAGTTTATTTAGCATCTCCCTTTCCTAATGGAAACCCACAAGTGTTATTTGCTGCCAGTGATATTGTGTAGCTACAATGGTGTTTTGATCTGGTCTGCAGCAAGTATTTACAGCACCATCTGCTTTTATTCAAGCCTAAACATTTATACACTGCAAATTCAATTCTGAATTATAAACGGACTGAGGAGGTTTTTGTTTTGGAAACAGTCACGTATTTAGTCCTCCCCTTACCACTGTTGCTATCTTTGGCTGTGACAAAAAAAGACAAATCTTTGTTATATTTATAAAATGCAGCCATCATACCATACAGTGAAATTGGCCAGATCAGCAACATTTTCCCTGTGTGAGCTAATTAAGGCTTATAGCATAACAGCTGCAGCCAGGCACAGTGTGTTTCCTCTTGATGTGGAAATCATGTTTAACAAATGGCAGAGGAGACACAAGGGAAAATTCTGAAAAGCAGGAAGTAAACATCATCCTTGCCTTGTTTTACTAAATACCTGTGATGACTGTGAATCCAAATGAAAATATTAATGAAGGGAGGCTCAGTGATTGGTGGAAAATACAAAACCATTCTGGCATCATTGGTGCTAAGGACAATTGATGATCGCAACCAATTTATTCTATCTGATAGTTTAATTCCACCCTTTAACTTCTTTCTTTCAAGATCTACACTGGGGAGAGAACAGCCTTTTTTTCAGAGTTGGCTGCATTGCCATATGTGCACTGTGTACTAGCCCCTGTATGCCTAAGCACTTTGCACCAGACTTTCAGAAGAGCTCAGTACTCACATCTGGGGTCATATTAAGTGGCTAGGTTTTCAGAAAAGGTCTGCATACTAGGCACTTTTGAGAATCTGACTCTTACTGAGATGCATGGGTGGAGGGAGCTGCACTCTTTTGAAAACGGGGCTCCAACTGAATTTGAACATTTGGCCTTCAACTGAAAATTAGTCTCCACAGTTCAAAATCCCAAATCAGAGAACCATAGCTCTCCATACAACATGGTCATTATGCATATAAATGCCATTACAGGTGATGGATGTAAACCATGGAACATATAAGAAGACTGATATAGGAAGCATCAAACGAGACAGTTCATTTTTAGAATATTTTCTCTTAGTACACTGATTCTATTGTAATACAAAAACCATACTGAGATTGCTCAGAGCAAGAAAAGAAAGCTGAGCACAAATAAAACCCTAAAAGATGTGCTGAAATGCCACCAGAACAGCCTTTCCCATGCCTCCTTTGCTAAGAACAACCACCACCACCAAGTTCTGGAACTCCATTTAGAATTTAAGTGGGTCAAAATCAGAACTCATTTTGTCTGAGGCAATTCACTGAGGGAAAACTGGATGGATTGAAATTTATTAATTTTCTCTCAGTGAAAACCATATTGCAACCTATTTTGAATAATTGATTTTGACTGGAAGTTTCAGAACATAGTGCAGAATATGTTGCAGTAAGCAATATTAACCCTCTTTGATTTTATTGGACAGACCTAAATTGTAACAAAGCACAACAAATGGCTTTGAGATTACTTCAGGTTAATGCTTAGCTATCAAACACAGACCCTGTAACAACACTAGAAAAGAGGCACAAATGTCCTTTCTAGGGCATGTTTTTATTCAGAAAAGGAATAACACAATTTAATTCATTGGATAATCTGACATTTAGTGCTTGTCTACATTTGGAAATTTACTGAAATAGTTATTCCATAGTAACAATTACCCTACTTAGTGTAAGCTTCCATGTATGAATACTTATTTAGTATAGTGGCTAGCCTGTCTGCTTTACGTGCAAAAGGCCCTAGGTTCAAACGCCAGGGGCATAGACTAAATGATCTCATGAGGTCCCTTCCAACCCTATGATTTCATTCTATTCTATTTCAGAATAAAGGTGCCCAGACAAGGGTTTTTACTGGAATAACTATTTCGTAATAGCTATTTTAGTAAATGCTTTAATGTAGACAAAACAACCAGGGGAATATGGGAAGTAGATGAGAACTGAACAAAGGTTAACATTTTAGAGAAAATGCATTTAAACCTAAATTCTGCCATCTGGTGTGCGACTGAAAATTAAGAGTAACTCCAATAATTTCTGTATATTTGTACTGGCGCAGAACGGAATTTGGTCCAAAGCTGGGGAAAAAGCATTTGGAAATATTTTCTTAGTGTAAATTGGCACTTCCCACTATGACACATGGCGCTCCCCCATGATCACTTGGACAGTGTAACTGTGTATTGTTTAATGCAAATAATGTCTTCTATGATGGTTTTTGAACGCTTATGACAACATACTGAACATTGTTGTTGCAATGTCATGTGTATGGTTATGAGGCCTTGCTATATGATGTCACCAAAGATGCATCTTATGGCTTCAAACATCTAAGCAAGACTTTCTGAGAAGAGGGGCAGCTTGCACTGCATTAAGATTGGTATCGAATAAACCCAGCTCCACATTCCAGGAATAAAGGATTAGCCTCCACATCAACAAAGGAATCAACAAGTAACTGAGGACGTGGAGGGAACCTTGTATGGACACTGTTTGTCACCTGACTCTGAAGGGGAGGAGGGTGATGCTCTAGAGAGGAGAAGGAATATTTTAAAAAGGAGTGAGTGACATTTTGCCGCTCACTCTGTCTCTTCCACCTCCATCTACGAACACCATCAAGCAACTGAAGCACTGACCCAGAGGAAGAGCCTGGCTGGAAAGTAATCCACCTAGCTTGTGATGAAAATCACTTGAGTTCGTAAGGTTGCTGAAAGTGCTGAGCTTTGTTTTGAACATGGTTGTCTTTTGTTTACTTTGACTAAATCTGACCTGATCCTATGTTTTACACCCCCTTGCATTTAGTTTCATTCCTTTCTGTAAGTTCACCCATCTTCGAAGCATCTGAGGAACTGGGATCTTCTCCCACGAAAGCTCATGCAAAAAATAAATCTGTTAGTCTTAAAGTGCCACACAACTCCTTGTTGTTTTTTCACTGGACTAGACTAACACGGCTATCCCTTTTAAAATTAAATCTGACTTGCTTTCCTTAGACTTATAATTGCTTAAAATCCATCTGTAGGTCAATAAATGTGCCTGTTTATTTTACCTGAAGCAGTTTAAGGTATGCTAGAGATTCCCTTTAAAGCAGGTGTGGCCAAACTGCATGCTCAGGGAAGGGAGGGAGTGGGAGCCCAAGCCTGTGCCTAGCTGCCAGAGCAGCCATATTGGATGCTCAGCCTGGGCACAGCTTAAAGCAAGGGGAGCAAGCCCCAGCCTGTGCCTAGCCACCAGAGTGGCCAGGTAAAGGGGCCCTAGGGATGGAGGGGGTCAGCCCGAGGGGGGCACTGTCAGGGTCTGGGTATTAGGGAGGGTGTCGGGACAGCAGGGAAGCAGTGGCATTGTCGGGGACAATGGTGGGGAGGGGTGGCATGGTTGGGGATGGCGGAGAAGCACGGCATGTTTAGATTTTCTCCTAAGCCCTAATGTGGTTTACTTGTTATAAAAATAAAATAGTGTTTTACAAGTCCTTCTAAACATGATGTTGAATAATAATAAGAAAAAAAAATACATCATTTACTGTATAGACCTACTCTTCATGGTAACCTTAAGTAATTATTAGAATCTGACATTAGTAGGATCAATATTAGCCCTCTTTTTATGATAAAGTGTGCAATGAATTTTAAACTTAGTAATTTTGGAGTAGATATAAGTATATGGCTATATGCCTCAGTGCGGCTCTTGAAGGTTTGATAATCAATTTGTGTGGCTCTTGAATTCCATAAGTCTGGCTACCCCTGCTTTAAAGTGACCAGGCTTGTGTATATCAATTTCTTTTGTTAAACTGACAAATATACAAGCTTGCAGTGTCCAGTGGGCAGAACTGAACATTGTAAGACACAAGCTCCTACAGTTCCATCTAGGACTGGGGGTATTGGCTGGAGTCATGCCATTGCAGAATTCCATGAATAGCTGACTTAAAGACACTCACTGACTGAGTTGGGGAGCAATTTATTTGCTAGGGGTTGTGCGTAAGCTGCCCAAGGGTGGGAGTTCACTCACCAAAGTGGAGTAAGATGTGCTCCAGGAATAGAGGAGTAGGGTGACAGCAATTCACCAGTCCAGATTACACCAGGAGAACATGCAGTCAGTGGAGTTATGCAAGTTAACACCTGATGAGGGGCTAGCTATTTCACAGCCATGCTGAATGGGCTACATTCATCCTTGATTTCACTGGATTTCTGCCAGGGATTCATTTGTTATTGGAGGTTTGATCTGCAATCCTTACAGCTCATTCATTATTATGGCTATATGAACTATTTCAAATGCTTGATGAAAAGAAAATACAGCTCATGAAAAAAACAGGCAACAGGTCACAAGACAGAAATTCCAGTCATATAGTCTATCATCACTCTCATTTAATACTTAAATATGAGTGTACTCCTGTTTCCACAGCAAAACCAGTCACATCAGAGGCACTGTAATTAGTTAAGGCATTGCTTGTATTATTAGGCTAATCTCTTTTGGGGATCTGGCTCTTTACAAAGAGCCATATCAACTTCCAGTTAAATCCATCCAACCTCACTGACTGTAATGAAGCCTTATATCAAAGGAAGCTTCATACAAAGGGAGATACTATATAAAAAGATGAAAACAGCCATATTGAAAGATAAAAGAAAAACACTGGATATTTATTTCCACTTTCTTATCTGTTGCTCCACACTGTTTGAATTGAAACAATTTGCTTGGTTTGCTGAAAAAATCTAAACTGACCTTGTGACTTTATCCTTCTCTGTATTTACATATCCCCTTCCATACTGTAGCTTCCATTTTATGCGTCTGATGAAGTGAGATTTTACCCATGAGATCTCATGCGATAAATAAATTTGTTAGTCTTTAAAAGTGCCACAGGACTCTTTGTTTTCCTGGGTAATTATGGTACACTAAAACCTAAGAGCCTTTGTAAAATACCCCTTTGTGGTATCTAGTAAAATGCCACTCAACAACATGCTAATTATAGATGTCCAAGGGGTGCAGATTTCATGATAAATTTAATAATGAACTGTTCAAATGTATCAGTGATTTGTTTCCTTAGTGCAGGGTATAATCTGTAGAATGTATATTTTAGGTATTTGGAAAATGAAAATATGTCTGCTTATCTGGCAAGGATAAAGAACTGCCAGGTAAAACACTGAGCCAGCAATCTGATTGGGTAAACAACTGGATCAGCAACCTGGTCAGTTAAACAACTGGGTCAGCAGTGCAGTCAGGTAAACAACTGAGTTAACAAACTAATCTTAATGCTAGGCAGAACTAGTATTTATACAATCTATAATGAATATATTTTGTAACAACATATTTAAGGTGAATAGCTGAATGTTGGCATGTGCTCTCATTTAAACCTGTGCTGTGCTGTGTTTCGGCAGAGTGATCACTTTTTGAATCAGCAAATAAACAACACATTTTTTCAGCTCAAGAGTCTGTTGGTGAACGTGTGTGTCAACAGATCAACTAGGCAACAGTTGGGTGCCATGTCTGGAAGTAGAGTCCACAATGGTTGGCAAGCATACTGTGAGGAGTTGTGAAAACCTACTGTGTGGTGTCTGGTTGGAATAAAGTAAGGGTCAAAATTTATCCTTAGGAAGAATGTTATATAACATTGGAGTCTGCTGTCCTGACTTTGTAAGTTTGGGTCAGTGACAAGGGAGGTCTCTGTGACATTCATCCCCAGACAACAGAGTCTGGGAGGGGATTCTGAACTCATTTAAGGCAATTTTGCTAGATCAGAAAGTGAAGGACAGAAAGAAGAAACTCTATATTATACAGGGGTCAATGAAAGGAATTCATGTGTGATGGAAGGAATGTCGCATTAAGGAGCTGAATTTCAGGTGCTGCTCCTTGAGCTTGAAGGGCAGAAAGACAGAGAAGCTTTTAAAATGCATTCAGTAACAGCTAATCAAGCCTTCCTCCCAGCATCTAATAATTTATAATAGCATAAAAGAGGAATGGGATGAATTGTTGGCTGAGGTAGCAGACAAACTGGCTCAATGCCAGCCAGGGGATCCTCCAGGATCTGCTCGGCCCTCAGCCTCTCTAGTGCTGTCCTATCTGGTTGCCTCTATGCATTTGAGCTGGACAGTAGTCACACATGGATCAATCTGGTAGATAAACTGCTGACAGCAGGGAACATTCAGTCTATGGAAAAATTTGGGTCCCATCTCAAAGGATAATTGGAATAAGTTTTGTCAATGATTTTGCATAGCTGCAAATATTAGGGAGGACAGCAAATTAAATGATAAAAATTGGAACCATGAGTTGAAAGGTATATTGGGAAGTTTATTCCCACAAACTGCAGAATGTCTAAACACACATCAGCTACAAGGCAGATGAAGAGAAATTCTGTTTGGTAGTCGATCACCTACAAGCGACATAACAGGTTACGTCTTTTGTTTAGTGAAAGCCCTGCAGAGCATAGGGAAAGGGCTCTGAACTAGTGGAATTTGATCATGGAATGAATGATCAAGTAGAAAAGAACTGAGCTGTCATTTACAGCAGTGGTTGTCAAACTTTCTTCCTTCAGACCCAGTTGAAAAAAAAATCATTTACGCACATGATCCATCAATTACATCTTTGAGCAATCCATTCCAGTCTTTTGGTGGCAGCACCATTGCCTGAGGGTCTGTGACCCAGTACTGGGTCCCGACACTAAGTTTGAAAACCACTGGTTTATAGGACTACCAGATGAGTGTCGACAGCACATCCTAGTTTTCCACCCAGCCCTATGTTTATGAGGAAACTATTACCCATCTGAAGCTTGGGGAGAGGAGAGTACCAGGAGAGAGGGAAGGCTGTTCTACTCATAAACAAGGCTAACGTGTTTCAAGTTAAGGCCAGGAGTGGCAATAGTGCATGAACAAGAGGAAGCAGATGGAGAAGAGGAAGCATGTAGAGAAAGGAGGATAGACCCTTGACACTTCCAGAAAACAGAGACTCTGGAATGTCAGGTGAAAGAATTAGAGAGGAATCTATTAAATGCCAGGGGTGGGAGAGATATAATTTGTTAGTAGATAATAAAGCAGCAATTTGCATGACACAAAGTTAGGGAGGAAAGGCTCAAAGAAGATACAGGGGGTAGAAGAACAAGTCACTGATAACACTGGGGTTTTCATACAAATGAGAAACTTACAAGTATAGGCTACAATGAAAGTAAATGCTAAGCAGAAGATTCTGTCAGCTGCAGAGCCATAACATGCTGTTTTGCCACCCGGGGCATGTTCCGATCAGAACGTGCCCCTTGCCATTAGCGGTGCTTGGGGCCAGTGTCACAAAACGCGCCTTTTAAATGAGTGGCTCTATTGAGCCGCTCCAGTGCACCCGGGGCAAAGCCTCATTGGCTCCACCATAGTTACGGCCCTGGTCAGCTGCAATACTTAGAGCTAGAGTCTTTTAGTAGATTTGGAAGCAAGGAGTCCTGTGGCACTTAAAGACTAACATTTATTTACTACATGAGTTTTCGTGGGAGAAAATCCCACTTTGAAGCATCTGACAAGTGGGATATTTTCCCATGAAAGCTCATGCGATAAATAAATCTGTTAGTCTTTAAGTGCCACAGGACTCCATGCTTCTTTTGCTGAACTAGACTAACACGGCTGCCCCTTTGGAACTTAATAGATCTGGTTAACCCGTAGAAGGAATGGGAACACAATCGCTAGTATCCCACTCAGTCTGAAAGTGGTTAAACATTACCAACCTATAAACTAAGTGTGAGTTACATAGTTAAAAGCTCCTGATGCTGTGTAGGTGAAACACAAGACAAAGCATAGCAGAATAAATTTTACAGTTGAAACAGAGGGTCTTGATTATTTCTCTCTCCACCCACCAACCAAAATGCTATGCTGCCATAGAGATAAAGGAGGAAGTGCAACCACAGCTGTATCAGGGGCATTTCGAGGGAACTTTTGTCTATGTATAATGTATCTATATGCCAGTAATAAGCTTAGTGGCAAATGGAGACTAACTATAGATTATAGAGCTCTGAAGGAATGCACAATAGGGGGAGCTAATGCATTAGAAACATACTGAGAAATTATTGCTAAATTACATGCAGATGCAAACTGGTTCTCTGTGTTAATTGTGTTTTGGTCAATACTGTTTACAGAAAATATCAGTATGAATCTTACAAATTTATTTATCGCATGAGTTTTTGTGGGAGAAAATCCCACTTCGTCAGACGCTTTGAAGATGGGGAACTTACAGAATGGGAGAAAAATAAATGCAAGTAAGTTTAAGTCTCAGGATCATGTCAGACTCCTACAGCAAATCAAAGCAGTTGTTTAGATTCAAACAGCAGAGAACAGCATATAGAGGGAGGTGAGGTCAAATCACCTGTTGTAATAAGAAAAAAAAAACCCCTCAAGATCTCTATTTAACCTAAAGGCAGTGGTGTCAAATCTACATATGAATTCCATATATATTTTCCTCCCACACTGTAAGTTTCCAATCTTCAAGCATCTGACAAAGTGGGATTTTCTCCCATGAAAGCTTATAAGATAAATAAATTTGTTAGGTTTTTAAGTGCCACAGGACTCCATGTTTGTTTTGCTGAAATAGACTAACAGAGTAATCCCTTTGAAGGTATAAAACTTACCAGTGGGTGCAACATGCATAGATAGTTTGCAAGATTCACCTGCCATGTTTCAGCAATGCATGAAAGAAATTTTGGAGGATCTTGGAAACGATGAGTTAATCATTCAGTATGTGTTTTATAGTCTAGTCAAGGAGCATGAGTTGCTAGCACAAGTGCCAACTTGTCTCATGAAAGGGAGTCTTAAAATTAATCCAGGTAAGGCCCAGACCCATCAAAGTACAGTTAGTTTCCTAGAAGTAACAACTGGAAAAGGTGGAAGAAGTGTTAACATACATAGGGTGGTTCTAACTGAAAAGCTCCCTATCCCACAAGACAAAAGGAATTTAAGTCATTTTTAAGACTGACTGGATTCTCCAGGGATTTCATTCCTATGGAAGCTGAAGTGGCAAAACCCCTGTATGAGTTAGCAGAAGTTCAAGTTTGGGAATGGGAGAATGAACACACGGATGTTTTTTGCAAACTAAAAGAAGACAAAGGGAGTAGTCATCCTGGTGCCCCCAAATTCAGAAAAAACCTGACTCTTTCTGGCTAATAGTGGGGAATCTTAGTCTTAGGGCCATACACATGCAGTTGTATAGGACAGAAGAGAGATCTGTGGCTTTTGTATCACAATTATTGCAAAGTGTGGAATTAAAATACTCAATGTGTGAAAAGATGGCTGTGTATCGATACTGAGCACTGATGATGTTTAAATATCTTATACGGGGTGGTCGAGCAAGTAATTCTACTTACCTGCCATGCCCCTCCCGCCCCCCAAAATTTTGTAGTGAAAAAAATTGCCTCTGGGGAATGTCAGCAGTGTCGGGATACCGACAGATGTTAGCTCATATGGCTGAAAACCTGGCCACTAAAGTTCTACATGAGCCACAAATATGGGTTGGTGAGGAGAGAAGGGCTGGCAATGAAGATTTTTCCAGATGTGTAGAGGACATTTAAGACTATTGAGTTTGTTAGCCAGGGGAATTGCAATTGGTAAAAGGTGGGCGATGGAAACACAAGTGAGCACTGCTATCTGGAGGAAGTGACCCTGCCAGAAAATTATGTTACACACTTAGAGAATGGAAAGGTCTGCTATCATTTAAACAATACTAATAAATGTGTCAAGTGCCACCGTGGACGGCTGTATAAACTGAGTAAAGGTCTCAGAAGACATGTGGTGCAGCAAAGTGTCATTAAAGAGTTAAAATAAAATAAGAAATGGAAACCGGTAAATTGTATCCTCACATTATCACACAAAATGTAATCTAGTCAGGAGGAGATTTATTTCATAACATACAATTAGAGATTTGGCAATTAATGCACTGGACAACCTTTCTGAAGTCCGAAGAGGTCACATGGAACACAGCGTAGGAAACAAAGCAAGAAGTCACATATTCTCAGGTTAAATGTGGATGAAACTGGGAAAAGACTTTTGAGCGGCAGAAGACAATAACTAAGGAGATGACAATACATTCTAACACGAAGACTGGAATATAACACCTGACCCAGCACCTAGTGGTAATTGTGTGTCTCATACAAGGGTTAACTACAATCTGTTTTGTTTGGTAGGGTGGTGACATGTATACTGACACAATTTGAGGCAATGGATGTATATATGAAAAGCTCAGCAAGATCGAAATGACGGAATTGATTATTGTATGTTTTGGTCCTAACATTCCCAGATCCATGTTTGGAACATTAATTGGTAATAGCACCTCAGAGTGCTGTGCAGATATTCTCAAGGTATGTGGGACGTGGATTTGGGCTGTGTGTCAGGAGGCAACAAATAGCAGCCTAGCTCTACTGGCTGACATCCTGTGGAACAAGTCACGTTTTCACCAGATGACTGGTAGGGGACCCTCTGCATAAAATTAAACTGAGTGCTGAAACCATATTTAGTATTACTTATATAGTCATGCCATGACAACTAACACTGAATGATGTAAAGGAAAAAGAAGGAATGATCATTTACTGATGCTCATCTGGGTCAAAGAACCTTCCCCTTGGACTTATTTGGGCACGACAGAAACGGAAGACACCTGGAGGTGCTACTGCGAGAACAGACGCTCTGTATGGAAATACTGAACAGGAGCGGTAACACAGGTGGCACCTGACACTGCAGAGCACACAGATTTTTACAGAAATGTTAAAGCACAACATGCAGGGGTGTTTTTCTAGAGAAAATCTGAGTCAGTAGAAATTGACATATATATAACACAGGATTAAAACAAGTCATCGGATAGTGGGTGCATGTAAAACAAGTTGAGAAAGGCATATGTATATAGCATATGTTGGGACATCCGAAAATATGCCTGCTTGTTGGGCAATGAAAGAGAACAGACAGGTAAAAAGCTGAGCCAACAACCTGATCAGGTACAAAACTGGATCAGCAGTGCAATCAGGTAAACAACTGAGTTGGCAAACTAATTGTTGTGCTAGGCAGAAAAAGCATTTATAAAATATATAATGAACCACTTTTTAACAATGTATTTGAGGCAAGCAATGCAATGTATTTGAGGAGCATCTATTACAGGGAAAGACTTCTGGAGTCTGCATAGCCCACGGCAGGAGGGAGCACGCTCAGTCGCTGTGTGAGGTGGTGCATGTGCAATCCAGTCAGCACTAGAAGCTGTGAGAGGCTTGAGCATGTTCAGAGAGGATGGAACCATCAGAGGTTTTAGCTGCTAGACTTTAAGAGGGTGTCCACTGAACTGTGAATTTTCAAAGGCTTATAATTTAGCCAACTATGGGCCAGGTTTTTAGAGAAGACCTTAAGGAACATCTATGATATAAAGACCACTCCTCTTCCAAATGTCAACCTCCTAATTCAAAGCACGGGCATGCTAAAAGGCCTTAAAAAAATCCAGAATCGTTTTAACATGGGCAAAACAATGTATTTTTCCCTACCTTTGTTCTCAAAAATTGATACCATTCTGGCTGTAATTTTCCAAAACAATTCAGTCAGAAGCAGCCAACTGGCATGGAAAATTTCAGCATAAATGATTACATTTTGGCAGTTATATGGAAATGCTACCAGTCTCACCTATCATAAGGATAATGGGTGAGTTTATGTTATGCAGTAGGTCAAAGTAGGTGACCTGAATGGACTCTTCTGGCTTTAAAATCCATGTATATGAAAACTACACACCACAAGTCCTTAGATATAGGAGCCAACATGAAAAGGAGAGAGAAAAGATAGGAAGTTACACGGAGAAAGATTCAGAAAGCCTGTCATTTATATGGGCAATTTTTGAAGCATGAATTCTTATTTACAGAAAAAGGAAAGCAGATCTATTTGGAAATTCAAATTAGATACTTGCTTTTGAAGACAACCCTTATGTGGTAAGCCTTAACCACCGATGTGGTAATCCCTTTTCAAAGCCACTTCACAAACACCACAACGTCATTCAGGGCAAAATTCTGCTCTTAGATTTACAGCACAGCTTCCCATTGCATATTCTGCACTCAATCCCCACACAAACTTTTACTAACCTCAATAGGGGTTCTGAGCAGAATCTGGAATAGAAACTGCGTATCTGCAGTGCGTATCAGAGACCATCTTGCCCTCAGTCCACTTACAAAGCTGAACCGCTCATGCACAAACTTGCCTTGTGCACAGGGATGCAAGTGAATGAAGCTGAACCATCAGAAATGCAAGCTTCTGTTACACTGCCAGATGAATTCAAGCTCCTAATTAGACTCACACTACTAATGAGCACTGTAATGGGAAAAAATTAGGTGCAATCCATCTATTTATAAGCATTTTCATCAATAAAATTACCTGTTAGAAGTAAATCAGAAAAGGGACAAATGGGAATATTATTAAGGCTTTGACCTCAATGAGCTGTCCAAGGACAGTTTGTACAAAGCAGTAGAGAATCATGCCCAATATGTTTCTGCTGCAATATACTGACTAATTATGGAGATCTGAAATACTGTAGCTGAAGATACCAGTACAATGTGGGACAAAGTCTGCTACTGGTTTCTGCAGCATTGTAGAGTAATTACCTCAGGATTTATCTGTACATTTTCCATCACCTCTGTCTCAGCATTATGATAAATTTAAAACATCTCACTCAAAAGGAAAACAAAGCCATGAAAACCATCTCAATATTTCCTTTTACCAGATTTTTGTAATGAAGGGCAAACAGCCACATTAAATCTATTATTTTAAACATCATCTTTTCAAGTGCATCAAAGACATTTTTATTCAAACTCATACCTTTAAGGTGAATCAGAGAAACATGAAGAAAAGGCTTTCTTTTTCTCTTAATATTTTAAACTTCTTCTATGCTAATAATTAGAGCTGCTGTTAGAAATTACATGATTCTTTTCAAAGTTCTCTAACTGGATTTGAAAAATAATAAAGAGGAGGAAATTTGGGTACGCATACATATAAGATATTTCTATGGAACTTTTGAAGTCATGACCCATACTCCTTCCTTCACAGACTTACAAGTTCAGTAAAACACATATGGATGTGCTTTGATGATTAGAGATACAGGGGTTAAAGTACACTGGAATGGCTTTCTGAGGCCCTTTATTTTTAGGGGCCCAGCGTTCCAGGGCTCCCTAAAATAGAAAATGGAGCTGGAACGCTGCATTCCGGGCCCCACCAATTAAAAATAGCAGGCCCCAAAATGCAGGGTTTTGGCTCCATTTTCTATTTTTGGGAGCCCAGCATTCTGGGGCCCCTAAAAGGAGAAAACGGAGCTGACCCATTCCTGCAGGACAGGCAACACTATAAGAACAGGGGAGGTGTGCCTACTCTGCTCTGAAGTGCCAGTTGCCCCTCTTTCACACATGCAGGCTGCTCTCAAGCTAGCGCAGCCTGGAAGAAGAGTAAGGGGCGATTCTCCTCCGCCCGTCCCCCCCTCTGCTTTCAGAATCCATGCACCCCTGGAGGGATAAGCAAGCACAGCACAGGGCTCTGGGCCCGGCCTTTGGGGTGGCTCCAGCACTGTCAGCACAATGTGGGGGGGTCACGGCTGAAGGACCGATCCTCCCCTGCCCCAGGGCCACTGGTGGTAAGCAAGTGTGGTGCAGGGCCCCGGGTCTGGCCTCCCCTTGGGCAGCTCTGGCACAGCATGGGGTGGGGCATATTTGAATGGATGGGCACGGCCCATAGGCCAATGTACAGCAGGTGGGGTAGACAGAGCCAGGGATTTCCCTAACACCCTCCCAACATTGCCCCTGGATTTCCCAATACCCCTTCTTGTCAGTGTTATACCGGTTTAGTGAACAACCCTCCACATACACCTCTGCCTACCGGAAGCTTTATTGGCCCCTGTCAGGACTTGGGGCCTGCTGCACCCCCAGAGCCCTGATCCTTCTCTGGGGCCTGATCCAGCCCCAGCCACTGCCGCTTGCTGCCAGGAGCAGGGTCCCAATCCAGCTTTGAGACACTTGCATGAGGTTCAAAGGTGGACCTGGTTCCTGCTGCTTTCCACGAGTGATAACCGATGCATGTGGTACTGAGAAGTGGTTGCAAATGCCTACCTGGGCTGGGGCTCCCATGATAGAGGAAGGGGATCCAGAAGATACGGGAAGGGGACCCACCTATTAGGAGGGTTTTGGGGCCTGCCAAATTACAATTTAACCCCTGTAGAGATAGGATTACTTAAACACTTAAAATTAAGCAGGCACTTAAACTCTTTGTTGAGGAAGCATGAGTGTATTCACATGCTTAAAGAGAAGCAGGTTCTTAAAATGCTTTTCCGAATTTGGGCTGAAGTCTGTGAGATCTCTGCACAAAGCACATATGTTTACTGTAAATGGAGTTGCACATGCAGAGCACTTACACAGTTAGGCTGCTGCTATTGAGTCTGTCAGCTAAAAGCAGGACTATTGCTTCCATGTCTGGAACCCAGGAACAACACTGTTGGTTTATGTTTTCCTTCTTTAGTTAGAACTTACCTATCTCTCCCCAGCAGAAAGGGTTGATTCCACCTGTTGTACAGTTGTACACCAACATTGTTTTTGGTCTGGAAAATACATGATGCGGAAAATGAAGCAAATTTAAAAATGTGGAAAGAAACTAGAAAAAATAGCCAGTTATCTTGAGGTGGGGCTTAAAATCATGGAAAGAAGACAGGGAACAAGTATTATTTTAACTATAATTTGCCAACTATATCCCACTATAAAATTTCAGTTTATGGGAAAACTTGGTCTCTTCACTGACTTCAGTGTGGATAGCTGAGTACAAATGAAAGCAGACTTTATGTAGCTTAATTCAAGCTAACTAGATAATAAATAATAAAACAAAATGCATTCTAAAAATTAAAATAGCTTACTTTCACATAGGGTCTTCCATTCCCAAATGCTTTAAGCCTATGTTCAACATATAGGACCCTAATGAAATACAGCCACATCTGTGGTTGAGCATGACAACCCAGCAGAAAAATAGTGAGTTGAGGGCAAATGTTAGCCAAGGAGACTAGGGCCTCTTACTAATTTCAAAAAGAGTAGGTGCCTGTCTTCATTAGGTGCTTTTGGAGATCCTAGTATGTGCCTATATGCCTGACTAGATGTCTAGTTTTAAAATTTTTTATCCGTGGACTAGGAAGCCTCTTTCAGAGCCTCAATGAGAAATTAGACTGAAATATAGCAGATCATATGATTTTCATACAAAATCTTACCCTTTAAATTGATTCTACAATGAACCTCATACATAAAAACAATGAATAAACAACATACATGTGAAAGCCATTAGGTAAGAATCTATAAAGCCACATAAAGCCTTATTAATGGAGCATGAAAATTAACAGCTCATAAAACAATGGAACTAAACAAGGTCCATCCTATATATAAATGCAAAATATAATTTAAGAATGCAAATTAATACAGCCAGAAAATCTAGGCTGTGTATGCATTCAAACAACAAATAGATCTGGCTGAGATAAATAGTCTATATTCTAGTTACTAAACAAACTATGAAGGCAGTAAAGGAAAGTATTAATAAAGCAATTTGTGATTTATTGTAGAGTTTTGCTTGAAGTATTGTAGATAATTTTTTCAAGCCAAAGTGAAGGAGAGGTGTGTTTTATAAATCATTTACTTGAAATATACAACTCCTATTAGATTAAAAAATCAGCAATGATGTGGGGTAATCTTGCATGTTTCCTGTTTCCCAAAAATAATGTGCATCTATCTATCTTTCTTTCATGACTCTTTTACTCAGATGGGAGATAGAGAATTAAATCATGGAATGACGTTGCAAGTTCTGTCATAAAGTCCCCATTTCTCTGATGTATTTTAGATTAATGTTTTCCTGTACCATTTCACTTAGCCAGAAAGGATAGTGACCTTCTTGATCTCTATTTTTTTTTAATTAACCATATAGCAGCACCACTAGTAAACAAAGGCATGTAACAATTCAGCTGCCATTAGTTAGAATCTACCTAATAGAAAATGATATGCACAAATCTTGTTATCCCAAATGGAGTTTCCCAAACACTTGGATCCAAACACACTGCTTTATATAAATCAACAAAATAAATTTATTAACTACACAAAGATAGATTTTACTGAGTAATGAGTACATACTCATTATAATGAGTAATGAGGCATACAAGTAAGAACTAGTTACCATGAAATAAAAGGTAAAATGCAACTAACATTCAATTAAAAATACTAAATAAGTGCAAAGCAAGTCTCTGTCATTCAATGTCAGCAGTCTAACTGGCTGACTCTCTTCTAGTTAGGATCTCTCCTCAGTCCAGTGCTTCAGCCTTTGTTCTTCAGGTCTTGATGATGTCGTGGGACAAAAGCAAGGGAAAGATGATTTGTGGTGCCTGTCCTCCCCTTTTACAGCCAGGTTCCAAAGAGCCAGCTATGTTAGTCTAGTTCAGCAAAACAAACAAGGAGTCCCGTGGCACTTAAAGACTAACACATTTATTTATTCCACTAGCTTTCATGGGATAAAATCCCACTTTGTCAGAAGCTTAGAAGATGGAAGCATCTGACAAAGTGGGATTTTCTCCCATGAAAGCTCATGCAATAAATACATTTGTTAGTTTTTAAGTGCCACAGGACTCCTTGTTTGTTTTCTCTTTACAGCCCTTTCTCTTGTGCAAAAGTCATTTCCAGCTGATGTTAGATATAAAAAAAATCTGTGCAGCCAAGAACCTTAGAATGCTTCTTTGTCAAAAGGTAGATATTCCCCCAACACCTTCTCTCCTGCCAAGGAATGGTTACTTAATCAGGTGCTGGTCCATTTGAGCTTGTTGACACCTGGCTGATGTGTTGGCTGGCCTTTAGTTTCCGGGAATCTTGTTTGTGACTCTCCTCCAGAACATGTCTGGGAAAGAGCACACAGTGGAAGCTTGTATCTGTACATCCAGTGGTGTCACACATTTTATTAGGACAATAATGATCACCACATCATGAGTTTTCAAATGATACCTTACACAATATGCTATATACAAAATGTAACATAAGGCTTGTAAATGGGATGAACATAGGGGGACAGACTGCCACAAATTCCTTCTCCCTTCCCAAGATTCAGCTTCAGGAAGCTGTTCTTCAGGTAGTTTCTGATGACAACAAAGACCCTGGTAGTTGGTCACTGTTTTCAGCTGATGCAAGAGTGATATAAGACTGTCTGTTATCAGCTCACTGCAGGAATTGTGGTCTATGCTTATCTCAGTCTCCCTAGCGATTTCATATGTATGTTAAATAGGATGGCTGAAAGAATAGGTCTTTGAGGATCTCCAAAAGTGTGAGCTCTGTAGATGAAGGAGCAGACAGCCATCATGCCTTTCTGGCTGTGACCTGAGACAAATGACTGAAGTCATTATGGCATGATTCTACTAAACCCTGCTGCATGTCTGAGACAGGACAGTAGACAAATGGTATCATGGTCTAGCATTATAAGCGTAGATGAAGGACCCTTAACCATGGCTAAAGGATATTCATCCACTGGTGCTCGAAGTACTCTCTTCACTCCATATCTTGGCTAGATGCCTGATTGGGAGGGGATCAAAAACATTGTTAGCACCTCGGTAGCGTTGTTGGCGACAGCAGGACGTTAGCTTTGCTAGGTCAGATTCTGGATGGTAGTAACAGAGGTTGATTGGGTCAAGAGATGGTCTCCAAAATATTGGCCAGATTAGGAAATACTTTCAGGGAGCTGAGGGGTTGCAGGATTCTCCTCCTCACTGCAGCTGTAGATACCTCTGTTAGTAGGAGTCCCAGATGCTCTTGATACTCTTTAACTAGCCAGTGAGAATTTGGATCAGAGCCAGAACTGGTGGCTTAGAAATTCTAGAAATACAGAGAAAAACCTGTTATGCACTCAGCTGCTTTCACAGGACAGCAGGATTGTGATATGCACCACATGCCCACTGTGCAGGACTTGGTGTCACAGCAGTACATCTCCGATGCTGGTGATGTTTTACAAGATATCTCATGGTCTAGAATAGTTCAACAGAGCGTAATTCAATTGACTGTTGCAGTTTGGGAATGATGGAAGGCATGAGTTTGTGGTTTTCCTGGTCCCCTGTGGTAGGACAAGTCCTTCTCTTTATTGGTGCCTGTCTGCATCTGCCCAAGTTTTATGCCACACACATAAAAGCTAAGCTTCCTTTCTCTTGCTAGCAGGTCTATAAAGAAGAGGAGGGAGAGGATACTTCAGTTACAAAAGTGGTTAATGAGCTGTCGTAGTGACTGATTAGATTTTCTATTTCATGGTCTTTTTGATGATTTACCTATAGCAGTATTGTGGAAATTGCTTCAGTCCCTGAACCTAACACTAATTGTTGTTATTGTTGCTTCCTGTCTGGGTACTAGGTCAGTTTTGCTCTCAGCTTGGTGGCAGCTGTGGTCAATCCAAAATAAGAGCAGTTTCTTCTCTATCCTCTATCCATGCCGAGTCTAAAATCAAGCTGAAAGTATGACCAGCGGCATGTCTAGGTCCAAATGTGACGTGTCAAAAACAGAGGTAGAAAGTATATAGAGAAGGTTAGGGGCTATCATATCTGAGTTGCTGTCAACATATATATGAAATATCTCAGGATAAGTTGTCTCAAGATCTTCATTAACATATCAGACACCAGCTCAGTCAGTCCCTCTAGGAATCCTTTGCTCTTTGCAGTCTATAGATTAGCATAATACACATATATAACGTGTATTTATTAATGTATTTATTTTTGGCAGAGTGGCTTCTTTTATATGTGGAATAGGGTGGCTGATAGTCCTTTACCCTTGCCTTGCTCAGGTCTAGGTCTGTATATACTGAGGTTTCAGTGACACAGGGCAGGGCTTCTTGAGTAGAAGGGGCTTCCTGACAATTCCCCTCACATCAGTTTGCACAATATGGATGTTGCATGACTGCATACAATTGGCTGCAAATTTCTGCCAATCTGCATTCCAGATTCTGGCTTATACCTCCAGTTGGTGTTTCTTCCAGACCTGGACTGACGAGAATTGTTGGGTGTTATCTGTGGCAGGTTTTACTGGAAACCTGGATGTGAACTCATAGGGAAAGGTTCTCAGTGCCTCTGGGCATTCTTCCGCTGTTAGAAGAAACAGCTCTGCTCAAACTCGACTCCAGGGTAGCAAAAAGAAGATTAACAAGTAGAAGCCTCTGCAGTTTTAAGGTGCCAGCACTAGGCAGTTTGGGAACAATGGAAGGGATGAGCCTGTGCCTTGTCCCCTGTGGTAGGACAGGTCTTCTTTTTTTCTGGATGCGGTGGGAGAGAGAGCATTTCCTTAGCTCAGGTTTCATAACGCCCAGACCTGGAAGTTCAGCTCTGAGGCTGATTCCTACCCCTCTCCGCTTCATGTACTGCTGGTCAGGCAACATTGCTCAGTTTGTGGAGGCTGCTTCTCATTAACTGAGGGAAGTTACATTCGTTTTTTGTAATCTGAGTAGCCGTGATGTCATTTGCTTGTGCTGATCACTCCTTTCCTTTGCCTGCTGCTGTTGGGTGGGAATGAGGGGGGGGAAAAAAACCCAAAAAACCAACACTACAAAATAGGAGCTGTCTTTAAGACTCAATTCTGGTTCCCTGTATTCAGAGTTCTGATTGTGGGTATTCCCGATGGGGAACAACACAGTATGAGACCAACTTTTCTTTTCTTTTGTATTGATTTCACATAGTTACATAGGCCTCCATAATAATTTATGAAGTTTACAAAATTAGTTCCCACTAACTAAAGTTTTAAATATCAGAGCAAAAAGTTAAAGAGGAAAAGATGTTTAAGTCTTTAATGTAGCTTATACATTTGCCTTTATCAGGCAAAAAAATGGGGTTTAACATTATTATCCCCCCTCACATGGATCCAGATGATAATCACCTATCTAAATCATGCAATTTTTTTTCAAAGCAATATATTTTGATAATGACTATCTATGAACCACCAGGATCCATTTGGAAAGCACCTGCATGAGTCAGTACACTAGTTCGGAAAGGGGCCAATTATATGACATTAACTTGAGACCTAAAGAGAAGAAACTTGTGATTACAGTCATGGAGTCAAAAATTGCATTTCTCTGTCAAGGACTGCCTTTTATAAGAAATAAATGTGATTTAATGGTAGAAACTCTGCACAGAAGGGAATATATTTAAAAAAAGAAAGAAAGATGTAGAATTTTGAAGGTTCAGGAGAAAAGCTGGAGAAAAGTTACTGCTGAAGAGAGAGTTGGGCCTGCCATCTGTGTTTGCACTGCATGGAGGAACAAGCATTGGTCATGGCTTGTGTGTAAGGATCTTATCTGGCCAGTGACTATAGAGTGACTTCTCTACCTGCAGAGATGAGATGAGAGAAAGTAGACCCTTCACTCTTACTGCCAGAACTCATATTGAGGACAAAATGGTGCTGGTATTCCTCCAGTCCTAAACCACAAAACAGGTTTTGCCATGTGAATTAACAAAACAAGACCCTCACAGTACATTGTGCAGCATTCAAAATACAACTGCATTTGCCACCTGGCTTTAGTGGGCTCTTTGAATTTGTATCTCCTCCTTGAACACACACTTGGGCATTACAATAATTCTTGGCTTGGCATTTTCTTGATCGGGGATGGGGGAGAAGTTGTTCTTTGTCTCGAATGCCACCCTCTTGTGGCACCATAAGAAGAAACCACTTACAGTAAATTGTGCAGATCTGCCATTGATTTTAACCTATCAAAACTGGGCCTGTGAATTAATATCCCACTGAGGTGAGTGGGGTAGCTCATAATCCTCAGAGCTATTGTTCAAGGCTCTTCACAGACTTCTCTGAATCAGTTATGACTTGTTTACATGGGACATTTTCGTAGTTATATTAATATAAACATACATGTATGGTTAAACTGCAAGAGTAAGGTCTACACTGCTGGCAAAACTCAGCAGCACTAGACGCAATATATGCATGCTACACAGAGTAGTTTGCGTAATTCCCATCGACTTTCTAATTCCGCTTTAGTACGGTGTCTTTAAGACAATATACCACTTGAAGAGATGGTTTTATCAAGCTGATTTCTGGATCAACTGAATGTGTCTTAACTCCTCAGTCAATCTGGAAAAACTGATCTGATGGCAACAACTTTGCTGCCATCAGTGCAGACATGGCCTTATACAGGTATGTTGCCATAACTCTTCATATTCAGAGTAAGACTCACTTTTTCATCTTATCTTATACTGCTTCCAAAATAATGTAAGCTAAATCAGAAAAAGACATTCTTATATTGCAACTGAAATGGCTACATGGAGGCCTGGTCTACATTAGGTTGACATAACTAGGAAGAAATCAACACTCTTAAATGGCATACATACATCCGCTTAAAGCCTCATATAGACAGTGTTAGGTTGATGGAACAATTCTTCCATTGACCTAGCTGCTGTCTCTCAAGAAGGTGGATCACTTATGTCAATGGGAGAATGCCTCCTATAGGCATAGGAAATGTCTAATATGGAGAATTACCATAGCACAGCAATACCGTTGTAGCATCTTAAGCCTGGCAGGGCTGTCCTTGGATGGGGAAAGGGAAGAGGGGGGATGAGTGGGAAAACTGCCCTGAACCCTGTGGTTCAGTGGGCCCTGCACCAACTCCCACCGCTGCCTTCAGTGGCATTTCAGTGCGGGGGGCGGGGCAGGGCAGGGCACATAATGTGATTCAGCCGCATTCGGTGGCAGGGGCCAGTACAGGCAATTTGCCCTGGGCCCCACCCACCACTAAGAATGGCCATGAAGCCTGGGGAGTTGTATTGGTATAAATTATAGCACTTTAAAGTCACACCTTACCTTAACTTCTCCAGCTAGACAAGACCTTACACTCACTTTACATTTTATAGGTTTTCTCTACAATCATAACAGGTAGAGACTTATGTTTTTAAAAGGAAAGCTGATATTCTGTAGTACAACACAGTTGCTTCAGAGAGGTAGTGATATGGTATATGAATGCGTAGTGGGTTTTCCTAAGGGTTGCTCATGTCACCTTCATGACGGTGCCAGCTGTAGAAGTATATGCCCAGTTATAGGAAGGTTAATGAAGACTATGTTATTAAGGAGTGTAACTGGAGGCAAGCTCAGTCTCATCAACCTAGCATACTCTTCAGGAGAGAATCAGTTAAACATACAGGATATATTCTGAAAACTCATGTATTTTATCTTGCCAAAACTCCCAATAAGATCCATGGGAGATTTTCATGAATAAGGATTTAGCCCGTATAGAATTCAGAAGACACTCCTCATTAGGTTTTAACATTTTCCCCTATTTGCCACTCCCCACAGATTTATTTGCCCCTTCTTTTTTCACACAGCCACCCTCCGTGACCTGTATTCCATCAATTTGCCTCTTGTTAAAGAGGGTCTAAAAGACTGGAAAATCTTTTCAGCTCCTGCTCACCATTCTCACTTTAATTAGTATTTTTACAGTTCTATGCATGCATGTATACATATTGCACTTAAGAAGTACCAAGTAATCATTTCACTGACCAAAGGGATTCCTGCAAAGTGGCATGAAAAGCAACCCCACATCTCAGGATCTGTTCTTATCACTTCCGTTGCACTTTTAGATCCCACCAACCCCAGAAAACAAGACACTGAACCTGGGAATCAAATGCTGCTGTCTCATGCAATCTGAGTTTGATGATATTCAGACTCCCTTTAGAATTCATACAGTACCGTAATACCTTACCATCAATCAGAGGAACAAGGGCTGATCCTTACCGGTGAACTGCAGTGTACCAGCCAGCTGCTAGGGTCAGGTTGATGACGACATCTACTGGAATCAGATCTGCTACTGCATCGTTATTCACTTTTAGGGTTTGCAGAATACCTTTACCAGCCTGCACAAAAGAGGGAAACAGTCAGTGGTAATATAACATGACAGGATTTTCTTCGCCTAAAGAGGATGCACCTTCACTTAGTTACTTTTTAAGCCCACTGTGCAACACAAAGGATCAGTCCGTCTTTATGGAGAGCCAGGGCTTTATACACTTGTGTAGGTCAAGGCATTTAGTGATCTCAGAGGAAACTGGAAATGTGACACACTAATGTCAGCAGCAATGTATGAAAAGTCAGCAGGTCTTGTTTAACTCAGGATGTTAAAAGCACATTCAGGAAGAAAGAGCTCTCTAGTGGGTGCAGTAGAAGTACCTCTGTGAATAGCAAAAGTTGCATCCCAGAGCTTCTCCAATCAACATATTGTTCCACACATAAGTGATTATGTTGTCATAATTTAAGTCTCTGAAGGGACTGGTTTATTCACACTGCTGAGCAGTGTAAATTATGACAACATAGGTGGTAGTGCAGACACAGGCACATGGAAATCTAGGCTATGTGTAACATTCTTGAAGTGCTCAAATGATTTAGGAGCCATATAGGGACTTAGGAGTCTAAATCTCTTTGGAAGGCAATAACCCTCCATGGAAATGAGAGTTTGCTCTTATGTCACTTAAGTGCATTTGAAAATTTTATCCTAATCTTTTGGATTGAGCTATGCACACATTCTGGAGTTTAATTTCCAAGTTATGATTTGTTCCCAAAGCATGACCAGTGTGTGCTTAGTACTTAAACAATGTGTGGCATCCATGTGTGAGGTGAATGGCATGCATGGCCAGGATCTAAAGGGGAGAGCAGAGTGCTGGTTAAAGGTGAGCTGCAGGGAAAAAGGGCGTTATGACCAAAAAGATAAACCTTAGTGGAAGCTGCCAAAACCCCTTCCCCAACCTCTTTTTCTCTTAAGACAAGAGTGGAGAATGCACAAGAGGCAGGGCAGAGAGCAGGCCCACTCTGCAATGATCAGTGATGTTCCAATGGGCTCATCACAGCAGACAATTGTGATAAAATTATTTTCTGTCAGTCTAACTCCATCAGATAATGAAGTAGCTCACAAGCTGTGAAAAGCTAAGGACCTCTCCTAGGAACAATCAGAGCATGTCTAGCTCTGCAAAACCACTTGCCTGAAACCTGGAAAAAAAAAAACCCTTACTAGGTCTGTGGATTTTTTGGTTTTTGTTTTTGTTTTTGCGCTTAGCCCATAAATAATGCATATGTTTTGCTAATTATTGTTATATTTTATGTCATTCCAGTGCTTACGAAGATACTAGAGCAGTGGTTTTTCAAACTTTTTTTCCTTGGGCCCCAGGTAAAAAACCTCATTTATGCCTATGACCCAATAATTGCATCTTTAAATGATGCAGAGTTGCCTTCA
This sequence comes from Podocnemis expansa, assembly GCA_007922195.1. NCBI lineage: Eukaryota > Metazoa > Chordata > Testudines > Podocnemididae > Podocnemis > Podocnemis expansa. The sequence continues at coordinate 4,381,904 of ML682088.1, forward strand.
GAGTCTTTTGGCAGTGACAACACTGTGACCCAGTACTGGGTCCTGACCCATGGTTTGAAAACCACTATACTAGAGTCCCAAGAAAGCTGCAGATGGGGAATAATCATATAAGCTTCCCCTTCTAGTTTTATAATGTATATCAATGCTATCTTGCAGCAGCCTCGTTCTTCTAGTCTTCAGCCGCAGAACAACTTTGCCCTGCCAAGATACTTCAGTTCTCTTATTACATCTCCTTCTTTTACATTCCTAGGCTATACACTGCTGTCAACAGCAGGCTGAGCAGATGCAGCAGTACATCACAGTGTCCATACTGTGGAGTGTAGCTGTATGTGTCAGCACAAGGCTCTGGAAGGGAGAATGCAGTGAGGAAAGGCTTCAGCTATTCCCGCTACAAGTCTTACTTTGCAGTAGGGAAAGCCTATGCCTTTCTCCATAGCCTTCCCCCACTCCCAGAGTCTCTCTCTGATGGAGCAGGCAGCGGCCAGAAACTTTCGCCACTGCTGGAGTCTTTACAGGAAGCACAGAAAGGCTCCAGCAACAGGGAGACAATAGGACATGATGCTACTAAAAAGAGCATGGTAGACAGGGACGTGGTATGGGTGAATAAAGAGCTGTGTATGGTATGTATTTAAGTACCTCTATTTTACATGTCTAAGTTCTGCCTCACCAGCCATACTGCTTTTGCTACTGAAGCTGGGGACTACGTGAGTACGCACACTACAGGTCACTCAAAGAAGCATGCTGTGTAGATGACCCATAGTCTTCAAAAGAAACAGCCAATCACATCAGATTCTGAATTTTGTGTTGAATTTTCTGAATGTTGACCCATTCCTAGGTTTTGACCTGTAGCTGGGGGTATTCATACACTTTTGATTAATCAGAAAAACGGAATGCCTTTTCTAGAATCTGGAACTTTGTTTTCATAGTCACCCTTCACAGACCCCTTAGAGAAAAGGTTGCAAACCACTGATCTAGATATTGTGAAATAGTTATTTTGCAATATATGCATTTGATTTATGACACACATTATAATTTAGAAATTAGAAAAAAATCTTTTGTGGCACGTGGGGTGTTCATCGTTACTGAGTCCTGCACTTCCTTCCCTGGCAGCCAGCTGAGGTGTCTATCTCCCCTGTCTGTGCTCCCAATATGATGCCCCCCCAAACCCCAGTCTAATTTGCCCTAGGGCTGGAGTCTCCACCCTGCAGATTGTTGGGCCTGTGGGCCCTTGGGCCCAACTAAGCAGGCTTGCCCTCACTGCTTGTATCTTCCAGTTGTCAGCAGCAACAGCTATGGGTTAGCTTAGTCCTGCTCTGCTTCTACTCCACTCTGATGTTACTCCAAACCTCCACACCTAAAGTCCACACTGCCTGGCTGCAACAAGGGCTTTTTATCCAGCGTGGCCAATCACCCTAACTGGTCTCCGGTGCCCTAAGTGACCAAGGGTAAACTGTTAACTGTTCCAGTTAACCAGAAAACAGAGATTTGCTGAACCTGGGACTAATGTATCTGCTCTTCACCACCCTCCTCTAGCCATCATGCGCTGCTCTCTCAAACCTGTAATACAGGAAGATCTAAACTTTATTACTATGTAAATATTTTAAGTTCTTTTTTCTTGGGAAAGACAAAGACAAAAAAGGTTCTGCTAACTGACTTACAGGTGAAGTCATCAAAATGTACAAGAAACCCTGTGCTGTCAAAAAGAGATGACTGTAGTGGGATTTCCTTCTTTGACTTTCAAGGTTGAGGAACTGAATGGTCAGATCCTGCACAGGATTGCTAATGTATTTAGTGCAACCTACATGAATACTTCCTCTTCATTACTATCTTCTGCTATCTCATCACTTCAGAGATAGAAGAACCTTTAACCTTGGCACCTAACTCATTTGAACAAAAACAAAATCTTTCGCAACTGAAAAATATTCCAGTCACAAAATGTGGTCGGTTTGTGTATGAGAAAAATTGCAGTTCATGAAGACTTAATAAAATAGGCATTGAATATCAGAAAGCTAAGCAGCACAGTATAATTCATTCAGCAATAAAGATATGGCTTTAAATCCTGGCCCTTTTAAAGTTCATGGTGGTTTTGCCATTGACTTTAACGAGGCTTGGATTTCACACATGGAATTCAGGAAAGATTTAGTTATATGTGAGCATACGCCTCCATCTTCCCTTTGTTGCTTGGCCATGGAACAGTGACATGAAACACATATGGGACCCTGTACAACTTCAGCAAATGGATTTAATATAAGAAGAAATGTTACTGGTGGGTGAAGATTGCAAATACTTCACCGTATAGGTCAGTCCTGACTGGCTGAGAATCAAAGTGCAAGAAAAACATTTTATAAAAGCAGTGAAGCACTTCAAGTCACGAAGTCATGCTTGATTGCTGCTTTTCTTGCATGGCTGAAAGCACTTGGCCTTGGGCTCCAGCCTCACACTGTGCCTGATGTAGGCAGGTGTCCAGCACAACTAACTGCACTCCTTGTTGTATGAGCTAACAATCGTAAAAGACACTCAAGGGAAATAAACAACTAACAACCAAACTTTATTTTGTGTAACACCATTCGTGCAGACTGTAACCCAGAGAACACACGGAGTTAAATAACACATAAAGGAGAGAAGTTCAGAGATGTTAACAAAGAAGGGAAAAAATCTCTTTTCAGATGATAGCTGAAAAGGAATAGAGAGTTAATGAAGTGGAGATTTACAAGGAGTTTCCAGACATAAGCTGCAAAGGAGGTTCTCACACTACCAGTGGCAAGGGTATGTGAAAGAATATAGAAGACACACAAACTAGGTCTGTGTTCACAACCTGTGGCTCCAGGGCCCTTCAGAGCAGCTCGCGGCTCTTGTCCCACTGGCTGCAGAAGGAAACTGCTGCCTAAGTACTCTGGTCGAGTGTACTGCTAGGCAGACTCCTTGCTGTCGCAAAGGGGATGGGAGATCAGCAACTCTCCTCCCCTTGGTTGTAACAGGGAGCATGACAAATATTCTGCCCGGCTCTCTAGGCGCTGGGTCCCTGCAGGAGAGGAAGGAGAGCACTGATCTCCTGTCTCCTGACTGCAGAAGAAAGCTACTGTGTAGGGATCCAGATGGAGCACACAGTATACCTGCTGCAGTCAGGGGGACAGGAGATTCTCCTTACTCAACTCCTTCCCTCTGGCAGCAGTGGAGAGGGGCTGCTGGAGAAGACTGATGCTGCTTCAGGGTTGTAAAAATGATATTTGTGACCCTCAAACCAAAAATGTTGGGAACCAGTGTACTAGGTGAACTCAAGATGCTGAGAATGGAGAAGAGAAAGTGCAAATTTGTGAGCTTGTCCATGGTGAGTTGTAAAAGACAGCATATATGGCAGAAATAGCACAGAATGCTCAGAAACACAGACACGGGTGGACCCATGATGGCATGATGCCTCTTGTATTGAAAAGAGGGAAAGGAAAAAAAAATATAGTAATCACTATACAAAAACAGATTCCACAAAAGCAACTGTTTAAGAAACTATGAATGCAAGTTCACAGAGCAAACTGTAATCAATACATTCAAATATACCATATCTGTCCTCCCTCCTGAAATGAAACAGACATAAAACTTCAGCAGTACTTGTGGAGAAACAGCCAAGTGAAGTTGTAACCAAGTTACAAGTGAAGTCTTCTTCTCTCCAGATAGAATCTACCACCATTCTGAACATTTCTGTGAGGAAGTGGTGTGTCTGCAGCAATGGTCAACTCTGATGTTCCCTCAGATGATGCTGGTCATTCAGCACAGTTGCTTACCGGTATAATATTATTGGCTACTGCTGCAACCTGGGACACTGATGGTAGAATAATTGGCAGCTCCCCAAATTTTGCTGCTTTTGTCAGCTACAGAATCACTCCTGAATCTTATACTTGGTCAACAGGGCAAGAACCAAATGTATTGGGTTCCACTTGCACTATACAGGACAAAGAACTCATCTGTCTGCTAACAGTTGCAGGAAGCCACGTACTGGTTCCCCACTAAACATGCGGCACCACTGGCCTACTTGTAGCTGTCAAGATGCTCTGGTACCTCTCGCTATAGCTTGACTTATTTGACAGATTCCGATTTACAGGTGTAGACAACTTTAAAAGTCCAAGTGTGACGGGAGATTTCTGCTCATAAACGGTGTTTCAAATTTTGATTCCTCATAGAATGTTCTCCATTTCAATATGTTAGTAAGAAGCATGCTCACTGCTGCTGCAATGACCCCTTCTCATCTGTCATGGACTACAGGACTTCCTTAAACTTTTGTACAAACCTTTTAACCAAGCTATTTGTGGCTGGGTGCTGCGATAGTAAGGTGAAAGGTCTAATGTCATATTCTTCTTAAGCTGCTGAAACTCTTTTGAGCAAAACTGTGGACCACTGTCACTCAAAACTTGTTCTGGCAGGCCAGTTCTTGCAAACAAAATGTCAGAGGTTTTCTATTGTCTGTGCTGTTGTGGTGGTTTTCATGCAAAAGGATCTGGCCATTTAGAATGGGCATCTGCCACTACTAGATAATCATTCCCAAAAATGATCTGGCAAAGTCAATATGCAGATGCTGCGAGGGGGTAAAGATTCTGTTTTAGGCATGTGTTGTACCACTTAGTGGTGCCAACATTCCTCAGCAAGTTACTCTAGTTGTTAGTCAATACCTGGCTCCCATACAAAACTTCTGGCAAGTGTCTTCATTTTTACTACTCCTAAGTGACCTACAGGAAACTCTTTCAAGACTCTTGTATACAGTTTACTAGATATACATGAATTCCACAATTGTTTTGACTCTTGGAAAGCTTTCTAACCCATGTGACCATACCCAATTTTGTCTAGTCCATAGTTACAGTTCAATGGATGCAAACAGTTCCCATGTCGATACAAATTGTTTGCAGTGGTTGATAAATCCTTGAAATGATCTAAATTATAATACATCCTTTTGTGCTGGAGCTTCTAGGACAGCTTTAATCTTCTCCTGAGATTTATGCAGGTCTTTTGCATCAATAATGTGCCCACAATAAGATACTGAGTCCTTGAAAAATTCACATTTTATGCAATTGGCTCTTAATCTCTATTCTTCTAGATATTTCATACTCTTTTCAGGATTTCCAGATGCTCTTCATCATTTTCATTGGTCAAAATGTCATCCAAATGACAAATTGTTCTCAAAATACCTGTAAAACTGGGTATATTGCCTATTTCCCACATAGGAGGCACCACAGCAGTACTACACATAGCCTGTTGTACTGGCAGAAACACTTTTACGTGCTGACTGTGAGGTATGCTTGAGAGTCACAGGGGTGTCAAACTCATTTGCTATGATGGGCCAGATTTGACTTAAACGTACTACTTCAAGTGGGCCATACATACCATAAATTGAAACACTACACCACTCTCACAGAATAGCAGAGCACCGGGTATGTGAAACTGTGTTCCACAAGACCTCTCTCTCTCTCTCTGTTAGGGAGAGAATGTGGTCTGGCAGAGTGCAGTAAACACATTCCTAGCACTCCACAATGTTGTGAGACCTGACACTTGAGGCATTGAGGAGTGCTGGGTATGTGACGCCTCGCCCTCTCTGTTAGGGAGAATGTGGTCCCACAGAGTGCAGTCGTGGGCCAGATGGGAGAGGTTCACGACCTGCAGGCCTCACGTTTGACACCATTGCCTTAGATTCCTCCTCAACTTCCATCTGTACGTAGGCCTATGATAAATCTATTTTGTTGACTCATTGCCCCTTCCCAGTATAGCAAAAATGTCTTTTTTCAGTCTGAGGCCATGTTATTTTTCAACACCTATACAGAACTTCTTCTTCAAAGCATCTGATGAAGTGGGATTTTCTCCCACGAAAGCTCATGTGCTAAATAAATTTGTTAGTCTTTAAAAATGCCACAGGACTCTTTTGTTTGTTTTACAGGACTTACTGTGACTTAAAGAGCTTCACAGCTCTTACTGCACCACATACTTTTACGGCTAGAACCACAGGAGATCTCCATTCAGTCCAGGCCAGTTTTGAGACTATGCCTTGTGTTTTCAGATAGTCTAATCAAAGCAGGTGTCTATCTTCAGGTAAGAGATATGCTGAGGTTTGTGAAGTTTGGGATGCACCTTCTCAGCTAGGATTATTTTAGCCTTCATGTGCTTTAGAATTCGTCTCTCTTCCTTGAAGACTCCTGATGCCTGAGATGGTTTCCCTTCCAGCTGTTGTTCAGTTCTTTTTGTGGGGTCTGCTGAAAGTGATCCTAGCATCTTTGTGGGTTTGCAGTCCAGAGGAGCCTTATGTAACCATTCATTGCCTCATGGGGCGGGTCCCTGCTTCTCAATCACATACACTGCTTCTGGTTATGCTCTACATTCACTTATATCACACCAACTGGCACTATCTTTTCTCCCTTACATGTTTTTAGCAAAGTTGGCATCTCCTTCAATTTGGTATTTTTAAAAGTTTTCCCCATATTTTGAACTTGAGCTAACAAACACTACAAAGCCTGAGTCCGAATCCATTTGAGTATTTTTCCTACCACTCAGGGTATCAACTAGAGACCTAACTTCTCATTTTTGCTCACATTTTTTAGATCCAGGCTGACTACTTTCTCAGTCTGTGTCACTACTGCTTCTTTCTACAGCGTGTACCTTGGTATTCCTTTTTCTGTTTCCTGATTTGGTCTCTTCCTTTTTTCATTTAGCATAACAAACTGCTTGGATGCATATGGTCTTTTTATGACAGTTGCTGCAATATGCATTCGTAAATTGGCAATCAGAAGTAGTGAGGATCTCCTTTATACGCTAATAACGAGTCTATCTGCTGAGTGGACCAGTTCTTACCTTGGACCACAGATAGTTTGCGTGTTCCTATTTCATTTGTAGGTTCAGTATGCAAATCTATTGCAACCATTGCTGCAATTTCCATCATCATTCCATTATCTACTGCATGTTTAAAGATAACTGAAGAAGTCTTAACAGTCTTTTCTGTATGCTTTCATTAAGTAGTGCACCCACAAATCTGTCTCTCCGGACCTCATTAAGCCCATCCTTAAAAGCACAGTGTTCTGATAATCTTTTTAACTCTGTTGCAAAGGAGGAAATAGATTCACATTAGGTTCATTCCATTTACAAAACCCAAACCTTTCAACTATAATCAGAGGCTTAGGTGCCACTCACTCTTTAACGACTCACGGTTATAGGCAGACAACTCCGTTTCCCTTCTTTTCCTTTTTCTCCCCTTCATGCCTCCCTCCCCCCAGAGGCTGCAAGCAGTGTCTTAGATCGTTTGCTACTCTGATGCACGGTTTGCTACTCTGGAAAATTCTTGAAATCCTCATCACCAATTTTTCTGTATGATAGACATAGCACAAATCCCTGAATAGAAACAAAGACACATACACTGTTGGAACAATGGTGGCAGACTGCATCACAAGGAGAGAGAGAAGAAAAAAATATTAACCACTACATAACAACAAATTCAGCCTGAATAACTGTTTAAGAAACTACAACTGCAAATTCACATAATCAGATCCAACACGCCACTCAATACATTCAAATACATCACAGCTAGAAAGCCCATTTTTTAACTATATGTGGAAATGAATGGGGAGTGAATGGAATTTTGTGAATAAAGAGGATATGATTTGAAATGAACAATGCCCTCAGATGAAAGCATTAACAGGAACATACCTATTTACTAAAACTGCTGTATCATGAAAGTTGTAATTAAAACAATTTGCATTTCAATACTTTCTAAGGTAAATAAGCTGTTTTTATTAAGATGCTATTTGAACATAATCATTCTCTGCTATGATTGCTAACCACAAATCCTATTATACACTGCATAAGGATGACTATAATATAGTTTTATAATCCAACTGGATGAAACACAGATTAACAAAGATATACAGAATAGCATCTCCCCGAATGTGTTCTGATGTTGCACATTCTATGGATGAGCATGGATGGTGCTGAGTGAGGTTACTGATATAATAGACATCAGGGAAATTTGGTGGAAGACAGAAAATGAAAGGTAGGATTAAATGTTCGATTTTCAGAATGACGAGGAATAGTGTGTCCACCAAGGGTTTGTACTGGGACCAGTACTGTTCAACATATTAATAAATGATATGGGAAAAAGGGGTAAACATTGAGGTGGCAGATGACACAAAATACTCAAAATAGTAATGCTGGAAGCAGATAGCAAAGAGTTACACAAAGGGATCTCACAAAACTGGGTGACTGCAACAAAATGACAAGTGAAATTTAATGCTGATAAATGCAAAGCAATGCACATTGGAAACCATAGTTCCGACTATACATATAAAATAACGGGGTCTAAATTAGCTGTTACCACTCAAGAAAGACAGCTTGTAGTCACTGTGGATAGTTTTCTGAAAACATGAACTCAATGTGCGGCTGAAGTAAAAAAAAAACAAAAAAACAAACAAACAAAAAAGAGCAAACAGAATTTTGCAATCATTAGAAAAGAGATAACTAATAAGAGAAAATATTGTATTTCCTTTTTATAATTCAAAGTATACCCACATGTTGACTATTGTGTGCAGATCTGGTCATGCCATCTCAAAAAGAGATGTAGTGGAATTGGAAAAGGTAGAGAAAAAGGTAATTACAATGATTAGGGATATAGAAAAACTTCCATGAGGGCAGATTATGAAGACAGGTAGTTTTCATCTTGGGATGACTGGTGAGGATATGATAGAGGTCCATAAAATCATGAAAACTGCTTTCTCACATAGAGAAAGTGAGTATGGAAGTGTTATTTACTCTTTCTCATAACACAAGAATTAGAGGGGTCACCAAATGAAACTAACAGGCAGAAGGTTTAAAATGAACAAAAGGAAGTATTTTGTCACGTAACACAGTCAACCAGTGGAATTCCTTGTCAGAGGATGTTGTGAAGCCCAAGGCTATAATGGGGTTCAAAAAAGAACTAGATTAAATTCATGGGAGATAGGTTCATTAATGGCTGTTAGCCACAGAAGCCAAGGATTGCTGTTTGCCAAAGACTGGAAGTAGCTGATAGAATGGATTATTTGATAATTACCTATTCTGTTCATTCCCTCAGAAGCACATGGCATTAGCTACTGTCAGAAGACAAATTACTGAGCTAAATGAAGCACTGATCTGACCCATTATGGCCATTCTTTTGTTTTTAATGGGACACAGGAATACCATGGTATACAGTATACAGGAATGACAGGGAGGCAGTGGCACTATATGTGAAAGAAAGCAAAGTCAAATACAGTAAAAATATTAAATGAAATAAAGGGTGCCATAGAATCTGTATGGGTAGAAATTCCATGCCTGCACAATAGGTTATAGCTGTAGGAATATACTACTGCCAACCTGACCAAAATGCTGATGGTTATTGTAAAATGCTCAGGAAGATTACAAAGGCAGAAATTGCAATAACAACAAAGAATTTCAATTATCCTCCTATGATTGGGTATGTGTCATCTCAGGAAGAGATGCTGAGATACAATTTCAGAACACCATAAATGACTGCTTCTTGGACTAGCTTGCCTTGAAACACACAATAGGAGAGGCAATTCTTGATTTAGTCCCACCTCAGAGGAGCATCTAGCCCAGGACATGAACACAGCTGAACAGCTCAGTGATAGCAACTACAATGTAATTAAATTTACCATCTTTGTTAGGGAAAAAATCCAAAGAAACCCACCATAGTAACATTTAACTTCTAAAAGTGGAACAACATAAAAACGGAAATGCTAGCTAAACAGAAATTAAATGAACACTCCAAAAGATGAAATGCCTTCAAACTGCATAAAGACTATATTAAGCCCTCCCCAAAACACAAACCCCCACAAACAGAAGCTTAAACTAAATGAATACTCCCCAAACACCAAAAAGCAAAACCCCTCAAAACAAATGAAAAACTCAAAGACAACAAAAAATCACCCTAACCTTAAAAGAGCCAAAAAAATGACAATGACTAAATTGCAAAATAAAAGAGGCAGCTAGATAGAGGCCTCTTTTAAAGGCATTCTTTATAAATTGGAGGTCAAATTCGAGAGAGAAAAAGACAAAGGAGTGCAAATTCTGGCAAGTCACACATAAAAGTATCATAAAGATGACAAAAAATTGAAAAGCAACTATAGTAAATAGAAACAAAATGTACAGCTTTTTTGGGGGGGGGGAAGTACATCAGAAGCAGGAAGCTGCAGTCAAGGAAGACAAGTTGTTGTGGAAAAGCTAAATGAATTCTTTCTATCAGTTCTCACTTCAGAGGATGTGGGGGAGATCCCCACATCTCAGCCTTTTAAGGTGGAAAATCTGAAGAACTGCCCCAGACTGAGATGACAACAGAGGTGGTTTTGGAACAAACTGGTAAATTAATAAATAACTGGACCAGATGGTGTTCACCCGAGTCCTGAAGGGACTCAAATATGAAATTGTAGCAGTATTTAACTGTGATATGTAGCCTATTACTAAAATCAGCTTTTTTTTACTAGACGACTAGAGGATAGTCAATATAATGCTGATTTTTAGAAAAGCTTCTGGACCTACTCCTACCCATTATAAGATGGTAAGCCAATTTCAGCAGACACACTGGTTGTAATCATAGTAAGGTAGATAATTTTCATACAAAGAGATAAATATGATATAATGGAGAGGAGTCAACATAACTTTTGTAAAGGGAAATTATGCCTTGTTAATATGGAATTCTTTGAATGAGTCAAATAAACCACATGGACACAGGTGATCCAGCAGATATAGAGTACTTGGACTTTCAGAATGCCTTTGACAAGTTCCTTCACCAAAGTCCTTTAAGCAAACTAAGCAGTCATGGAACAAGAGGGAAGGGTTTCTAATGGACCAATAATTGTTTAAAAATAGGAAACAAAGGTCAGCAATAAACAGTAAGTTTTCACACTGGAGAGAGGTAAATAGCTGTGTCTCCAAGGACATGAATTGGAACCTGAGTTATAGGGGCTTAAAGTATAGTTTGGGGGGCCCCAGTATGCTCCTGTGCCAGTGGGCTCCCCCTCCCATGCCAGTGGGCCCTCCCAGACCCCACCCCTGCCCCCCATGCCAGTGTCCCGCTCCTTGCCCCCAATACCCCCCCAACATGAGCTGAGCCACCCCGCACTCACCAGCGGCAGCATGGCTGGGGGAGGGGGTGGTAGGCCCCAAGTTGGGGACAGGGAGTGCAAGGGGAGGGGTTATGGGTGGGGCTTGAGCCCTCAGCAACGCCCCTGGTCCCTGCCTGCCGGAACACAGTGGAACACCCCTCTGTGGCCTGCTATTTTTAGGGGTTCAGCATTTGGGCCCCTAAAACAGAACGTGGAACTGGAACGCTGCATTCCAGGGCCTGCTATTTTTAAATGATGGGCCCTGGAATGCAGTGTTCTGGCTCCATGTTCTATTTTTAGGGGCCCTGGAACGCTGAGCCCCTAAAAATAGTGGGCCCTGAATGGCGTCCCAGGGCATTCCAGCTTACTTTAAACCCCTGTGTGTTATTTAACATATTCATAAATGGTTTAGAAAAGGGGTGAAGAGTGAGGTGGCAAAAACTGCAGATTATACAAATTTACTCAAGACAGGTAAGTCCATAGTTAACTAAGAAGAGTTACAAAGGCAACTCACAAAACTGGGCAACTGGGCAACAAAAAGGCAGATGAAATTCAGTACTGGTAAGTGCAAAGTAATGTTCATTGGAAAAATAAATTACAACTATATATACGAAGTGATGGGATCTAAATTTGTTGTTGCCATTCAAGAGATATTGGAGTCATTGTGGATAGCTCTCTGAAAACATCTGCTCAGTGTGCAATAGCAGGCAAAAAAAAAAAGCTAAAAGTGTATTAAGTACAATTAGGAAAGGAATATATAATAAAACAGGAAATACCATAATGTCACTATATAAATCCATCCATTGCACTCGGGGAATCCTACATGCGGTTCTAGTTGCCCCTCCTCAAAAAAGATATGTTTAGACTGGAAAAGTTACAGAGGGCAACAAAAAAGATTAGGGATATGCTATGGTTTCTTTATGAAGAGAGCTTAAGTAGACTGGGGCTGATCATCTTAGAAAAGAGATGACGAAGGGGCAATATTAGAGGTTTATGAAATCATGAACAGTGTGGAGAAAGTGTTATTTATCCCATTCACATAACTCAAGAACTAGGGGTCACCCGATGAAATTATAGGCAGCAGATTTAAAACAAATAAAAGGAATCATTTCACAGAATGAAGTCAACCACAGGATGCTGGGAGCACCAAAAATATAACTGGGTTCAAAAAAGAATTAGAGAAGCTCATGGAGAATAGCTCCATCAGTGGCTATTAGTCAAGATTCTCAGTGACGCATTCTGGATTTTCTTAAAGTTTCAACTGCCAGAAACTGGGAATGGGCAACAGGAGATGGATTACTCAAAATTATTTTGTTCTCTTCATTCTCTCTGAAATCTGGCACTAGCCACAGTCAGAAGACAGGATACTGGGCTAGATGTATTGTTGGCTTGACACACTACAGCCATTCTTACTAGTAGAGGGAATAGTTTTGGTTTAAAACAAAACAAAACCAAATAGGAAATGGCATGGAAAATGATAATGCTTTTCAGCTGTATTATTATTACTGACTTACTTTTCTATAGTGTCTTTCTTCAAGGTAACTCTTTAGGAATACCATGGTTTTATTTTCCATTATTCTGCACTTTGTTCTGTCATTTATGCATCAGAACAGAACAGAAGTTGAGGATAAAATGCTATCATTGGTGTGACTGAAGAATTCTGATTCGGTAGTTTTTTTACACACCATTTGAATGCAATTTGCACTGCTATAAATGACCAGAGAAGAAAAGAAAAGAAAAGAACAGAACAGTGGAGGCCCAGTATTTTAATAGTGTGGTTCAAACACATACTATCACAATGTATGTTGCTCAAATGCATATAATGAGAAATGATAGTACAAAAAGAACTGCATTACACTTCGTTTTATTTATTTCTCTGAAACATGTCCTGATGTGGAACTTGAACCCATAACTTTGTAGCCTATTCTGTAAGTTCCCCATCTTCAAGAATCTGACAAAGTGGGATTTCTCCCATGGAAGCTCATGTGATAAATAAATGTTAGTCTTTAAACAAGCCACCAGATTCCTTGTTTGCTTGGCCTAGAACTGAGAGCTTCCAAATGAGGCATACATAGGTGTTCCTACAAATGACACTTCTAATTAATAATTTTACTTTAGGACACTATTTTCATTAGCTTACAACTTTGCCAGCTTCGAACTGTTCAGGCTGAAGTTTTCCTTTCCAGTTGTCTGTCAGGCTGAATTTTCTTGCAAACTTTCAGGCAGAAATGAATTGGTCAATTCTGAGTACAAAATTTGGTGGAAAACACAATGTTTTATCCTAGTTAAAAAATAAAAAAAATTCTAACAACCACTTCACTGAGAAATTCTAGTGTCTATGTTCTGAAGCAGGAACTGGACATTTGGCAAGTGGTGGATTAGCCTCAGGGATGTGCCTTTTACTAGCCCCATAAAAATTTGCCAAAATTTGGCCAATTTATAAGCCTCTGAAAGTCACAGTTCACATATGCTCAATATAGGTTTGTTAGTAGCTGGCAGCTAGATTCTCCCAAGATTCTGTCTGCAGTGAGCATGCTCCATACCCAACAGATCTCACACGCTGACCAGAATGAACATTTGGTATCGTCACAGACTGCTGTACATGCTCCCTCCTGGCTGCCGCTGTTGTATCAAAACCAAAAGTTGAAAGACTATGCTCTCAATGCTATGGCGAACAAATGCTTATAATGCACAATGATGTATGCCTTATTCTGGCATACATCTGGAATCCTGTGGAAAAAACTACTATCTGATCATGTAATTAAAGACTGTATCATAAGGCATACGCAGAAGAAGGGGGGCAAAATATGCTTGCAATGTTAGTATTAATTTGTTCATTTCCTTACTTTCCCATACTTGACTATGCAACCTTAATGTTCTTTTAAGATTTTTTTTTAAAATGCAGTATAAATAGACAACACTGTCAGGCGCTATAGCCACATGCTCATGAAGATGTACAGTCTGTGCCTCTATGAGGCTCTACAAAAGGCAATGACATTTTCTGCATATGGTTTTTGAGCCAAGGAATTTTTTTTTAAGTAGTAACTATACATACTGCAATAATCATTCCACTTGCTCCATTGAAGTTGTCAATCCAACCCTGCAAAAAAGGAAAGGCATTTTTTATTATTTCTTTCATCAAAGTATAGCTCATTCAGAGTAATATGGCTATGGTATGGATGATTTAATCAGACTATAGTTAAAAAGGAAGCCAATTTAGCTGGGACAACTGCCAGGGAGTAAAGCAAGCACAAAACATGTTACTGGTTTTAAATAAAGAATACATGGTCACTAGCCAGTTTTGCCTGCGGTTTATGAGATAGTCAAATACAATCAAATTTTGTTTCAGCAATCATCTCTTTATAATGATAATTTGACTATGTGAGCTAGAACTGACTTTCCAAATACCGTGGAATCTTGGTGTTGATACATTCAGCTCTTGCTTATAATGATCAGCATGTGATGCCTGTGTAAGGATCATACTGGAGATAATTAACTTTCCCTGATGTTTTCAAAGACAGAAAAGAACATTAGGCTTCTTGAATAGCCTTCTGTTGTAGAAAAGGAAGTTCCATCTTGTGGGAATGTTAATTAGAACCAATATTATTCAAAACAACATGTAAGGGTATTTGTCATCCATCCAAGATGGATATTCTGGCCCAGATCCTAGACGATGTCTGAGCTATGTCTGGTGCCACTCAGGAAGGTAGTGAGACAAAGGTGACTAAGTCACCTTTATGATCCAGGTGCAATCCTGAGACATGTTCCATCTGCTAAAGACAATGGTAAATTTAGCCAAGAGTATTTATTTCAGAATATAAATATATCTGCATTCAATTGCATGTGTGATGCTTTTAATCATTGTAACACTCCCCATAAATATGTATCTAAAGCAAGGATGCCCGAAGTGCAGGCCATGGGCTGCTTGCGGCCTGCAAGTTTTTTGTTGTTGTAATAATATACTGAAAATATATAACTGTATATCGTGTATAGTGCAAAAAGAACTGGTTTTGCAATTTTGCAGCCTGTGGACCCACACCAATCAGGCTCTGCAGGCCCCTACATACGACAACATTGGGCACCCCTGATCTAAAGCATCTTGGCTTGATGAGTTGTTAACAAGACTATGTCATGTCAAAGGTATTCTTACCCTATTCCAAAAAACCCTCACAACTGCCCCTACTTGGCATGCCTAGTAGACTGTGTCAGTATAAAGATCAGGGTTTGAACATGCAAGGGTCCTGACCAGCCCTCTGAGCCCTGGGAGCACTCCCCCAGCTCATGCTGAGGTATGTTGTCAAGGCGGCATGGAAAAGCCTATTCTCTGGATATAGGATTTCAAGTCCAGCCATACCTAGCAATATTAAATCCAATTCATTTGCTTTTTTAAAATTGCTTTTTTCAATTTGTAAATGTGAATCTTTCCTGGAGATGCTGAGCAAGACTCAAGTTCTGCACCACACACTGCCCACTCCCATCTCCCACTGTCAACCTGAGGACCCTGGAGAACCAGAGTGCACTACTCCAAGATGTCCAGCAGGCATGTCTGTAACAAGAGATTGCCCCCACGCAGTCACCCTGAATGTAGATCAGGAGCTTCAGCTAGATCTGGAGGGCACTCCGTGGGAAACTGTGAATAGAAGAAGGGTAATCATGCTTACTGGGAAAGGCTCATGCCAGCTTGCTCCCACGATGGATGGCCTGATGATGGCAATGTTTAAGTGCTCTTTCTCTTGCTGGACCAGGTACTCTGCCAAGGCTTTGGTGTATGTATAAGTGTTGGGCCAGTCCCCAATCAGCTTAGGTGTGATCTCCTGAATGACCGATTCATCCATCCATCTGATAGGACACAGAAAAGAACTGTGTTGACATAAATCACACAAACATGAATGAAATGAGGAAGATTAGCCAATAGTTTAGCATACTCAGCCATCTACAGATCCAAGATTCTTACCTGCAAGTAGGGAAACAAGCAACTAGAGTCTTTTAAGCTAAAGAAGGAATAACTGGTAAGCGCCATAAAATACATACCCAGAGAGATCCACAGAATCTGTCATACAAAGAATTAGTACACCACATACAGTCATAGATTTTAAGGCCAAAAGTGACCACCACATCATCTAAACTGTCCTGTATTTCACAGGTGGTGCCAGGCAGAAATCTTCAGCTAAATGGTGTTTTTTTGTCTTGGGGGGGGGGTAGGAAGTGAGTTCTTCAGCCAGCAGCCTGGAGTGAATAAATCCTGCTCCAGCCAAATGTAGCTAAGGAAGCAGAGCTTTGATCCTGGTTTATGAAGGGTTTTATATGCTAAAGCCTTTAACTATCATTTTTGGCATACCAGAATCTAGTGTATGACACTGAGAGAAGATGTAACCAGCTCCCAGACACTTCTCCCAAGGGACCAAGAAGACTGAGCTCCTGTCTACAGTGAGATTTTTTTCCACTAGTATACTTACATTGATTTAGCTACATCAGTGCAAGCCACTAGGTAGAAATCCTGGCTCCACTGAAGTTAGTGGGAGTTTTGTCATTTACTAAATGGAGCCAGGATTGCACCTATAGTACAGGTGTGCTGCATCAATGCTGCTTACTAATGCAAATTTTCCTGGTCTAGAAAAGACCTGATGGCCCTCTAGTTAGTTTCCCTCTGCATTAGCTAGCACAATCCTCAGCTATGAATGGAAATTCTTGGCAAAATTCAGTTCCCAGAGTTTAGCAGCATTACAAAAGTTTAACATGTTATGTAAGAACAGCCATATTGGGTTGGGCTAATACTCCATGCAGCCTAGTATCCTGTCTTCTGACAATGGTCAATACCAAGTGCTAAAGAAGAAACAAACAGGCAGTCATTAAGTGATTCATCCCTTGTCACTCATTCTCAGCTTCTGGCAGAGGCTAGGGACACAAGTACCCACTTTGATGATATTGCAGTTGTATTTATTATGCAAATAACTGACACTATCACTGTGTCTGCAGGCAGAACCCCTTCTCAAATCTCCCAACCACAAAAAAGTCTGCAAGTGTTTTGTTCTGCTCTAGCAACGCACAAAGACTTGGACTATTTTGCTTTCTGAGAGGTAGTGTGACTCAGTGGATAAGCTGAGCCTCACATTTGAGCTCTAGTTCTAATCTCAGCTGTACCAAAAGTGGCTCTGTAGAACCTCTGTTACCCTCAGTTTTCCCATCTGTTAAAGGAGATGAATGGTATTTGGCAAAAGATATTTTATGGAGGTGAACGAAGACGAGTGGCTGGGTCCTATTGGCTGGTCCAAAGAAGAGACTCTTACTGCTAACAGACAAGGAGTTACTAATTTGGCTGCTAGAGTGGAGGTCAGTACTATTATTACAATGCCTTAAGCTGGCCATGGATTCAAACGGTGCTCTGGCAAACTAGCCATACTTTGCTTATCTGCTTGTGTTTTGGTTCAGAGGGAAAGAGAATCTAGCTGTGTTTCTGAAGTCTACACACAGGGCTGGCAACCTAGACAGGGTTCGCAGGAGTCTGGTGTATAACTCCATAGAACCGAAATAAAGTGCAATAACCTATTAAGTTATGGAACTTTTTCTTTGTGCTGGACAGTAAAGCTCACTGGGGATGTTCCAGTGATGCCCCACCACCTCCTTATCTCCCCTGGCTTTACATAATACAAAGTGAGAATTTTTCCCCTTATTGATACTCAAGAAATAGGCCACTTGGATGGAGAAAATAGAAGGTATAGGTGTTATATTCTGAGAACCACTTCTTTGGGTGAGCTGAAATTTGCACCCTAAATCCTGGTCCCAGAACTAACACAATGATTTTCAAGCAGTTCTGACTAGAGATTGTCAGGAATTTAATGACTCCCCCTCGCCCCCCATGTGGAACTAGCAGATTGGTCAGAAAGAAAATGTTTGCAAGAAATGGTTGCTTTTTATTAATCTTAATTTTAAAAAAGTGAAAAAAGGCTTTCCAAATTGTCAAAATGAGACATTTCAAAGTTTTTTAAACAAAAGTTTCCTTTTCTGGTTCAAAACAAGTTTCCATTTTGAAAGTATAATTAATTTATATTAAACAGGGTGAAATTCTATAAAAGGTCAAAATCAAAATGGCACACTTCAAATGATGCCCTCCCCACACACAAAATCAGATTGGATTAGTGGATCATGAACATTTCCAAGACACCAACTTTTCATTCTAAACTGTAATAGGAAAAAATATTGACATTAAAAAAAAAAAAAATTTGTGGGATGGGAAACTATTTCTTGTCCAGTTCTAGTTCTGACCATGAATGTGCATTTCAGAAATGATGCAAAATTCATCTTTAAACAAAAGCCCTGCTTGCTCCATGATGCTGCCTTTGCAGGCCCAGTATAACTGGGGTATCATGGGAGCAGGCGTGTGCACAAGGAAGGATTAATGAGTGACATAGGCCCCCATCAGTAATTGTCAGGAGGAGCAAAGAACTTCTCCAGTCCTGTGGGCAAAGGAAAGATTGAACTCCTCCTGGGGCAGGGGAAGACGAGCAAGCTCCTCCTGGGGCTGGTTTGAGGGAGAAGTTGCTCCTTGTGGAGGATTAGAAGAGCACACTCATTCTGGGGGGAGGAGCACAGACCATGCTCCTTCAAAAGGTGTCAAATTTAAATTCTTCCACTCAACCCCAGCCAGGAATAAACCATCAAAGATACTGAGGCCAATTATAAGGTTGATTTACCAGATGTTGCAACTTGTCTAATATGTACTTTCAAAATATCCAGTGAAAGAGTCCTGACATTACTCCAGTATCTTGGATATGCCTCCACATATTTTGAGCTATATTTGAGAGGCTGGTGCTACAGATCCTCTCAAGAATACCAGCCTTCCAGGTGCTGTGGTTAATCAGTGTTCCCATCACAGAAGAACTGAGCTGACGTGTCAACAAGGCTTTATACTACCCCACATTTTCTGGGACCCACATTTGAAGCTTTGAAATGCTAACTCATAAAATAACTGCTTTTGTTCATTCCTGTTCATGCCTAATCAAAAAAAAAAAAAAAAAAGCTGTAGTTAGCTGTCCCTTGTCCTCATGCTCCACCCAACAGACACGCTACTTTCACCTGAGAAAAATGTGACTTTCTATATTCAGAGTGTTACACTTAATACAAACAAGATGCTCCCTTATGCAAATTAGAACTGACCTCCTTTCACATTTCTTACCATATCATCATCAGAAACAGCATGCACTCTGCTTTGCACACACTTTATGAACTGCGCCATTCTCCTTATCTACGCACACCCTCCAAAACTGATTTTTCTCAGATTTAGATTAGGGCAAACCTTGTTTGATCCAACAGAGCATATATTTTTCTCTATTGGACTGATGGCATTTGGAAGCATGACTTTTGGTGTGCGCAGATAAATTTTAAGGTTTTAGTTACAGCTAAAAAGCATCAAATTTGAAATCAGGAAGCTGATAGGAGGAAAAATGGAAAAAAACAGCTTGGAGTTCAATCGGGGATTCTAGCTGAGTAAATAATGGGAAACACAAATTAAATCTGTCATTGGGGGAACCATTAATGGATCTGTTATTTAGCTTTGATTGCAGGTCATGACTTTTAATAGAGTTGCAGAAATTCTGATTTCTTATTAGGTCTAAGAAGCTTCTTGACACGTTAGCCTTAAAAATCCTCATTGCACAACATCATGGCCAATGTCCCATAAATGTAGAAGAGCATATCTGAAGGACCTGTTCTAGTTTCTGATGATATTGGCTACTATGAACCTGAACAGCAGGTGCTCGACCAGGATTACAATGTATGCCCAGCTCCCAACATAGACAGGTGAAATTTAAGAAAAGTAAAATACAGATAGTTATTCATCTGAATACTTTAAAATCAGTTTTCAAATAGTCATTTAATGTCAATACGACAGGATGCTTTCACAGCTGGCTAGCCCAAAATACGACTTCATAGAATCACAGAAAACTGGAAGGGCCCATGAGAGGTCATCGAGTCCAGTCCCCTGCACTCAAGGCAGGACCAAGTACCTTCTTAAACCATCACTGACAGGTGCTTGTCTAACCTGCTCTTAAAAACTTCCAATGATGGAGCTTCCACAATCTTCTTAGGAAACTTATTCCAGAGGTTAATCCCCCTGACAGTTAGCAATTTTTTCCTAATGTCCAAACTAAACCTCTCTTGCTGTAATTTAACCCCTTGCTTCTTGTCCTATTATCAGCTGTTAAGAAGAACAATTTTTCTCTTTCCTTCTCATGACCACCTCTTAGGTACCTGAAAACTGTTATGAACCCTCTCAATCTCCTCTTTTCCAGGCTAAACAAACCTAGCTTTTTCAATCTTCTCTCATAAGTCAAGTGTTCCAGACCTCTTATCATTTATGTTGCTCTTCTCTGGACTTTCTCCAATTCCTCCCCATCTTTCCTTAAATGAGGCACTCAGAACTGGACACAATACTCCAGCTGAGGTCTAATTAGGGATGAATAGGGCAGAAGAATTACTTCTCTTGTCTTACAGTACTCCTGTTAATACATCCTGGAATGGCACTTGCTTTTGTTTGCAACAGTGCTGACTCATAGTTAGCTTGTAGTCCACTATGACACCCAGATCTCCTTCCTAGGCAGTCATTGCCCATTTTCTATATGTGCAATGGACTGGTCTTTCTTAAGTGGAGTACTTGTACTCATCTTTATTGAATTTCATTCTGTTTACCTCAGACCATTTCACCAGTTTGTCCAAATCATTTAGAACTGTGATCCCATCCTCCAAAGTACTTGCAACCCCTCCCAATTTGGTATTATCACCAAACTTTATAAATGTACTTTCTGTGCCTAACCCTAACCCTACATCTCTGATGAAAATATTGAACAGAAATGAACCCAGAACCGACGGCTGAGGTACCCTGCTCATTATGCCCTTACAGCATTATTATGAACCATCTCGCTATTTCTCTTCACTTTTTGCTTACTCCATGTAATTCTTTCGATATATGTGTGGTGGGGGAAAGGGATTAAGGGGCAAATTTCCTGTCAATTATCTTCATTCAGCCCTTTGTCAGAGGAGGTGGCAGCCATGATGGCCACCCTGCCCCACACGTAGCCACCTGGATTATGCTGCTCTCAAGGAGAAATGTTAAGTATCAATCTCCCTGATGGGCCTCCATCTCCGGGCCATCCAGCACAAGGGGGAAGAACGTTAAGTATCAATCTCCCCTGATGGCTCTCAATCTCCTGTGTGAGTTTCTTCCTCCCTAGCTTTGTGTCAACAAGAAGGGGGGTGAGTTCCTATCCCCCCTGAACAGTTTCTTGGCACCCCTGTCACCACGAAGGAGGGGTCATTGTCTGGGGTCCCAGTTTTATCATTGGTCCTGACCAGGATCCCACTCCTAATTGGCTATTTTTACTCTGGCTGAGCAAAATTCTATTAAAACCCCCTGTCTCAGCTAGCTTGTTGTTCTACCACCCTCGGATGCTAAAGGGCACGTCGTGACCCGGTCGGATTGATCCCCTGACTGAGACAGGGAGTACCCACCCCCGAGCCCCTCTTTTTTTTGGGGGGTGTACACGGATTGCCGGCCGAACGATTAAGTGCTGAGATGCTGCAGCTGGTCTGCCTCCTCACTTTGGGTTCTACCGCGGTCCTGGGACAGGTATTATAAATCGATATAGGCCTCCTACCTTCTCTTAATCATTCTACTTGGTACCATTTATATATAGTCTGTGATTGTAGCTTCTTCACCTGAGTTTTGCACAGTTTGTGTAGTTGTTATTATCTTCTCTGTATCCTGCATAATCTTTTTATGATATAGTTGTTTAAGGTCTAGCATAGTTTTGTGTTTTTAATTTGCCAGGTGTTTTGTTAGTCATTTGTATTTTGCATCCTTCTTACTGTATAATTGTTCATTACTCTGCTTCTGCTCTAAACTGCTGGCCCCAAACTTCCCCAGTGTACACGGGGGGAGTGTGGGCGTTTATTTTTTTCTCATCTGACATTTTTCATTCTGCCGCCCACCCTTCTTGGCTAGCAAGGAGGAATGGCTTCCAGCCATTGGTAAATACACATCGGGTGGGCTGGTCAGTGCCTATACCGATGTTGAGGCAGTAAAAGGCCAGAAAAGTCCTTGACTTATTATGGCCACCCTCTTGTAGGTCATTAATCCATACTGTTATTTAACTATAAGTACTTTTGTAGGTTGTAAGTGTTTTGCATAGACTTACATGCTTTATCCTGTTGTTTGGCTGGAGGTGTTTTACAGGTGCTTTATATAGACTTTCTTGCTCCACACTGTTACTTGGTTATAAGTGCTTTGCATAGGTTTTTAGCTTTATATTGTCATTTAGTTATAAGGGTTTATTTAGATTTTGCTTTATGTTATTAGTTGGTTATAAGTGTCCTATATAGATTTTTGCTTCATATTGTTAGTTGATTACAAGTGTTTTTGTATATAGCTCCTTGTTTTACACTGTTAAGTGGTTAAAGGTGTTTAAGGTGTCACTATAAAAGTAGCTTTTTTGTTTACTTGAACTGGTGTCTGTTTCATTGGCGGGTGTTGCCGGTCCATCCCAGTCACATCGCGAACCCGGGGTTCAACACCCTTTTGTACTAAGTACAAACACTTACAATATAGTTCTTCCCAGTTAGATGAAGACAGAAAAATGAAGTATTCTAATAGCACCCTTAGCCCATCAACCCTTGGTGTCTCTCCCAGTACCTGTCAGCTCTCTGCTCCTCACATTTTACTCAATCTCCTGTCCCCAACCTACCTTTTTTATTTTCCTTCATTCTCACAAGTTCCTGATCTTGATTTTTTCCCTTATCTTATCTCATATTTCTCCACAGCCCCCATAACTTCAAAGTCTTCTTCCTACACCCTTATAGTTTCCAGACTGCTTAACCATGATTCCAGTAATCTTTGCTGAGGGCCCCGAATTTCAATACTTTTGAAAACAATGGGAGGCAGTGGTCATCTATGACAACCTTTATGCCACATAAAAAGGCTGCAGGGAAGTGGCAGCCATCTTAATTGAAGGCAGCCTATGCCTCCATCCTACTTGAAAGCAATGGGAGATAAATACATTGAGCAGAGACAACATTCACAAGAATGCCACCAGAGTTCAAGCAACCATGAAAATGTGCAAAGAAAGCAAGGAAACAAAACAGCAAGCTAAAATAATGTGACTTAAGACTTGACAGCTGTATCCACTGTTGTCCAAATACACAGCAGACCAGAGAAGAACTGGCCCCTCACCTCTTAGGTCTCTGAGCTTTTCTCCATCATTGCCTTTGCATGTGCAGCTGTGAGCCTGTTATAGAGGCAATTTCATGATCAGAAATCCCTGCTGACTTCTGAGGTTTGTTCTGTCCTTCACTCAGGTCTTTTTCTGACCCAGCACTTGAATTCTGCAAGCTGGCAAATGCCTTTCTATGTAAGTGGTGAAGCCAGGAGGTACTGACATCACTAAAAGACTTAATTTATTCCAAATCCATCTATTGGATGGGAAGAATTGTATTCAAGACTCTCAGCTGCTAGAGGAAAATCAGAAAGAACATTCTACATTATATTTTCTGATTAGCAGTCAGAGTAAAATCATTTATTTTGGCAAAATGGGATTCAAGAACAGAAGCCAAACTCTATCCTTCCATAAGAGAAAAAGCCACCAAATTATTATTTTTTGCCACCTCTGAACAAGTCAGAAAGATGGGAAAACTTGCAACTACTTTCTAGGCTAATGGCTGGAAGAGTCAGAGCTGATATCACACACATAAAAATTGATTTGGAAAAAAAAAGAAAGAAAGCAGAACATACAGCTGTGGGGAATTTTAATTATTTGCAGGAATTACTTGC
Source organism: Podocnemis expansa (assembly GCA_007922195.1). Lineage (NCBI taxonomy): Eukaryota > Metazoa > Chordata > Testudines > Podocnemididae > Podocnemis > Podocnemis expansa. The sequence continues at coordinate 4,405,820 of ML682088.1, forward strand.
AGGACCCGCAACAGGTTTTGTTTTTCTTTCTAACTAGCCTTCTATTCAATAAACTCAGTTAAAGAAGCCCTCTTATTGTCCTCCCAATTTGCTGAATTCTCCAAATAAGCTGTGGTTTTCAATGAAATATGAGTCTGGTGCTGCAGATGACAGCTCACACTTGGGCAGAATGCAATTGGAAAGGAACAATTAAAACAGGCTGAACTCAGCAATTTGGGCTCTTTCTTGTGCAGGATTAGAATGAGTAGTCATCCCTTTAAATACCTTTCTGGAACAGTCAGTAAATCTGATTCATTCCAGCTTGACATTAGGGGCCTCCACCAAAATAGGTGGAGGCACATCAACAGAAAAGAGGAATAATGCCATGGTGACTCACATCCAGTTTCTGAAAGTTAAGAGTCCCTTTAAGGGAACATGAACATTGGGATTTATAGAAGGAAGTACTGCACCATTCTAACCAACATAAAACACTTTCATTAACACTGATAAGCATCATCAACTGTTTCAGTGCTGGACCAGAAAGAGTCACATGTCACAACAGATTATGAATGTGGAAGAACAGATGAAATAATAGGATTGAAACATGTGGATAATTTTATTTGCCAATTCTTTCCTATTCAAAACAAAATCAAGACACCATGGAAGTTCAATCCAAATGACAATCTAATGTGACTTCAACAGACCTCCAAACAAAATCTCATATATGTCTAGATTGCTAGTGTTTCCAGAAATTATGAATAAAAATAGGTTAAAGGGGAAAACCCAAAATGCTAAAATTATTGTTTACAACTATGTAGAAATGCTGTCTCCAAACAATGTTTTGAAAGTTGAGCTCTTGAAGATCATAGGAATCCAAGCTACCACCTCCTTTTTCCTCTTTCTTCTATTACATACCTATTTCACAGCACTGTTATCTGATGTGGCTGTGTGAGGGGCACTGCAAATACCAATGGTCTGTGGGAATAGTCCACAGCAAAAGTATACGAGCAATCTAATCAAAGGGTTTCTGCAGAAGCGAAGCATCACACAAGCATTAGAAAGGAAAGCTTTGTCTATTTCTACGTACTCCACTAAGTCACAGAGCTTCTTGGTCTCAACAGGTGGTGGGTAGATGACTTCATCTATATTTCTCCGGTTACAATTTGCATAGGCAGTGGAGATGTGAATAAAGGCCTCAAGCTTCTGCATCTGGCGAGCCAGTAGTAGGAGTTGTTGTGTGCCCATGACATTCAGCAGCACGGCATGTCTAGACGAGGGAAGAGAAAACAAAAACAAACAAACAAACAAAAAAGGATTCATAGGTAATGAATGCATTAAAAGTACACACAGTGCAAACTTCTCCTCTGAACGAGTGAAATGGGTCACAGCAAAAATGGAAGCTCAAATGAGATGCATGAGTCAAAATTAGTTTTCAAACCTGTAGTGTTGGATCCTTCCACTACAGATCTGCCACTCTGGCCAAAAGCTGTGTCTCATAAGATATTTCTATCCAGCCAATGCACTGGAGGCAAAGTTCCTCTTTCATTTTTTATGGAAACAAAAACTGACAGCACATTGTTGTTGACATGTTTGCTGAACAACCATTCCACCTCAAGAAAAATACAAGTACTTAAACTGAAGGAAATGCAGTTCTGTTTTTACTGACTTTCAGCCCCCTTCAGCATTGTCACATATCTAGTCTATAAGGACACTTGCGATACCAATATACAAATAAGTATACGGGACCTTATACAGAGCAATGGAACAATACTAGCAGGGCCAAAATTAGAGGTAATAAAATTAGTGATTAGGGACTGTGGAGAAACACTGGTAAAGATGAAGAGAAAAATGTGTACCAGTGTGAAGGTCCTCCTTGAAACAGTCAAGGTAAGTATAAGGTATTCTGGTGGTTGTATCTAGTGGACTCCCACTGATGTATGGGGTCCCACACCTGAGTTTGCTTGCAGAGTCTGCATTAAGGGAAATGTGGAGGGAAAAACAATGGGAAAAATGAGGCCAGTTCAGTAAATTTGTTAACATGAGGATCTTCCAGTTTTGGTGAAAAAAGGGGGAACTCAATTCAGCTGGATGGCATAATGAGTAATTACTTCTGCTCACAGAAATAGATCTACATTTATTTTGTATACACAACAAGATATTACATCAACTCTAATGGGAGAAGAGTAAATAATAGATTTTTTTAGTTCAACTATTAAAAAAATTGGAAAAATTAAAATTATTTTAAAAAATTATTGGTAAATCAAAAATTTACAAAACATTTGTTTCCGGTCAAATCAATTTGTTCAACTTATAAAACAGTGTTTCATTTTGATTTTGAGTCTTTTTAAAAAGAAATTCTGAATTTAAAAAATTTCAAATTAAAAAAATCAAAATGTTTAATTTTAAAAAGTGATTTCAACTTTCTACCCTGATGTGAACAATTTTGTAACATGAATTTGCAAAACATTTCAGTGTTGTCAAATATGCATTTTATTTACTGAAAAAAAGCTTTTGCTGAAAAATTTCAATTTTTGTATAAACTAGCCTTAAGGTTTGTAATTTGGGAACATAGGAATATTCTATCTGTCATGCTTTGCTGAATCAACACTCCATGGAATCCAATATCATACCCCTAGCAACAAGCCCACCCCTTCTGTTTCAGAGAAAGACAAAAAATTCCCACCACATTTATAGGGTGTTCGGGAGGGGAAATTCCTCCATGGCCCTTCTAGTGATTAACTCCACATAGTCACAGTAATAATAAATGAAAAAAAAAGTTGAGCGATATGGAGACATGTAATGTAATAGAAAGGGGTATTGTAATTTTCATTGATGCAGCATATCCTCTTCAGAGACCTGTGTCCATGACCATAGTCATATCATTATCTTTATTAAATTAGTACTAAAAGGCACCCAACAAAATTCAGAGCCCCATTGTACTAGAAACTCATTCATTAATATCTGACAATGAACACTGAATGGTTTCTCATATTCTGTGTGTCCCAGCAAGACACTAAATTCTGCTTAATAAAAAGCAAATAGCAGAGAAAAAGGGACCTACTTTAGTGGCTCATCAAAGCGAACTGTTGCTGCACAGTGGAAGACAACATTGACCTGGGAGAGGAGCTCCTGCGAATCCTCAGCACTGATGGCTAGATTTGGCTGGGTGAGTTCTGCATCAATAGGTTTAATCTTCTTCTGGAAGTTAGGCCAATCTTCTCGGACTCTGTCGAACACCTAGAAGCACAAACACAATGATTGGCTACTGAATCATAGACTATTACTATTATTTCTATTGCTGGTATTACCACCCTGATTAGCAGCCAGTTTGCTATATTTGCATCAGCTGATGAAGTTAACATGACAGTGACTGATACATCCAGAGATGACAGTGGTAGGAGATTCTTTATTGTGGTATGTAGGCAGATTAAGAATAATGGTCCTGATTGTCCCTCTCACAGAATAACCTGATAGTGCCCTCCCAAAAATCTGAGGAGCACGAGTTGCCATGCTGAAGAATGAACAAAATGTTTGTTCGGCATCCCAGGTCTCCTGGGGAATCCACATGAGAGGCTATGCCTCCATAATGGACTTGCAATCCTCTACACACAATGCCTATGCCTACACTGGAGGCTTAAGTCAATTTAACCAGGCTTAAGTCGACTTAAGCAACCTCATGGCCACATTAGGTGTTCATTGAGTCAACTTAAGCACCTGCTGAAGTCGACTTAATAACTCTCACCTTTAAAGTTGACTTTAACAGTTAAGTCAACTTTATTAAGGTGGCTTAACAAACGTGGCCATTACAGTCGACTTAGTAAAGTCAACTTAAGGCAGAATAGCCATTTAATAAAGGATAGCCAACTTAATAAAGTCAGCTTTAAATGGGTTCCCTGCCTTAAGTCAACTTTATAAAGTTGACTTAAACAAATGGGGACTCTCTAAGTCAACTTAATAAAGTCAACTTTAAGTTGACCTTGTTAAGTCGACTTAACTGAGCCCTCTAGTGTAGACATACCCAATCTGACTAGCCTGGCTCCAATGGAACTGTAAAGCCATGACTTTCTCCATTGGCAGCTGCCTTAGAAATTTATATGATTGGATAGAGGAGGAAGTTACTGTGTGCAGTGGGATCTCTGGGGACGTTAATGCAGCATTACACTCTGTCAGCTTTCTTACTGAGTTTACAAAGGGCTTGAGGGAACGAAGAAGATAATATGCACCTTCCAGTGCCCAGCTCTCCCTCTATCTCTGCCTGCCTGTTTCCTCTCTCAGTTCACATATTTCCATTCCCACATAGAACCAGCCATCATATCCGGTGAAGAGGGACCAGTACTGGGGAAGCAGCCTACCCTCTTCCATGAAAGTGTTTTGCTTCATGTCGATCTCAGAGACAACTGGGCCTAACGCAAACTACACTTTGCATTCATCTCTTGCCTTCCCTAAGAACGCAAAAAGCAGACGCACTACACAGTATTTTAATTATCCAAAATTCAACTGAAAAAATGGTGGTGGTGGTGGTGGTGGTGGTGGGGGGGGTGAACAATTCTTTAAACTGAATTTATGTTAAAAAAAAGTGCTAATAAACATAGCACCTTTCCCACTCTACAGTTCTCTCCATGTCTTTGAATAACGTGGGTTTTACATGACCAATAAACATGAAAACAAACGAAGTGTTCGTTCTGCTTTAAGCATTAAGAACAAAGTACTGGCTACTGTAAGTCCTAGCTGCAGAATATTTGTTACTGTTGATGATGAAAAAAGCACAGAGAATATGGCTTGATTATCAGAGGATCATATGACTTTGTTGAGTTAGCACTTAAAAATTGTGTTTTTGACTTGCATATTGCTTAATCTTTGGAATTTATTTTCTTTTACATCTTTATTTTACCACCCATTACTGTTATATCTGAGCACTTTTCGCATAAAATCAATAATCGTGAAGTCACTAGTAGACTTGAGAACATCTCTTGAACGTCTCCCTTTAGGAGTACAGAGAAAAATAAAAGGAAGACCAATGAAATCAGAGAGGTACAATCTTGTTAGATTTTAGAGTACAACTAAACTCCAACAATTACGCTTTTCCTTTATTGTTACTCTACAGGTTTTCTGCTCAACCCAGCAAGGGAAGGTATGGGACTATGTACCTTTCTGTGTCTGTCTGTCTCCCTATGCTCACCCTTTTTACAAAACTGGGATGGATTTTGTACAAAGTATGCCTTCTGAGGTATCATCTGGAAACTCAAAAATTTGCTGATTGCTATTGTCCTGGTAAAATATGTGCAACAACACTGTGCAAAGTAAGAAGATTGTACTGTATAACATTAAGACCTGTTCCAAGTTTAGAAAAGTGGATACAAACTAGTTCCTCAAAAACAAAAGGCAACTGATACCTCCTCAGAAAGCTGTCAATAAACTCAAATAAACAATGGCCTGATTAAATCGCCATTCTTTGTACGGAAGAAGAGTGTGAGCAATAAATGTGCATCTTGGCAAAGAAATAGCTGTAGGCTGCCATTATACAGACTGTTTATTGCTTGAACCTCTACTGAAGATGATTTTTAAAGAAAAGGAAAAAACTGTAAGAAAGGGGAACAGATGCACCAAAGTATGCCTGTTCTCTATGTGCATGGCATCAACAAAACCTGAAGAAAAGAGATAGCTTTGAACTGAAAGAGAGATCCCAGCTAGAAGGATTCCAGCCAGCAAGGCAGCTGAAGCATATGGAAAGACAGCCATTGCTTCAAATTCATTTAGCTTGTTAAATTGTGAATTTTTTATGTTTAAACTTATTTCTTTGAGACTAATTCTGATTTTTATGCATCACTACTCAATCAATTTTTCCTTCTGTAGTTAGTAAACTTGTTTTATTTAAACCAGTGTGTTTGTACTGAAGCATTTGGGAATCATCATTTGAGATAATAGGATTTGTGCATGTTTTTCCGTTATTAAAAGGATAGACTTGCAATGAGCCTCTAATGCCCAGAAAGAAAGAGCTGGGCAAAACAAGACATACACTACGGGGGGCAATTCTGGGACTGGGGAATTTGCTGGCATTGTTCTGTGGTATAATTCAGGAGTCGATGGCTACAGCATTCATCTGTTATAAGTGGGAGTGAGTCAGGAGCACTGCTCAAGAAAAAAAATGATTTTGGGCACAGGCCCCCAAACCCAACCTCCACAGGCATGGGCTCAAGGCCCCTTGCCATGGTGCTGCTCCCAGTGGGTCCAGGGTTCCTACAGCAGGCCAGGGATCCTGCACCCAGCCCAGCATCATGCCTGACCCTGCTCCCAGCAGGATCAGGGGCCTCCATGCAGCTAGCTTCCAGGGTCCGCACCCAGGACCGCATACCTTTTCCTGCCCGTTGGTCAATAACCCCCACCCCGCCTGCATCTAGCTCCCACCTGCCGCAGCCAGCACAGTACCTACAGTTGTTCAAGCTCAAGGGGGAACTGCCAGACAGAGTTTACATTTCCCACCCTGGACCGTGTGCCTGGGAGAGCAGCAGCTGGTATATTTAAAAAGGCCCTGCCAACTCCAGCTCCTGGGCATGGTTTGGGATTATTCTCTGGAAAACAGGGGGCCTGTGCTCAGCAATGCCCTTGGAATGATTTGCATGCTAGTGGCTGTGTGTGAGAAAACCAGAATGATTGCTCACACAGCAAAGTAGTGCAAGAGGCTCTCCAGGTTAGAGAACTGAGGGAATACAGCTGTTCAACAGTCCAGATTGTATACTGGGTAATGTCACAGTTTGCATTACTATGATCTCTTTTTTCACACATGCTGTCCTACTTGTAACTTGTCCAGTGCTTACAGAAGGGAGTGACCTACCTGGTTTAAAATAAATACATGCTAAATAAAAAAGATGTACAAATAAATTAAATTGAAACTAAAACAAATATTCTCTCATCTGAGTAAGGGATTATTATCCTTTTGTTCATTTGGTCAACAAATCCAGGTAAGCCTCCACGGTCATGGTGATATAGCAATGATCAACCCCTTCCCTAAAGTAGGGTTGACTGCTATATCTATTTTCTTCAGCATACTGCTCTAAGTTCTTAATCAGATGTGGCCAAACTGCACCTCGTGAGCCGCATGCGGCTCTTTAAAGAAAAATTGCAGCTCCCAGGAAAGCATGACAGGGAAGGGTGGCATGGCAGGAGCCAGGGGCAAGAAATCTGCAATAGTCGGGGACAGCAGAGAGGCAGTGGCATGGTGAGAGTGGGCAGGGGAGGAGCAGCATTGTGAGAGCCGGCAGAAAAAAGCAGTGTGGTCAGAGCCAGGGGAGGGGCAGCATTGTGAGAGCCCACAGGGAAAACAAGCACTCACAGTAAATAAATGTCAGATTCTACAGTTTACCCACACAATATTAATTCTACCCTCCTTGTCTATATGCATTATAATACAGTCTTTAATTACAACATCACAGGCTTCATTCATTGTACAAACTGGATGCACACACAAGAAGAATTAAAGTAGCAGCAGCAAGAAGTCTGACCTTCTGAGTGCATGATTTTTTAAATACTTTTCTTTTTTGATGTTTTCTGGGTAAATATTTTTAAAACTGGCAACAGAAATTGATCAAGTCTACAATAAACTAGAGATAAGTGATGATAATCTAGCAATTTAAATTTGAAAAGCAATTGTAAATTTTCTTTTTTAAAAATCAGGTGGCACTTCCAGATATTGTAATATAATGCAAAATTATTTCTCTTGTATTTCTATTTTGAGAATTAAATAAGAATCATCAGAAATGACTGAAAATTGACACAAGTGTTACATTCAAAACCACTGACTACTGTCAAAAGGTTATTTAAAAAAAAAACTTCTATTAATTTAAAGAATGTTACAAGTACTTATTATGGATCATGGTTCATTTTCAGCATGCAAAATGATTTAGACTTAGGATAGACCACCACTACTGAAAACTGGCTTTAGAAAAAAAAATCCTTAAGTCAATTGAACAAGTGTGCCTGAGACACCAGTATGTCATCTATTTGCAGAAAGAACTGCTAGTACATTTATTTTATAAGAAAATTTTAATTAATATAACTAAGTCAATTACCAAGATAATTTACATTCACTGCAAAGTTCAATAGCAGCATTATACTTCCACTGATTAAATAGCATTCAACATGTATTAATTTTTCTTTGTACACCAGTAGTCAAAATCCATTTATATTTCAGTGCAGTCTTCATGAATGACTCTATGGGTATCTGAGCCCATCAGACAAGAGAGTAATTGCTGTGAAGGGCTGAGGATGGAAAATTGTGTTGTAAACTTCCTGAAAAAAATATCTCACCAATAAAGATTTTATTTTATAATTATATATTTATATAATATTTTATTATTTTATATATATTATTTTACAGAGAGAGAGAGAGATGACTGGATAGCATAGTGGTTAAGAATGACACCCTTTGATACGGGAGACTGGGGTTCAAATCCTGGTGGGTACCTACCTACCTTCCCAGTAGGGGTCCTTGGGCAAAAGACCCCCTAATGCCTTACTTGCCTATCTCGAATATGAGAGTGACATGAACTAGGAGAGTCATGCCGGCTCGGACATTGCCTGGATTAACAAGGTCTGCGCCAGATGTTGGGGAACCAGGACAATCTGACGATAAGTGGGCTACTGGAACAAACCATGCATGGATGAGACAAGAGAACCTAGGATTGATGGAATGCTACTACAACAGCAGACCTAATGAGAGGGGATAAATGAAACGTTATGAGGGGACTATGGATGGACAAAAGACCTACATTCACACTAACTGAGAAACAGCTAGTTACCCAACGCTTCAACATAGTAAAGAGGCAGCTGCTCTCACAACTGGAGATAGACCAATTCCACATTACCTCCCAGACTCAAGAAGAAGCCCCAGAAGAACAACTAGATGTGCAGCCACCACCTGATGCTGGAACTTCACTGCCACCCCCTCCATTACAGAGCACAGCAGCTGATATGAGGCATAAGATCATGGATAAACTAGCTACAGTCAACCCTTGAGACCGATTACCAAGGCTCGTTGGAGAAGTACCATCAGATAGTACACTAGAAGATGCCAATAGAGCCCTAATGACAATTCCTACTACCACCATCACTGAAACCAATGAACTGGTATATGCTACAGCCTCTGTAATCCTGGAGATGCTTGGCTACACAATCAAGAAGAACACCAGTACATACCCCCCCCTGGAAAATGAGGTTGGAGGATAAGATCAAGGCAACCCGGAGAGAAGTTAGCCGGCTGGTGGAACTACAGAAGGATGTAGAGATTAAGGATAAGACTCGGCTACTGAGAAAATACAAGGGCCTGACTCCATCTGAAGCCCTAGAGACTGCTAAGCAAAGGCTCACAGCACTGGCCACCAGGCTAAGGAGATACACTAGAGAAGCAGAGGCCAAAAAGATAAATGCCCTGTTCTCCAAAGAACCATCCAAGGTGTACTCCATCCTGCAGTGCAACAACACAATAACAGCAGAAACTGAACAGTACTGGAAGAACATCTGGGAGAAAGAGAAGACTCATAACACCAGTGCAAAGTGGCTGCAGGACCTGAGAAGAGACCACAGCAATCTCCTGGAACAGGAACCAGTCACCATCACAGTAGCCGACATCCAACAGCGGGTCAAGAACATGAAGAGCTGGACAGCACCTGGCCCGGACATGATCCACACCTACTGGCTAAAGAAACTAACAGCAGTGCATGAACGTCTAGCAGCACAGATGAACCAACTGCTAGCAGCAGGCTCCCACCCAGACTGGCTAACACTAGGAAGGACAGTGCTGATCATGAAAGACCCCCACAAGGGAACAGCACCATCCAACTACCAGCCAATAACCTGTCTCCCCACAACATGGAAAGTCCTATCAGGCATCCTAGCCGCCAAGCTACAGGACCACATGGGCCAGTACATGAGCACAGCTCAGAAGGGCATTGGGAACAACACCAGAGGCTCAAAACACCAGCTGCTCATAGACAGAGCAATCGCCCAAGACTCAAGGTCTAGACAGACCAATCTGTGCACAGCCTGGATTGACTACAGGAAAGCCTACGACTCAATGCCACACACATGGATCTGTGAATGTCTGGCGCTATACAAAGTCAACAGGACACTAAGGACCTTCCTCAAGAACTCAATGGGACTGTGGAAGACAACACTGGAAGTCAACTCAAGACAGCTTGCACAAGTGGCCATCAAGTGCAGCATATACCAAGGTGATGCGCTGTCCCCGCTGCTGTTCTGCATTGGCTTGAACCCTCTCAGCCAGATAATCACAAGGACTGGATATGGATACAAGTTCAAGAGTGGAACTACCATCAGCCACATCCTCTACATGGATGACATCAAGCTGTATGCTAAGAATGAACGAGACATCGACTCGCTAATCCACCTGACACGGATCTACAGTGAGGATATTGGGATGTCATTCGGACTGGAGAAGTGTGGCCGGATGGTAGTAAAGAGAGGAAAGGTAGTCAAGACTGATGGGGTGGAACTACCAGCAGGCCACATAGCAGACATACAGACCAGCTACAAGTACCTTGGCATCCTACAGTCACATGGGACCCACGATGAGGAGGCAAGGAAGGCGGCAACATCCAAGTACCACCAAAGGATAAGGCAGGTCCTGAAGAGCCAGCTCAATGGGAAGAACAAGATCCACGCCATCAACAGGTACGCCCTGCCAGTCATCAGATACCCTGCCGGTATAGTGAGCTGGCCAAAGGAAGACATGGAGGCTGCCGATGTGAAGACCCGGAAGCTCCTCACAATGTACGGAGGTTTCCACCCCAAGTCCAACACCCAGAGACTGTACACCAGCCGGAAAGAAGGCGGGCGGGGTTTGGTGAGTGTCAAAGCCACTGTCCTGGATGAAACCCAGAGCATCCAGGAGTACATCAGTAAGATGGCACCCAAAGATGAGCTGCTGAGAGAATGCCTGAGGCAGCAGCAGACATGGGAGGAAGATCAAGCAGAAGAAGTGCCATGGCAAGACAAGACCCTGCACGGGATGTACCATCGACAGATAGCTGAGGTGGCTGACATTGGGAAATCCTACCAGTGGCTGGAAAAAGCTGGACTAAAAGACAGCACTGAGGCACTGATCATAGCAGCACAAGAACAGGCACTGAGCACCAGATCCATTGAAGCAGGGGTCTACCACACTAGACAGGACCCAAGGTGCAGACTGTGCAGAGAGGCCTCCAAGACAGTCCAACACATAGTGGCAGGATGTAAGATGCAGGCAGGAACAGCATACACTGAACGGCATAACCAAGTAGCTGGCATTGTGTACAGGAACATCTGCACAGTGTATGGGCTAGACCCTCCCAAGACCAGATGGGAGATCCCACAGAAGGTCGTGGAGAATAACAGGGCTAAGATCCTGTGGGACTTCCAGATCCAGACAGACAGGCAGGTACTGGCCAATCAACCAGACATCATGGTAATAGACAAGGACCAGAAGACAGCGGTGGTGATAGATGTAGCAGTGCCAAGTGACAGCAACATCAGGAAGAAGGAGTATGAGAAGCTGGAGAAGTACCAGGGCCTGAAAGAGGAACTAGAGAGGATGTGGAAAGTAAAGGCCAAAGTGGTCCCGGTGGTGGTAGGAGCACTCAGGGCTGTGACTCCTAAGCTGGGAGAGTGGCTCCAACAGATCCCAGGAATAATATCAGAGCTCTCGGTCCAGAAGAGTGCAGTGCTAGGAACAGCTAAGATACTGCGCAGAACCCTCAGACTCCCAGGCCTCTGGTAGAGGACCCGAGGTTGAGGATGACAGATACCACCCATAGGGGTGAGAGGGGAATTTTATTATAAAAACCAAATAATGATGGCTAGAATTTAAACAGAGCCTGACCTCAAACTGAATAAACTCAATGGGATTTTTTTCCATAGTATTTTCTGTGCATGGACTCCAAAGCACTTACTGAAACAGGCTCTGATCTTGCATTTTATGTCTCCATAAATTCTCATTGATCTGTTGTGATTCTGAACAGTTGAAAAGGTGTCCTTGTGTGGATCTCTTCACAGGATTAAGGTGAGACCAGGGTTTTCCCTTACTATTACTCTCAGTTTAAAATTAATTGTGTCTGAGTCCTCAGACCTTTTGTCTTCACTGTCCATGAGTATTTTAATGGACAAGTTTACTGGCAGAAATGTTGGCAGGGAAGTGGAAGCATGGTCGGGACCAGGGCAGGGTGAGGGGCAGAAGTGTGGCATGGCTGGGGAGAGCAGAGAAGCAGCAGCGTGGTAAGAGATGCCAGGGAAGTGGAAACAGGGGTGGGGGAGGGAAGGATGACAAGGTCAGAGAAGCCATAGCATGTTTAGATTTTTCTCATAGGCCCTAATGCAGCATACTTATTGTTGAAATAAAATCATGTTTTGCAAGTCCTAAACATGATGTGCAATACTAAGAAATGAAAATACAAAAGAGAAAAGTTTAAAACTGAATGTAGATTACTTTCAATTTTTGGCACAACTTACTACTGTGAAGCATCATATTCCACAATGAAATTCAAAACATTGTGCAGTACTTAGAGATCAGCATCTCAGAGAGCTTTTACCTAGTGCATTGACAAGTTACTGCCCAGATTTTAAAAAAACTTGCCACAAGCCTGTAGCGTTCTACATTTAGCAACAGCTAAGTTTTTACTGTATAGGCCTAGTTTCATGGTGACCTTAAATAATTATTAGTATCTGACATTAGTAGGATCAATATTTGCCCTATTTTTATGATAAATTAAAGTGTGCAATGAATTTTAAGCTTAGTAATTTTGGAGTAGGTAAAAATACGTGGCTATACGCCTCAGTGCAGCTTTCGAAGGTTTAATAATCAACTTGTGCAGCTCTTTAGTTCCATAAGTTTGGCCACCCCTGGTCTTGATAAACAAGAAACCTCTGAATTAGAGAGTTAACAAGAATCCAGACATGAAAATTTTTTTTGTTTTTTTTTTTTGACATTTTACACAGTTCCCAGGCATATGTTGGAAGGAGTATTTTAGCTATGGAAACTGGGGTTTACAGCTCTTAATTATTCCCAAAATAAGGTACACTGAATCACCATACTTTACACAAACAGAATGCTATACAAAGTCTCTGATATGGGCAAGATTTTCAAAGGAAACACTGTGAGATGGGTGCTCTGTTCCCACTTAGTTTCAATAGGAGTTGGGTTCCAGATACACCATTGCAAATCTCCCCATAATCTGACGCTCTATAGAGCAAGTGCTTTAAAACTGCATCATTTTAATGTTACAACATACATAGGGCCAGCAGGTAAATCCCGATGAGACCCAAAACTAAGCTGTCTTTCCAATAACTGCTGTAAGATTAAAATCTTGATCACTGTGTGTTCTTTTAAAATATGAGGCCTGATTCTCCACAACCACACCTCTTATGTTGTCATTTACACAAGTACAAAAGTAGTGTGAAACCCTATACCATAGTGTGTTACACTCTAGTTTGTACAATTACTGCATCTGAATTCCACCTCCTATTCCAACTAAGTACAATATTCTCCAACTTCTTTCCTAACTGTAGTGCAACATTGCATATGCTTCTGTGCTTCATTCCACAAGATTCATTGCATGTCAATGAAGGGCAAGGCAATTTCTAAATGGAGCTTTGTAAATCAGTATGTTTGGAATCCTGCTGAAAGATAGGAACTTAATGTATATCATAGCACTATTCATTTCATCAAAGTCTTCTGCTCCATTTAAGGGATCTGAAAGTCTGACAATAAAACATCAATCTGTGAAACTTTAAACACACCCCCACCCACACAACCCAGCCAGCTATATGCTGTGGCTTTTAGCTGTATTAATGGCTAGCATGTATAGCCAGTGCACCAGTGTACCACAGGGTTAAGCAATAATGACATTTTTAAACACTATCAGTTGAAAATCATCATGTTTATCTAATTAACCTTCAGTAGTGATATATTTCAAGACTGTTCAGGCTCCTCGTCTTCAGAATTTATTTTCAAAAATAAAAAGGGGTTTAAAAGACATGTGTCAGTGGGCTAGCCAGCTGGAATTGCTAAGTTTAATGCTCATCCACGAAGTATAGTAGAGTCAAAAGAACATCCAAAAATGGCTGACTCTTTACTGCTGCTGAACAAAAAAGAGAAATAATTATTATTATTACTTTTTAACCCCCAGGGAGGGTTATAAATAATTGTCACAGTTAAGCAAACCCAGGAAAACTAAAACACTACTATGTCACGGTTTCAGTGTAATTTATTTTTTCTGGCTGTCATACTGCATATGTATGCCCCTGCACAACAAATCTTCAGAAGACCCACTTAAGTTCCATTCATTCCTCAAAATAAAGCTTAAGTGATAAATAAGCGCTGCATAGGCCCTGTGCTGGCCCTCTACATATGGGTGAATTTCTCTACAGAACTGTCCTTGTTCCATGCCTCTATATTTTCCAGGTCCGAGAATACTTAGACCTCTGGGACTTGAATTTACTCCATTTTACATGCTTTATGAAGGAGTTGCATGTGGGTCATCCCTCATGCACTGCATCATCTGAAAGCGACCACTGGGTTTATGTACTAAACATTTACTCTTCTTTTCCATTGTCTACCCCAAGATAGAGCTCACTTTCTCCAAAAGAAAGAAAGGAAAAATAAATGTTTTATTCCCTACACCCATCCCCAAAGTGTGGACATAATTCACAAGTGCTCCTGACTGTCAGTCTTTTAATTAAAATGATTTCTACATAACTCCATATAAAAGCCTCAAATAGTTCATCTTGGTCATCTGCAAAATAGAAAAGGAACTCATCAGGCAGCCTGTTGCCAAGACTCCCAAAGAAGTAATACATCTAAGTAAAATCACCAACTTAGGGCCTAATATTTAACCTACTGCCAAGGCTGATGGGTTCAACATTTAATCAGTTGTTTTCTGATAGCTATTTACAGACAACTGCAGCATTTTCCCTTAGGTGCGGGCCTCACTACCTACCTATACCTTTATCATCCACAGACTAACAGTCACATGTTCTACACAAGGCAGAAAGCCACTCCAAAGCTTTAGCTAGAGTGAAAACCATGACTCAGCATGCTCAGCATTGATTCCCAGGACAAACCCATTACACCAGTGCTCCCTGTGATCTGTATTGGCTGCTAGTTTATTTCTAACTGGCATACAGAATGCTGCTTTTAGTCCTCAAGGGACTGACTTTGTAAAGTGCTGAATACCTAAGCCCTGATCCAGCACATTGTAATCCACTAACGAGCATGTATTAACAAGTGTTGGTCTAGAAGATATGAGTTGATACCTGCAGTGGCTTGGCTCTTCAGTTTAAACTGCATAGTTCACACTTTCAGCTGTGCAAGTTCCCAGCTCAATTCCCAGTGTGTTGGCCAACAGATTGACTGTACAACAACTCTTACATGCTTTACTTGAAACACAGGGGTAAGTATGTGCTTATTTGCCTTGCTGGATCAGGGCTAGAGTGCTCAGCACATTTCAGGACTCAGCACTAAGCCCTATGGTATGGGGCCTGGCTACAAGGGAGACTGCCCCTCTGCTTCTGGGGTACCAAAGCAGATGAAAGGTTTGAGTCAACAGCCCCCTGCTTTCACTGTGAGGTGCTAGTGTTTTTTATAAAAGACTCTGAACCCCACAACATGCTTCTTGCACAATGGGACAGACCCTGCTTTTGCTGACCTTGATGACATGCTGTTTTATTAACTTTTGTGAAGATAGTAGGGAAGAGGCAGATTTAGGATACTGCACCGCAAGTTGTTAAACTGGAATATGTTTAGAGAACAGCAACAAAAATTCTTTAGAGTCTGAAATGTATGATTTATGAAGAAAGATTAACTTGGCTAAATACATAAAGTCTGACCAAACAGAGAAATAAGGGAAGAAATCCGTCTACAAGTATTAAAAGTGAACACCCTGGAGGGATGAGAATTGTTGAGCACAGTCCAAGGGAGCATAGTTAGATAATTAAAGAAAAACTAAGTTAAGCAAAGGAAAATTAATACAATCTCAAAGCAACACCTAAAGTAAAACTATTCATACCAGTGAGCTCCATTAGCCTATAGATAATCTCAGGAAGCAGAACCCCTTCTTTTGGACACTTAAAAGTACGTTGCAGCCCCCCCCCAAAAAAAAAGAGAGAGAGAGACTGCTACACACTGTATAGGATAGCCTTGTAGTAAATATATATTTATATATGTTTTCCAAGCCTTTAAATCTATATCTATTTTTTATGAAAATGTGGCACCATTATAAACGAACAAAACTAACTAGCAAGTCAAAAGTTTAGAAAGATTTACTCAAGTTACAAAAATTGCTCATCAAGAGCCAGCATGATCTCTGATGCCTATTTCTGGTCAAAAGAGCTTATCTAATATATCCCAGTTGTGTTTACTGCTGATAAACCCATTCCAATCAAGTCTGCAAATAACTGTGTGCATGATATCTACTTTTAGAACAGCTATTACAGCTACGTTCTTAATTAATTAGGCAGTTTCTCAACATCAGATAATTAGCCTGCTGTTAATTGTTACCATGGCCTATTCAGAGTGAAATGCATTACTTATCCAGACAAAGTCTGAAAACTGCAGATTGAATAGCATTAATCAGGGCTACGCCCCTCCCTCCCCCCCGTAGGGTTAACTTTTAACCATTATTTTTCTCTATGTAAATGAAGCCTAATTCCTCATCAGTTTAAAAACATGCATTAGGCAGAGGCATCGCTGGCCGGGCGAGGGACCAGGGCCAGGCCCCACCCCCGGCCCCGCCCCCACCTTGCAGGCCCCACCCCCTGGCCAGGGACAGGACCAGAATCATAGAATCATAGTGTTGGATGGGACCCCACAAGGTCATCTAGCCCGACCCCCTGCCAAAAAAGCAGGACCATTCCCACTAGATTATCCCAGCCAGGGTTTTGTCCAGCTGGGCCTTGAACACCTCCAAAGACAGAGATTCCACCACCTCCCTAGGTAGCTTATTCTAATGCTTCACCACTCGCCTAGTAAGAAAGTTTTTCCTAATATCCAGCCTGGACCTCCCAGCTCTAACTTGAAACCATTGCTCCTCGTTCTGTCCTCTGTTACTACTGAGAATAGTCGAGCTCCATCGTCCTTGGAGCAACCCTTCAAGTAGTTGAAGGTTGCTATCAAATCCCCTCAGTCTTCTGTTCTGCAGGCTAAATAAGCCTAGTTCCTTCAGTCTTTCTTCACAGGGCTTGTGCTCCAGCCCTTTGATCATTTTTGTTGCCCTCCGCTGGACTCTCTCTAATTTGTCCATGTCCTTTTTGTAGTGGGGAGCCCAAAACTGAACACAGATGTGGCCTCACCAGTGCAGAATAAAGGGGACTGATCACATCCCTCGATCTGCTGGCAGCGCTTCTTCTGATGCAGCCCAGTATGCCATTGGCCTTTTTGGCAGCAAGAGCACACTGCTGACTCATGTCCAGCTTCCCATCCACCACAACTCCCAGGTCCTTTTCTCCAGTGCTGCTATTTAGCTGATCACTCCCCAGCCTGTAGCAGTACATGGGGTTTTTTCGTTCCAAGTACAGGATTTTGCACTTGTCCTTGTTGAACCTCATGAGATTTCTATTGGCCCACTGCTCCAATTTGTCTAGGCCTCCCTGAATCCTGTCCCTGCCCTCCAGGGTGTCTACCGTTCCCCCCAGTTTGGTATCATCTGCAAACTTACTGAGTGTGCAATCTATCCCATCATCCAGATCATTAATGAAGATGTTGAACAGAAATGGCCCCAGGACCGACCCCTGGGGCACACCACTCGTTACTGGTTGCCAACTTGACATGAAGCCATTGATTCCTATATGCTGAAAGCGTTGATCTAGCCAGTTTTCTATCTACCTTACAGTCCACACATCCAACCCATACTTCCTTAATTTGCCAATGAGAATGCTGTGGGAAACTGTATCAAAAGCCTTGCTAAAGTCGAGGTATATCACATCAACGGCTCTTCCCGCATCCACAAATCCAGTCATTTCATCATAGAAGGCGATGAGGTTAGTCAGACACAATTTACCCTTGGTGAATCCATGCTGACTGTTCCTGATC
The DNA here is from genome assembly GCA_007922195.1 of Podocnemis expansa. Classification (NCBI taxonomy): domain Eukaryota; kingdom Metazoa; phylum Chordata; order Testudines; family Podocnemididae; genus Podocnemis; species Podocnemis expansa. The sequence goes on from ML682088.1 coordinate 4,423,872, forward strand.
ACTCTATTTTCCTCCAAGTGTTTCAGGATGGATTCTTTGAGAAGCTGCTCCATGATTTTTCCAGGGATTGAGGTGAGGCTGACAGGTCTGTAATTCCCTGGATCCTCATTTTTCCCTTTCTTGAAGATAGGCACTATATTTGCTTTTTTCCAGTCCTCTGGCACCTCCCCCGTTCACCATGAGTTTTCAAAGATAATGGCCAATGGTGCTGCTATCTCATTGGCCATTTCCCTTAGCACCCTTGGATGCAGTTCATCTGGCCCCATGGACTTGTGCACATCTAGCTTCTTTAAGCAGTCCCTAACCTGACCTTCTGTCACCAAGGGCCTCTCTTCTTCTCTCCAATCTACCGTACCTAGTGTAGTGGGCTGGGAGCTGACTCTGCCTGTGAAAACTGAAGCAAAAAAAGCATTGAGCACTTCAGCTTTTTCCTTATCCTCTGTCATGAGGATACCTGCCCCATTCAGTAAGGGACCTACACCATCCCTGATCCTCTTCTTGTTATTGATATACTTGTAGAACCCCTTCCTGTTATCCTTCACATCCCATGCTAGCCGCAACTCCATTTGTCCTTTAGCCTTTCTGATTTTATCCCTGCAGTCCCGAGCAATGTCTTTATATGCCTCCTTAGTCATCTGTCCTAGCTTCCACTTCCTGTAAGCTTCCTTTTTATCCTTCAGCTCAGTGCAGAGCTCTCTGTTAAGCTGCTCTGGGCGCCTTCCACATTTGCTGTACTTTCTCTTTATCGGAATGGTATCTTCCTGTGCCCTTAGCAGGGTTTCTTTAAAATGCAGCCAACTCTCTTGGACACATTTCCCCTTCAGATCAGCCTCCCAAGGGATCCTGCACATCATTTCCCTGAGGGAGCCAAAATCTGCTTTTCTGAAGTCCAGAGTCTGCATTTTGCTTCTTTCCTTTAATCAACATCTTGAACTCAATCATCTCATGGTCACTGCTACCCAGGGATGGGGTCAGAAGCCGCTGCGGGCAGCAGGGTCCTGCATCCCTGGCCGCGGACGGGGCTGCAGCCGCCATGGGCAGCCAAGCCCCAGATCCCCGACTGGGGCCGGGGCCGGAAGCAGCCGCGGGCAGCTAGGCCCCGGATCCATGGCCAGGGATGGGGCCACCGCCGCCGAAAGCGGCTGGGCCCCGGATCTCCAGCCCGATTGGGTCGGAGATCTGGGGTACCAGTGCTGAGGTTTGGGGCACGTGCCCCGGGGTGCCCAGTGCCAGCAATGTCTCTGGCATTAGGGATTTCCTGATTATCTAATTCACCCCACTTAAAGACTTTTCCTAAGTAGAAACAATGTGGTAAAAACGCAGTACCCATGACCAATAATGAACAAGGCAAAAGAACTAATTATTCCAAGGCAAAGAATGACAACAGAGATACAGAAAGGACAGAACATGAATTCCATTGCTGGTCAGCAGAATCTAATGTACTAACTAGCCATGTTGATTGTGCTTTTAAATGGATGTTCGTGGGCTGACATTGCATTTAAGCCACTTTCCATGAACTCTGGCTGCTTCTAGTACAGACTAGGCCAGAATTCTACACCTCTTCTCTTTTCCCTTTTGTGAGAGTTGCGCATCTGTGCACCCTGGGCTACAATCTATACGATTTTTCTGTTCACTAATACATGGGGATTGAATGTTCTTATGCCATGCAAACTTTCTTTAGAGATGCTCGTAACCTATTCTACATGGCCGTTGTAATACCATGTTTCTTGCAGTCTCATGCATGTGCACAGAGGAAAAACATGTTTTCCATAGCTCAAGAGAGTGGCAGACAGACAGAACTCTCTTCCAGCAACATGTAATCAGCCACAGCTGCAAGCAAGTACCTGGAGAAGGTAACAAAGATATGGTAATTAAGGTCCTTCTCTCAGACTGGACAAAGAGATCACCTTGGCCCAGAAAGGGAAGGGTCGAGGGTTATTGAAACAGTGACAGACACCTGGGAAGGTTTGGGGCTTTTTGGCCTGGAAATCTCCCTCTCAGAACAACTCCAAGCAACATCTGGGCTCTGCCAGGCCTCAGGCAGAGACTGGCTGTACAAACATCTGACAGTCGAACACCTTGAGCATAAACTTAGACTATGAAGTCAGTTTAAGTAGAGATATTGGGTTAGTATGCATGTTTTACCTGTTACTTCCTTGTGGTCTCTTCTGACTCCTTTATATTGTGATTCTGCCACGATTCGCCATATTCTCATTTAGAAATATAATCTGATCAATAAACTAGTAGTTGTTTTAGCTAAGCTGTATAGTCTTTAGAGGCTGTGAGTGAAGAAGGCTGGGCGTGATCCATTTCTTTGTTAAATGGACAGACCTGAGTGTGTGGTGATTGGAAGTGGGTCCCAATCTCTGTAGATAGTGGCTCCCACAGTGGCAACTGGGGCCAGGGATGCTTGCTTGGGGACCATCCGTCAAGTAGCCAGAGGGCATACACCTATTGCTTGGGACCAACTGCATGTGAAAGGCCGGAGTGGACTGACTCAGGAGTGAGTGGTCACTTGGCAAAGCGGGGCAAATCAGGGTTCAGGAGTGGGAATCAGGAAGTCACAGCAGCACATCGGACTGGATCTGGGGAGCAGTCTATCACAACTTCCTACTTTAATCTCTTCTTTGAAGAATAAGAATTGATTACCCTTGCCTTGGTGTTCCCAACTCAGTGACTGGGGGGGGTGGGGGGGAATCTTTCAAAGTGGCCTGCTGCTCCCCTCCCCCTGGCAGCAGAAGGGAATATCTGACTAAGAACCCAGATGGGGCACATTGATGAGGCGTTACAAGACCAGTGCAGCAAAACAAACAAGCCGTCTTTTGGCACTTTTAAAGACTAACAAATTTACTGCACTAGCTTTCATGGCAGAGAATCCCATTTTGTCAGACTCTTGACGATGGAGAACTTACACTTTCCTGTATTTAGCCAAGTTCCAAAGGGGCAGCCGTGTTAGTCTAGCAAAGCAAAAAAAAGCAAGGAGTCTTGGGGCACTTAAAGATTAACAGATTTATTTATCACATGAGCTTTCATGGGAGGATACTCACCCACGAAAGCCCATGCGATAAATAATTATGTTAGTCTTTAAGTGCCCCAAGACTCCTCACTATTTTTTTCCTGTATTTATTTTCCTTCCAGTGTGTAAGTCATAGGATCAGGTCAGATTGTTATAGCAAATCAAAGCAGTTGTTTAGATTCAAACAGTGCTGAACAGCATATTAGACTGAGGGAAGGTAAAAAGAAGGCAAAAGCATGTGTCGTAATAAGAAAACCAAATGAAATCTCTATATAAACCTAAAGCAACAGTGTCAAACCTGCATATGAATTCCAACTCTGCAGTTCCTCTCTGAAGCTTTGTTTTGTAACTATTTGCTTAAGTATGGCAATTAACATGTCATCAATGGCGTGAGCAGGGAGACTGAAGTCCTCCCCTATTGCTTTTTTAATGTTATTTTTTGATATCACGCATCCATTTCCATGCAGGTTTCTTCCTTCAGTTAAGGTGATAGTAAATCAATGCTCCCCTCCCCATGGCTGTAGCAGGGAGCACAGCAAAGTGCTCCACCTTGGTCTGTAGTCACTTGGGCCCTTGCTGAAACCAGAGGTCAGCACTCCTCACCCCAGCCTCCAGCAGAGAGCAAAGCACAGTTTCCCTAAATGCAGAGCTGTCCTTAGGGTAAGGTGAGCAGGGCAGCTGCCCAGGGTCCCGCGCTTTGGGGGGGGCATCGTGGGGCCTGCACCACTGCCCCTCCCCCATGTTTGGGACTGGCACGAGCCCCTGGTCTCCTACAGTGAGCCCCAAATATTTTTCCCAGACAGACTCAGGCTCAATCAGAGGCTGCTCTGCCTGTGAGTAGCTAGGCTGTCTGCCCCTTCCCTCCAGCCTGCAGCTGAGCAGACACTGGCAGCACCAGCCCGGGGAACACACAGCCACATAACTAAGGGAGGGGATCTGGTGGGAGCATGAGCCTGAGCCAATGGGGGAACTGGCTGGGGATCTGCCCCCACCCCCGAGGACCCTGGGTCAGGCCAGCAGCCAGGTTGCAGATAGGCACCTGGGGGACCTGGGGATCCAGGACTCCTCATGGGCCATAGATCTCGCCAGGCCAATGTGAGGCAGGTGGCTAGGGATCAGGCCCACCTGGGCCTGGGGTCAGGCCAGCGGCCAGGCTGGAGGAGGATGGGGAGGCTGAGGATACAGGACTCTCCCTGGGCCCCAAGTCACATTGGGCTAATGGGGGGCAGGTAGATCAGGGATTATGCCCCTCTAGGCCCCAGGTCATGCTAGTTCCTGCTAGGTCATGCCAGGGTTCGCTCCCAGCACAGGCTGTGAGGCCAGGGGGCAGGCCAGACTAGGGGTCTTTCTCCCCATAAGCCCGGGCAATGAGGCTGGGGGGCAGACTTGGCTAGTGGTCACCCACAAGCCCAGGTGGCAACGTCAGGGCCAGGGTTGCCTCCTCCTCCCTAATGATCAGGTGTTGCACCCCAGGGGGCAGAACCGAGCAGCGGTTGTTCCTCTCCAAAGCCAAGGTGGCAGGGCTGGGGTGCACATGGGTGTGAGGTTGTCCACCACAAGCCCAGGCAGCGAGGCCAGGGGTCAGGCTGAGCCAGGCATCATCCGCATCCCCCCCCAAGTCCAGGTGGTGATAGCAGCAGGCCAACGGGCAGGCTGGACCAGGGGTTGTTTACCCCCACCATCAGCCCCAGTGGCAAAGCCAGGGTCACAGGTCTGGGCAGGGGTCAACCCTCACCCCTCCCCAAGCCCAGGAGGACAGGCCGGGCCAGGGGTCACCTCCCAAGTCCAGGCAGCAATGCTGGGGAGCAGGTGGGGCCAGGTTTTATGCCCTGCCCCCACCAAGCCCAGGAGTCACCTCCCCCTAGCCCAGGCAGCAGGAAGGTCTGGCCAGAGGATCAAACCCCAGGCCAGTGGGCTGGTGGTCAGGTCTGGCCCCATGTCAAACACCTGCCCCCCCCCAGCCCAGTGGGCTTGTATGGGATGGGGTCAAATCCCTGCCATCCAGGCCAGTGGGCAGGTCTGGCAGGGATCCCGTCCTCCTAGCCCAGGGGCAAGGCTCAGGGGCAGCAGGCAGGCTTGGCCAGGGGTCACCCGACCTCTCACTAGACCAGGTGGCAAGACTGCCAGCAGGCAGGCCTGGCCAGGATTCCCGTGTGATCATTGATCACCAGCCATTTACAGACATGACTTTCACCTTGTGTTTTCTTCTTTCCTTTCTGGGGTGGACCCTTGCTCTTGTGGGAGTTGTTTGCATTGCTTAGCCATTAAGGTAGTACTTACATTTCATCAGGACAGGCTCATGTTGACTGATTCCATCACACACACTGTTCATTCACACATCTTGTTCACACACTTAAATGAAATTCCAGAGTATACGCCTAAAACAAGTTTTATCAAGAATACAAAATGGAGTTCTAAATTCACAACATCCAGCTTTGCTGGACATTGGTTATAATGTCTATTAAACTGAGTTAGTTATTTTCAGTTATGATATTAAAGAACAGATACAGTGTTGCCTAACAGATGTTTTAAAGGTACATTCAATTTATTTATCTGTCTGTGTCCCTACATTGTGGCTACAGAAGCCTGGCCCTATGCTAGCAGGAAGAATACAGTTAAGGAAAGGAATTTCTTGAGTGAAGTATGTGGTACTAACTTCTACAGTATTGCCAGTTTCAAGCAATCAAAAAATCACAAGAATGGCAAAAATGTCTTTTTTTTTTTTTTGGCCAAAGATTATACTGTGTTTTTAAACTAATCTCTTGATGTTTGAATTCCCCCTGCCCATCCCAGGGTGAGTAGGTGACAATTAGTGTTGCCTGCCCAGTCTCCCACAGGTACTAGGTAAGTTTTCATCTTTTTACCTATCTTTTGTATTTACTGACTCTCAAGTAAATCTATGGAACTTCCTGTGTCTTGCTTCCTCAGAGCTCTTGTGTGATCACTGTAAATGGATTTTGATCAGACATAACTTTCATTTTGTATTTTTTTTTTCTTTTTTGTTTTCTTTCTGGGGTGGATCCTTCCTGCTTTTCCCATTCTGAGTGAAATGGACTTGTTTGCCTCATGGGTTCCCTAACTTCCCCCAGCTGCTTTGCTTGTACCTGTAAGCTGGGACCAGGCCACAGCCTTTTTAAATTTCCTGCCCTGCAACATGCCCAGGCATTTGGCTTAGGGCAGGAACAGCACAGGAAATTGTAGATGCTGTGCTGCCTTCCCTGGTGCCTGCCACCCAGCTGCACTTCTCCACTTAGTCTCCTGACACCCTACTTTATCCTTCCCTGCTCCCCACTTTCTTGCTGCCACTCAGAAGAGGAAGACAAGCATCACAGCAAAGTTCATGGGAAGGATGGGATATATTTAAAAATCTTGCGAACCACAGCAGTAGATGTATCTGGTGTGGGTTGGCAGGGTAGCATCTCACAGCTGGGCGTGGAGCCATGTGCCAGCCGCGCACAGATGCCATCAACTTCCCTAGTGCAAGAGGAACCTATGCAAGTTGGCTGAAAGTCCCAGGGACAGTATGATCCATCGTCCTCCCTTCTACTCCTATTTGCGGAGCTTCTCTCCAATGGCATACTGGGCTGCATCAGAAGAAGTGTTACCAGCAGATCAAGGGATGTGATCATTCCCCTCTATTCTGCACTAGTGAGGCCACATCTGGAATACTGTGTCCACTTTTGGGCTCCCCACTACAAAAAGGACATGGACAAATTAGAGAGAGTCCAGAGGAGGGCAACCAAAATGATCAAAGGGCTGGAGCACAAGCCCTATGAAGAAAGACTGAAGGAACTAGGCTTATTTAGCCTGCAGAAGAGAAGACAGGGGGGATTTGATAGCAACCTTCAACTACTTGAAGGGTTGCTCCAAGGAGGAGGCAGCTCGACTGTTCTCGGTAGTAACAGAGGGCAGAACGAGAAGCAATGGTTTCAAGTTACAGCTGGGGCGGTCCAGGCTGGATATTAGGAAAAACTTCCTTACTAGGCGAGTGGTGAAGCAGTGGAATAAGTTGCCTAGGGAGGTGGTGGAATCTCCATCTCTGGAGGTGTTCAAGTCCCAGCTAGACAAAACACTGACTGGGATGATCTAATGGGAGTGGTCCTGCTTTTTTTGGCAGGGGGTTGGACTAGATGACCTTGTGGGGTCCCTTCCAACCCTATGATTCTATGATTCTTGGCTCCTGATATTCAGCAACAGGAACCTGGCAAGGTTAGGGAATGATGTGCTTTGTCAGACACTCCCCTGGGCCAGCTCCCCCCAGTGCTGGGGTGTGTGTGTGGGCCCTGCAGAGGGCAATTCGCCCAGGGCCCTGCACCTCCCACCCCCTAGGACGGCCCTGCCTAAGTGTTAGGTCCCTAATGGCGCCAGAATGAGGGAAGCAGCGACCTTCCATCTCCCTGGCTGCAGAAGGAAGCCACTGCCTAGGGACCCCCGTAGAGCACATGGGTTGCAGTTTCCCTGCTGCAGCTATGGGGATGAGACATGAGCAAGGGAAAAAAAAACAAAAAAACAAGGAGTTGTGTGGCACTTTAACACTAACAGATTTATTTTATGCAAAAAATAAATCTGTTAGTCAAAGTGCCACACAACTCCTTGTTGTTTTTTTACTGGACTAGACTAACACGGCTATCCCCTTTGAAAATGAGCAAAGAAGCAGCCTCCTTACTAAACTCCTTTCTTTTGGCTGCAGTGGGAGAGCTGGGGAGGGAGGAAGGGCAGCTGCTGGCAGAACAGCCAGGACCCAAGGCTTGAGGAGGGGCAGAATTCTAAAAATCAGCATTTCAGGTTGGCCTGCACTTAGCAGGCTACTTATCAGTGACTTAGCTACCCAGCCACATGCTTCAGTGTGGAGTAACAGTCACTCATCTACACTAGTGGTTTGTTTGTCAATGTGTGGCATCCTTTGAGTGATCTGTAGGTGTCAAGTAATAAAATAGTGAGTGTAAAAATGAGCATGCAGCATCAAAATGTTTACTTTAAATATGCAGTGATTTGTAGTCCTTAGTGGTGCATACATCAGTACATTTTTATGAGCGGACAGCCGGGTGGCTCTTCAGGGCTGTAAAAATTATTTCTGTGGCCCTCGAGCTAAAATGGTTGGAAACCATCACTCTAACCTTAGTTTGCTTCATTACAAATTATTCAGCCTTTTTAAATCCAGCCACATGATTTAATCTCCCATTGACTCAGTAACAGCTCTTTGCAGCTTCAGTAAAAGATCTTTATCTTAGAGGCTAAGCAGCAGCTGATGGACTCAAAGATTAGACAGACATAGATGCCTGCTTCTTTGAAACAAGTGAATTATGACAGAGTAAGTTTCTGTTTTTAAGTGGACAATATGATAATTGAAGCTCCCTTTCAGGCACCTCAAATGCATAGGAAAACTAAAAATAAATATCTGAGCTATTTATGGTATCTTTCCTTATTCAGCACCACAAAACCCTGAGCTCCAAAATCTGGATCTCTTTTTTCAGAAAGACTCCTCTCCTGGACCTACTGTGACCTCAGTCTCTCTCCTAAACACAAGAGGGAGCTCCCTTGTGAAGCACTCATTGCTCCTTAATTGGCTGGGAACAAGAGGCCATTACCAGCAAAACCTTTCTATTATAGGACACAATAAGAGAGCCATTCAGTTTGTCACACTTTTTAAATTGTTCTTCAAGAACAGAGCACAAAGTTATAGCAGTGCTATTCAGAGCTAGCAATTTTGGGCCTTTGAGGATTTTTGATTCTATTCAAAACCCACTATTTCTACTAGTTTCTTTAAAAAATCTGGTAGGAGAGGTCAGGTTATCCAAGACATAGTAGTGTGTTGGTCATCACCATCTGGTTAAATACACATATGACCTTGGCCTCTAGAAAAGCCATTCTAAGAAAGTGTAATTAGGGCAAAACTGCAAAGAACAGCACAGTTAATTCCCCAAAGGGATGGTTATTTCTAAAAATTAGATTCACTAAGCCAGAAACAAACCACTTCTAATTATCTCATTGGTTGTCCAGAAGCCAAAAAGTTCCCTTAAAGCCATCCAGCCCTCTGGCTTCTATCCAGACAGCCAAGTCAAGTATGATGCGGGTTACTGAAAATCATAATAAAATTCTACAAAGTAAGTATTGGTTGTGGTTCTCTACGCTGTGTCATGACACTGTCATGGCACTGTGGTGAGTGTATCACCGAGAGCTGTGATTGCAGGGAGACTAACACATATAGGCTGCTCTGCTCACCTGCGCAGAACCGGGGACTGGGGCCAGGAAGGGACAGAGCATTTTTAAATCTCCTGCCCTGAAGCCAGCCAAGGCACTGACCCAGGGTGGGGAAATATAAAATGCCATGTGGCCTGGGAATGGGTTCCCTCATCTGTGGGGCTCCCCTTTGGCTCCTGCAGGTGAGTTTGCTACAATGAAGAGAGGGGGAATTGGGAGCTGGGCAGCACACAGGGCTGGAGGAGAGGAGAGGAGAGGTGTGGAGAGACGCAGTGAGAGCCAGAGCTGAGACTGCTGCAGGGAGTTGCTGTGGGACCCCCAGCCACTGTGGGACTGAGGGGGAACTGCTGCCAGGGCCTGCTCTCAGAAGCCAGAGCTGGGGCTGGGACCCACTGCCAGGGGCCACTGCTGGGGCTGTGGGGGCCACTTTTGGAGCCCAAGGGGCCTGTGGTGGGTGAGAATTGGGCCCATAGGGGAACCTTGCTATGGCTGAATAGTTTTGCAAAAAATTGCATGATGCTGTGTTGTGCATGGCTGGGAATCCTCCCAGCCATAACATGACCCTGCAAAAGTTGAGAACCCCATGTTAAAGGACCATTATATATACAGATGAGGGTAAAGGCTATAGTTCAGTTTCACAGTAGAGATGGCAAGTTAAGTTGCAAAAGTTCTTTCAGGATCAGTTTCACCAATTATATTCCAATAGACAGTCCATATGCAGACTCCATGTAATTTCTTCCATATGAAATAGCAGGATGAACCAATCTACAGCTGGGATCTCAGTCTTGCAAGCTGAACTTCCCCAATGAAACTCAAGAATATCTGAGATAAACAGGAACAGTACCAGACCCAGGACTGATCCTTGTGGGACCAACTGTTTAATTAGTTTATTCCAGTGTGACTCCAGATACTGAAGTTAAATTGACCGGCCTATAATTCCCAGAGCAGATTTATTTCCCTTTTTAAAGGTAAGAACTCTGCCCTTCTCTAGTCCTCTTGTACCACAATCTTCTTCTGTGAGCTCTCAAAGACCATTGCTAATGCTTCTGAGTTTGCTTCAGTTAATTCCTCCGTACCACACGGTGAACTTCATCAGGCCCTGCCATCTTTAATATATGTAACTTACCTAAATATTCTTTAATCTGTTCTTTCCCTATTCTGGGGTATGTCCACATGTCTCTTTTATTTCAAAATAATACTGGTTATTTTGAAATAAAAGAGATTAGGTCCACACGACGTATTCTTATTTCGAAATGACGGGCTCCATTATTTTGAAATAAGAGCCGTCATTTTGAAATAACTTAAACCTCCTTTAAATCAAAAGGGCTGTTATTTTGAAATGGTTATTTCGAAATAACACTGCTCGGACGTGTTATTTTGAAATAACCATTATTTCGAAATAACACTTTTGCCCTTCCTCCCTGAGTGCCTTCCTTTTTTTAGCCTATATTGGGTGCGGGCAGTTGCCACACCTCCCATGGTGCCCCTCTCCTAAAGCGAAATAGCAAGTCCTGTGTTTGGACATGCTATTTCGCTTTGAGCTTTTCCCTTAATTCGAATTAACATTTTCTTAATTCGAATTAACTTATTTCGAAATAAGGACTTTATTTCAAAATAACTCATTTCGAAATAACAATGTACATGTGGACATAGCCCTGGTATGTGTTCCTTCCCATCTGACTGTCCTTGTGTAAAAGCCTAAAGGGACACAAATCAGACATCAATAATGGCAACATCCATAAACCAGTAGGAGAACACTTTAATCTCCATGGACAACTCAGTGGCAGACTTGAAAGTTGTCATACTTCAGCAAAAACTTCAAAAACAGACTTCAGCATGAAACTGCAGAATTGGAGCTAATCTGCAAGCCTGACACAATCAGACCAGGTCTGAACAGGGACTTGGAATGGTTAATATATTACAAAAAGTGATTGATCTGTTCACACATTCTCTCCCTTTGGTCAACTGGTGTGAATGGGCCCCATCTGCTCTCTGAACTGACTTTACTAACACTTGCTCTCCTCCATCCTGGCATATGTATATATATCTCCCAACTGCAGTTTCCACTTTATGCATCTGATGAAGTGGGTCAGAGCCCACAAAAGCTTATGCCCGAAGAAATCTGTTAGTCTATAAGGGGCCACAGGACTCTCGTTGTTTTTGCTGTACACAGACTAATACGGCTACCCCTCTGGAAATTTCTGTTAATATTGTGTTAAGTAGCTGGTCAAAACTAGCCTAAGACTGAAACATGACAGTTATTTAACTCCTCATCATATGAAGTTGATAGACATTGATAAACGCTGTGGGAGAGATCCTCAGCTGGGTAATGCTATACAAAGTTAACATACGTTCTAAACAATGTAAATTTTCAGCCTAAACCAAGCTCTTGTGGCGGTCTCAGCCATCAATCTGCATAACTAGGGCAATTCAGTCAACATACTATATTACCACAGGCTCTCACAGTTCTTCTGTAGATGCTCTAAAGTCTTCAGTATGGAGCTAGTCAGACTCACTGGCCTTCTCACCCGTTTTGGTTCACTCATGACACTGAGGGAGTCAACTCCTCATTTAAATAGCCAAAAGCTCTGTTCCACCAGAAAGATGTATCAAGAATGTTGATGCCTTAACATACTCCAGAAACTTTTGACGCAGAAGTGGTTGATTCACTTTGGAGGCAAGTATTTGCTGAATTTGGAGGTGTACCAATCCAAGTTGACATAGTAGCACTGATGCTCAGTGAAAGGGCTCAGTGTTGGAATTCAGTTTGGGCTTTTATTTCAAGGACCTGTCCTCCAAATCACTCTGGGCTGGCTTCTCTCAGGGATGCCTCTCCAAGGGTCTTCAGACACTCCCTTCCAAATCTGATGGTCCTGGCTGACATTTCTAAGGAATTTTTCCAGATACAGGATGCTAGCCATAATGGACATTTTGCATTCACATACACATTTCTTCAAGGTACTGGGCTTTCTTTCTTCCTTCCTCCTTTGGAAGCATCAAAGGAGAAGACAACATGCTGATAAAGGCTATAGTTAATGCAGCACTGAGCAACAAAGCTCAGCTGAATGCATCACAGGACAAAGGAGCTGTAGCCCAAGTGCTTAGGCCATCATCACAGAAGCTGAAATATCAAGTCAAAGGCACCAAAGATGGGCTACTATTGTCCAAATAAAAGGATATCCATTATCATGTCAAGATGCCAACCAAAGGCAGTGCTAGAGCAATGACTGTCCTCAAGGTCCTCCTTGGGGGGTGGGGTGAAAGAGCGGGGCAACCACCCAGACCCCGCAGTTCGGCCAGCCCCATGCCATCCCTCCCTACACTGCTTTTGGGGCCCATTTAGTGCTGAGGGGAGCCAGGACCAGAGGCTGCCCTCCCAGTGCTGCTCCGTGCAGCATTCCAGCCTGCCTTATCCCCAGCTGGCTGGTCCACCTCCAGGCCCTGCTAAGCCTCTGACACAGCCTGGCCCGCCTCAACCCCTAGGGCATACCAGCTTGCTGGGAGTGGGGAGGAGTTCCTCTGATCCAGCCCTGGTGCAAGCCAGCCCGACACCTCCCTGAAGCCGCTCAAGAGGGCCCAGGGGCCTGGCCTCTATAGGAGGGGTCTCAAACTCAAATCACCACGAGGGTCGCCTGAGGACTAGTAGAGGGCCACCTGAGGATTAGTGCATTAGCCCAAGGGCCGAACCACTGAAACCTTTCAATACAATGATATTGCAAATAACGGTAATGATTGTGTCATTGCGGGCTGCAGGAAATAGCTTTAGGGGCTGCATGGGGCCCGTGGGCCGCATGTTTGAGACCCCTGGTCTACAGGTTCTCCTTTACTGGGGCACATAGGGGATGGGCTGAACCAACCCTCCCCCCCCCCCGTGTGGGTGGTAGGGGAGTGGGGAATGGACTGCAAGGCATGAGGAGCACAAATGTGGGCTTGCCCCCCCCCAGTGCCATGAGTGGAGGTCCCACAGGCCAATTGGCTCTGTCCCCTCCCCTGCACAGGAAAGCCCTGATTGACCTAAGATTTGGATGCAACTCCAATGGAAAGCTCCTTCACTGAATGAGCTGAACATGGAATTACGAGAAGTTTTTAAGAGTGAGAGTGGCAGGTGGCAATGTACAGCCAGTACGGGGTCATCTTGTGCTGAACTGCTCCCACATTCATGGGCCAAGAATTTTCATACTATAGGAGCTTCAGCTGACTTATGCTAGGAGAATGAAACCTAGAAGTCACGAGAGAAAACAAATGTACATACAAACATACAAGAAAATTTCTCACTACATTTTCTTCTGCAGCATGCAACTCATCCCCCTATCTTCTGTCTCAACTGCTTCAAATGAGAACAAAGCTATGGATACTCTGCAGAGTTGTAAACACTCAAACAATGAATGAAAAGAACAAAACCAAACATCAACTTGAACTCAGTGATGCTCAGACTGCAGCCTGTGAGCTGCCAGTGGTTCTTTAACATGTCGTCTGTGGCTCTTTTCAGCGCGTAATATTAAAACGTTGGGTGATTTAAATATTAACCAGCCTAAGTTATTAACCAATCAGGATGCTTTTATTATGTTATTAACCAATTATAGTTGATAAAATATTTTGTTAATCACCTTTTCTGCAAGAATAATTATATATTTGTTTAAATATATTTAAACAAAAATACTCACCCTGTCATGCTGTTTAAATATCAATATTATAGTACTACAATAAATGAAACTAGTTTATACTACGGTGGCTGTATTTGTTTGCTAATCTGGTTCGTGAACCACTGAGGCCTCAGTGCCACTGCTGTACTTTATTGGTTCTCAACCTGGAATCTGCAGAGCTGCTTCAGAGATGGCTAGACTTTAAGGTCAGGAAGTCCTATTAATCAGTCTAGTCCAGTGGTTCCCAACCTTTCACCTGCAGATGACACAATCCTCATGGGTTTCAATGGCAACTGCCCTTCAGAAGTAGATTGTGGTCTAGTGGTTGGGACCACTGGTTTAGTCTGACCTCGTATGTAACACTGGACAAAGACAGAATTTATCTAGTTACTTCTGCACTGAGCCCAGTCAGCATGTTTCAGTCTTCAGGCAATGATGCTTGCTTTTAGTTATAATCCAGTTCACAAGTATTACAGGATTCCCATACAGTTTGTCCAACAAAACTTTAAAAACCTAGTCATCCCTCTGTGTCCACGGTTACTTCATGTCCTCTTCTGCAGGGCATCTTTTTGGTGTAAATGTGGCCATGATCAAGCCTGCAAACCCCAGAAGGAAAGCGGTAGCTAACACACACAAAGAATTAAATGAACAGCAGAATGATCTGCAGAGATTTGATCAGACGGCAATAAGGGCAACAAGCAGAGACTCAGGACTAATAAATGTTCAAGCACTACAATGAGGAGAGAGCAACTAAACTCTTTAGACAGATCATGACTCAGTATCAGATCACAGACCCATGCGTAATGGGTTGTGGCACTACTGCTCGGGGTGGAGGGGAGTGGGGGAGAGGAAGCATTGGTGGGAGCCGGGGTCCAGGTGCTACCCACAGCCCATGGCAGCCTGCTTCCATTGAAATTTCCCTCAGCTGCTTGCACCCAAGGGTAACAGCCCCGGGAAACTGACAACACTGACTGCTCTGCTGAAGCCTGACAGCCCAAAGCAGCCAGAGTCCTTGTCATTTTCCCACAGCTGCTATCCCTGTGTGCAAGCAGCCATGGGAAACTTCAAGGGACGCTGGCTGCCCTTGGGTGCAGGTAGCAGCCGGACAGCCAGCATCCTTTTAAACTTTCCGCAGCTCCTTCTACCTTGACCTGGATAGAAGCAGCTGTGGAAAGTTTAAGAGGATGCCAACTGTCTCACTGCTACCTGCAGCCCAAGGCAGCCAGCATCCTTGTCAATGTCCTGCAGCCGCTACTCCTGAGTGGAAGCAGCCATGGAAAACTTCAAAGGACGCCGGCTGCCCTAGGCTGCAGGTAGCAGCAGGACAGCCAGAGTCCTTGTCAATTTCCCTCAGCAGCTTCCACCCAGGGGCAGCAGCCACAGGAAGTTTATGATCATGTTGGGTCATGGTCAAAAATAATTTTTTTCAACTGGGTCGTGAGAAAAAAAGTTTGATGACAACCACTTTAGACACACAATGATACATCCAAAGGCAGTTCATTAAAGTGAGATTTTTTTTTGTGCCTATATTGTTGTGGTGCCAGATTTCTTGCATCATACACATGAGATACTACTGTTGACAGCTGGTTCAACTTTTGAGGATATTTCGGGGGAAAAAAAAAGCCACCAAACAAAATCTGGACAATTTTAGACCAATAGATTAGTTATATTTACTTCCAATTTTCAACTAACTACACAGCTGGTTGAAATTTTCCAAAGTTCAAAGTAATAATGAAAAACAGGAACATGTTTTGAAAAATGTTTTTCAAAATTTCTTTTTCTTTCTGACTAGTTCCAGCGCTGTCATCTTTGAGCAAATGTCCACAATGGATCTGCATGTCTGAAGTAAGGCAGTCAATGTACACTTGCTATTTAACATAACCAAGCTACTATATAATGTAATCATGAATGGTTACTACAGGGAAAGGGTGGCACGAATATTGGAAAGGAAGGAATTTATGAGAGTATTACTTTTTCAGGAAGTTGTTAGTATTATTAAACAGAACCAATGGCCTAGCTGGTATAAATTTATTCTTTTGTGCCAAAGCCCCAAATCAGCAAGGAAGTATAGAATAACCATTAATCCTCAATTCACATCCAAGAACCACGCAGTTTAAGGAATTTATAACTTCTTTAAGAAGATGGAACCATCTCTCAAAATAGTGCCAACTACTTACAATGCAGCGTCTGTAAACATAGCCTTTACTAGCTATGAAATGCCATTACTACCTGTAGTTACTGACAGCGGCAAAATCACCATTGTCAGTGTGCTCTTCTGGGTGCAAACAAGCAGTCTTGACAGGCTGTGATTGAATGGTCTGTCAAGACTGCTCAATCACTCTGGAGTTCACAATAGTAACTCCAACCCTTGAAGTGGCGTAGTGCTAAGGTGAATGGATGGCATTGTTGTTCGCCTTAGCACAGTGTGTAGGGAGAGGTAAGTGGGCATTAGTAATGTGATGGAAGATATGTAAGGTACTTTATGCATGTTGCACATCTCTCATTGACTGCTGCCGAAAAGTGAGGCAAGTGTAGATTAGGACTAAGATTATGGGCCAAGCCTAGGAAGCACCTACAGAGATACATCAGAAATGGTTTTAAACCAAAACTCTGAGTGTGAATCCAACATTCATAAGCACAGCTCAGAATTCTTCTCCTGAATCAAAATTTCCTGTACATTAGGAATGTCTGAATTGTGTTCTGCTTATGAAAGCCCCATTTTTGTGAGTGCAGAGATCTTTTGGTTTGCCCATATCCTCCATGGATATGACTCACTTCTCCCTTTCACTGGTATAAGTCTGGAATAACCCCAGTGAAATCAATGGAATTACACTGACGTAAATGAAAAAAGAATTCTGGTCAGGAAGCTCAGAATCAGATACAGAGCTCTGGGTTAGGAGTTCTGCCTAAGGCAGGGGTCTCAAACATGTGACCCACGGGCCCCATGCGGCCCCTAAAGCTATTTCCTGCAGCCCGCAATGACACGATCATTACCGTTATTTGCAATATCATTGTATGGAAAGGTTTCACGGGTGCAGCGCTCGGGCCACCATACTAAGTCTCATGCGGCTCTCTGATAGTCCTCATGTGGCCCTCATGCTGATTTGAGTTTGAGACCCCTGGTCTAAGGCATTAACATTCAATAGGGCTTTTAGGGCTTGTTTACACAGCCTTGCAGTGTGGACTACAGGGGGTGTGAACTGTAGTATGCACTGACATGTTGTACTATAAACTGCCCTGTGTAGACCCTGCTCGTGTATCTAGATTGTATTAACATGGTACAAGGGTCTGCTGCACGTAGCTAGATACTGGTAAGATATGATTGTCTTTTCTGTAAACGAGCCTAGACATTTTGATAAATGAAATACACATTTTTAATGAATGTCAGGAGACCCCTATCAAGTTTCCTGCAGCTGGGATCAATTTTTATGGCAGGTCTTAAAGATCTCACTTGAGTAATATAGGTATTTCAAAGAGAAAATTTCAAGTCATATTTATTACCTTAAGAACTCTCACACCTTTTAATTGTCAGAATAAGCCACTCCATCAAATCAGTGCTGAACAGGGGAAGCTGCCGTGAAAGGCATTTTTCAAATTGACATGCAGTCTTCATTTTAGTCACAGATGACCTTTCAAAAAGTGGATTCACTAACAAAAAAATTAGTTCCATTTGCAATTAATTTTAAGCACACATCTCCATGAAGGAAATCACAAAGGAGCAAGCACTTGCAACTAAACGGGCATTCATGGATTCTATGCGCCTCCCAAAGCTAGACCTCACTGATTAATTATATGCTACACAGTTCAAGCAGGGCAGAAGAGTTAGCATTTGTTGTGGAGGACGGGGAATTTGTTAATTAAATTTTGAGTATAAAAGGTCACTTGCCAATGAGTCAGAAAAACAACCAACACTTGCAACAAATGGTTGAACAGAAAAATGTGCTTGTACCCAAAGGTCTGCTGGAGCCATCTGTGAATGGGGATTACTGATAATAAGCCTCAGCACATAGCACCAGCTCTGCAAGGATATGAATGACTTAAATACACTAATCTGCTAGTGAAAAATCCTCAAAGGGGGGAAAAGGAAAACAACATGTAATGAAATTCTTGGACAAAAAAGGTGGTGGTTATAACTACCAAATCATTATGTTTTCTGAGGAGCCATTCACAACAGACTTTGTATCTAAATTACACACTTTTCACATCTCTGTATATTCAGCAAATGCCTGATCTATTATTATAGCCAGCTCTGAGGTGACATGGAGCTTTCTGGTTCCCCAGAACAGTTCTTACCATTTGTAATCAAAAAGATAAGAAAGGTGGTAATTTTGTTTTACACCTTTAGATGGTCAGCAGGGATTGTCTCTCTTCCATATTTGTACAGCTCCCAGAACGCCAGAATCCAAATTCCTAGTAGGGTTTTTGGGCACTGCCATCATAAATATTTCCTACTAACAAGTGATACCGAAAACAAAGCAGTCAGAGGTTAATTTAGTTGACCAAGATCACACAGTGAATCTCTGAGAGAGAACATCCCAGGAACAAGAGCCTGATTCCCAGAGCTATACCCTACTTCTTCCCTGTGACAAAGCTATATTGTTGGTAGATGCAGTTGGTCATCATTGACTCATCCACTAATATCATAAGATTTGAGTTGTTTTTGAAGCTGCACTACAGTGTTACTCCGTGTGACCTAAAGGGGGAGCTTTATAGCTAGTTAGCCCATCAAATTGTGTAGGGGAAGTGGACAGGTATGGCCCAAAGCCTAATAAAGTGTAAGGCCAAAGACAAAGAAATGAAGTCCTATAAGAATGCAACATCTAAAAGAGAAGTGAATCAGAAATATGTAAAATAAAATACCAGAATGCAAACACCTCCAATGCTCTCCATTTGTGCAGCATCTTTCATTCTCAGAGCACACCACAGTATTTACTGTTTCTCACTAGACAGCGGTAAGGTAGATAAGTGTCATCACCGTTTAACAGAAATGAAACTGAAGCCAGAGAAGTTAAGTGAGTTGCCAGTGCCAAGAGGACATCAGTACAGAGCGAAGATCACACTCAGGAATTCCTAATTTCTATTTGTGAGCTTCGAACACAAAACCAGACCCCTCTCTTCTGCAATCATAATGGAGATGTACAATATTACAAAAGGTCTCCACTGACTGAGTGGATTCCAGAGGAGGGAGGTGTTCAGGCAGGTCATCACTCAAATAATGTAGTTCACTGAATATTAGTTAGAGCTTTGTTAGTGCTAAGAGAAGCTGTGAATGCAACCCAATGCATTCCCTTAGCTCCACTTTCTGTGCCAACCAAGATCCAGTATAGGTCTAAAAGCAAAGGTGTCTGAATTAACATTCACTGTAGCTGCCAATCCACTGCTGCTGTCTATTCCTGCCTTAACACATGTACAACTCCTGTGATCGTATGTATGAGAGTTACACACACATGGTCTGCCTAATGAATGAATTCAGGCTGGAAATGCCACACGAATAGCCCTATAATATTTCCTACTCTTTCATCTATACAAGTACTTTCATTTGGGATCAAATAAAATAGTTAAAATATTTGTTTCCACGAATATAGAGACAGAAAAGTTTGGACTACATATATATTACATTAAGCTGAAAAATAGCCAATAGATATTTTCAATGAAAGTCTTTGTCACATCACATCTTAAGAGGAGCATGGGGTTGAGTGGCATCATCCCATCCCTCTTATACACTAGACTAATTCCTCCTTATTCCCTGGGAGCCAATGTCAGGTTTGGAGTTTTCTTTTCCACTGGTAGCAGTTCTATTCTAATCACACTGTCAGTTCGTTATATTCATTGCAGTTGTGACAACCTGCCTAGCCTCTCAAATAAAGGAGGAGAAAAATGATGCCAAAGATCAGAGGAAACTTACTAAATTAAGGACTTGGCTCTTTTTGCCTGAAGGACATATCCCTGAAATGTTTCCTAAACTATATCCCTTGTTGCATGTTCAGAAGACGTTCGAAGCAGAGGGAGAGCTGTGAAAGGTGCAAATCCCTAGCAACATTCAGGTTGCCAGACTCAGAGCCAAGAAGATCAGTAGCTCAGTTTAGTAATTATTATTTGTATTTGGTAGCATCTAGGAGTCCCAGTCAGAGCAGGATCCCACTCTGATAAATGCTTTATAAACTCAAAACAAAACAAACCCAACATAACCCAGCCCTGAACCAAAGAGTTTACCATCTAAAAGCCATCAATCTAAATCTGAGACTGGAGAATTCTCTCAGAAATATTCATTTCCTTGTATTTGAGCACACTGCTCAGAACAGATGATCATCTTAGGATCTAATTTTCTAGGGCAGTTCACCATCATATGCACCACTGGTCACATATGCCGTCGTCAGTAGTTCAAACATGTTGCTGCTGTTAAGAATGTTGATAGCTATTCCCAAGCCCTAGTCTACACTGAGGGCCTTTTCGGTGGCAGTTGACTGCCATTTATGCAAGGAACATAAAGCTTCTTGCATAAACAGCAGCGACTTTCTAAGCTACCATTACCCATTTGGGGAAAGCTGACCGAAAGTTGCTTGCGACTGGCTTTCCCATATGCAGCCGGATCCCCCAGGACTTCCGGGGTCGGCTTCTCGGACTAGTGTGGCAAGTTCATACTTGCCGTGATCTGCTCATGGAAGCCTGAACTGACGGTGGCAAATTTGCCACCATCAGTATAGACATACCCTAATTGGTTCCTAGGAGAGTTTTGTTTAATGATATAAATGCCTACAAAAAGTTCTGAAATGACAGCTCTGGAAACTGAAGCCATCTATTCACAGAACAGGTATATCAAGGGCAACAGCTGTGCAACACTTTGCCATACCCTTAGGCCTTGATCCTGATTTGGAGGAAGAAACTTGGAGGATGATAGGTTAGTTCAACTTTTGTGCCCTTTGAATCCTTGGCCTTTCTGACTGCAGTGACCAGCTATGGTGGTGTTATTTCTGAAGTGATTTTGGACACATCACATAGGAATAGGACTAAAACTAATTCTTGGTAAAGTGCCAGAAAACAGCTGAGTTCACCACATCCCCCATGAAGGCACAACTGCCTCTAAATCAGGGGTCTCAAACATGCGGGCCACATGCAGCCCCTAACGCTATTTCTGAAGCCTGCAATGACACTATTGTTACCAATATTTGCAATATCGTTGTATGAAAAGGTTTCAGTGGTGCGGCCCTCGGGCTAATGTACTAGTCTTCATATAGCCCTATACTAAGTCCTCATTTGGTCCTTGTGGTGATTTGAGCTTGAGAGCCCTGCTCTAAATTCTTTCTTGCTGCTGGTATGGAGCATCTGCATGTTCAGCAGGGGTGGACAAGAGTTTATGAAATTTACCTCTTGTACAAGCACAGAAGGCTGCAGGGCAAATGTTTTTGTGAGTGTCATATACCTATCAACATAATTATATCTTTAGTTTCAAAGGATAAGCTTTTTAGTTAAAGAATGAAAAAGAAACTGAGGAGGAGGAAATAGACAAAGATGCAAATATTTGTGCTGAGCAGCAAATGCTATTCAAAAGCTGACAAGCTGAGGGAACATTGTTCACCCCACATAAACGGGCCTGCCTGTGTCAGGCACTCACTGACAGAGCACTGATGTAGGACTGTTTTTCAGTTGTGGTGGCCCAGTTTTAAACAATATACCACAGTATCTGGAAAGACAGAAAGGACTGGCATGAAGAAAAGTGTTTTAGCAGGAATGCCCTCATCATTTAAAAAGAAATCAAAAATAAGTAGAAATGTAGAAGCTGGGGATTGTCATATGTCCAGATGAAATTCCTTTTAAATTTACTTTTATAATGACCATTTCACAAGCCCCTGAATGGTATTCAGTACCAGTAGCAGATCCTCAACTGGTACTACATGCAGAAGAAGAGATGGGGTTAGACCACTGCTCCTCACTTTAGTTGCCTAACTTCAGGATTCCCCTTCCCCTCTGTGGAGAAAGATTCTACAACTGGAGCTGGGTTAAAAGTCTTGCTGAAAATGCATACAACCAGACTAAGCTCTGGCACACTAACCCAGCCAGAGCTGTGGTGGCTATACAGAGATAATGGGAACACAAATGAATTTTATCCAGTAAAATAAGTGAGACATGGAAAATACATGGAAAGCAGTTCTATTGAATAAGAAGGTGCCATTTTAATATAGCAACTTTAACCTTTCCCACCTATAAAATGGTGATATTTTTATATTTCTGAAGGAGACTGTGGGGGCTACTTAGTGTTTGTTGAATATGTTGAAGACAAAACACACTCTCTAACTTGAGCTCTAAGTTATCAAGTGCTTGAGTCAGCAACTCATTCAAGACAATGTTGTTCAGGACAATATCAGATGCTTTTTAATTTAGGAAAAGATTTAAATGGACCATTCCTCTCATAAACCTCATGACCATAGTCTTTTGTGTGGCGGAATGGTGCCATTTTCTGAACTGGTAATGAAACTAAGGGGTAAAGAAAGGAAACCAAAGCAGCTGTGTGTTACTCCACTAAAGGTTTAAGGAAGCCTGGATGAGGAGTTTGCCCTGGAGCAAGGGGTCATGGCCTCCACTGGAGATTGAGAGGGAAAGAACACTGCCATTGGTGGATGGAGTCAGAACTGCCCTGTCAGAAGCAGAAGAGTTGGGCTAGTAACACAGAGGGAGAGCCATGCAGGCCAAGAAGCCACCAAGGGAGATGAATATCCTCATTCTCCTGCTGCACCCAGAAGCTGAGGACAACCTCGACAATGCAGAAGGTTCATCAAGAGTGCCAGACCTGCTAGTTTACCCTTGCACTGAATAGCTGCTGGGACTGCCACTGACGGTGTACCCTCAGGAGCCGGAAGATGACCTCAAGACACAAGGGAGTGCAGGAAGTAGCCCAAGGATACCAGACTATAGTCCAGTTGTCTAAAAGCCAGCCAACATGTTTTGGTGGGATTCTAGCTAACCTAGTTGCAGAAGGTTCTGCCATTGCTAGGGCTCCAGGATGGGACCTGGTGGAGTAGGATGAGTCTGGATCTCCCTATTGACTGCTTCCAACCCCATTTCTGGGCTGGCAACCTCCCCATCTAAGGCCAGGAGGTCTGCATTACCTCCAACTCTGCCTCAGATGAGAGCCAGAGCTCCTAGACCAGGGCTTCTTAACCTATGGGTAGTGACAAAAAAGGGGTTGCCATGCCATTTAGGATGGGTCACCATGATCCTCTTTAATAAACTGAAAAACGAAATACATTATTCAAAACTGAATCATGGGTCACAAAGCGGACTCCCAAACTTAATCTGGATCTAGGCAGAAAAAGGTTAAGAACCCCCGTCCTAGACCCATTGCTTGCTCTGCCCTGCCGGAAGATCAGAGCCCACAAACCATTAATTTCCCATTCAGAGTACCATCCTAGGTATGTAGCAGGGGGAGGGGGCATGGCCTCCCTTGGAGATTTGCAAAGGGGGGGCACTCCATGCATGCATGCATTGCTAAAGTCGCAACCAGGGCGTCACATGCCGCACCCTGCTGGGGGGCTCTGCGGCCACCCCGCCCGCGGCTGCAGCCCCCGAGCTGGTGGCGGGGGAGCCGCGGGGCTTGTAGCCGCTGCCACCGCTGAGCCCAGGGCCTGAGGGGCCGGCGGGACCCGGCTCCCCGTGGCTGCAGCCCTGGCGGCTGGGAAAAGCCCCGGCCCCAGCACCCTGCCGCGGGGTTTGCCACCGGCCCTGGCGGCAGGGAGAGCCGGGCGCCCCCGGAACCCCACTGTGCGGTTTGGGAGCAGACCCGGCAGTGGGCAGAGCGGGGAGCCCCGGCACCCTGCCACCAGGCTTCTGAGCACGCCAGCGGCGGGGAGAGCAGGGCATCGGCACCCCTCTGCAGGGCTCCCCGCTGGTCTTGGGGGCAGCTCCCCATGCCCTGCGGCTTGTCCCCCCTCAGCACCCTGGCCAGGATGCTGAGGGGAAGGCTCTTCCTCCCAGGGTGCTTTGCACTCTGGGGGGAACTTCAAACCATGTTGTTGTGGAATAAAGGCTTTATTTCAAAATAAGTCATTTCGAAATGACTTATTTCGAAATAAAGCCTTGTGTGTAGACATAGCCACAGACTCCAAGGTCAGAAGGGATCATTATGATCATTGAGTCTGACCTCCTGCACAATGCAGACCACAAAGTCTCACCCGACCACTCCTGAAGAAACTGCTAACCTATGAATGAGTTACTAAAGTCTTTAAATCATGATTTAAAGACTTTAAAATATAGAGAATCCACTAACAAGTGAGCCACGCCCCATGCTACAGAGGAAGGTGAAAACCCCCTAGAGCCCTTGCCAACTTGTCCTAGGGAAAAATTCCTTCCCAACCCCAAATATGGGGATCAGTTAAAACCCTGAGCACATGGGCAAGTCTCACTAGCCTGACTCCCAAAAAGAATTCTCTGTAGTAACTCAGAACCCAGCCCATCTAATTTATCAAGTTCAGCTTTGAAGGCAGCTAGGTTTTTGCCCCCCACAGCTCCCCTTTGAAGGCTATTCCAGAGCTTTACTCCTCTGATTGTTAGAAACCTGCATCTAATTTCAAACTTAAAATTTCCCGATGGACAGTTTATATCCATTTGTTCTTCCATCCACACTGGTTCTGTACTCCCTCTGATGTATAGAGAGGAATCATATCTCCCCTCAACCTTTTTTTGGTTTATTAGACTAAACAAGTCAAGGTCTTTAAATCACCTCTCATAAGGCAGGTTTTTCCATTGCGTGGATCACTTCCCATGACTGAATTAAACTCTCAGTGTACTTTGTCTCTTTTTTTTGTTAGGAAGGAAATAACTACAATAACTTAGGAGATTTAAGTCTCCAAGGGGGCCAACATGAAGCACTTGTACCATAGCTCACATGTATTGCTTCTCATGGCACTCTACTGGCGTGGTCACTCGAGGAATTGCGATCAAAAGACAAAAAGGTTTGGCCTGGTTTAAACTTTTGTAGCAGAAGCTAAAGGTTAGTCTTACACACTACCTAAATGATGTTCTGTGTAAACATAACATATACTTACTGCCAGTTTAGATCTAAAGGGACATGGCAATTTTCTAGTGTCTATAGCCAGAAATATTACTCCAGGAAGAAGTCGAGAAGACTATTGAATCTAACTTCTATCCTAACTGAGTTAGACCCTAATTCTAGGAATGATGCAGCAAATCACAGTGCTAAAGCAATGGATATTAAAAGCATACAGTTGCTAAAGCAGCTGCAGCACAAAAGAGAAATATCAAAAAGGGGAGTTCTCCTTCCTGGCTGGCCTCTCCACCTCCTAATTTGGGCACATCTTTACTATGCACATATAGCTTTTATGTCATGAGGCTGTATGATCATCTGGTCTGCACTGACCCATTCACAATGCACCAGATTCTCAACTGGTGTAAACTGATGTTGCTTCACTGCCATATATCCAGATGAGAACACAGTTGTACATTAATCTATGAAAGACTATATGAAAGGTTTCCCTGTAGAACTGAATTTCACGTTCATACTCACTGTTCAGTGGACAGCATGCTTGCCTGGGGTTCAGGAGACCTACAGAACATTTCCTGCTTTGCTGCCAACCTCCTGTGGCACCTGGGGAAAGTCAGTTTCCTTGTGCCTCAGTTCCTCATCTCTAAAATAGGTAATAACTTGTTCAACCTCATGGGGGTGACTCAGATACTGCATTGCTGGGGGCCACACAAATACCTTACACAGCTAGATTCATTAAGATCGTACCAAAAGGTCTAAATCTTTTATTCTGACAACCTTCCTGTCTATTTAAATCCTCTACTCATGCTGAACAGTAATAAAAAACGCAGTCAACCTGATGCTGAAGACCTCATACGAACTGAACAGCACAGACCAGAAGCTAAATTGCAGCTTATGCTGTGTTCATGCTTCACCAAATGCCAGGCCCAAATGCATCATGGGTAGCTGTCATCTTCATTTATGTTATTCAAAGGAGGGGGAAAAAAAAAGGCCATTGCAATAGAGAAGTAAGTGTATAAATATATACCATGCCCTCAACGGAAAACAAACCGGGAAGCAGTGAGAAGGCCAATCGCTATATTCAGGTCAAGAGGGGATACTGTTAAAGAAATGGCATTTCTCTGCATTTTTACCTATAAAACATTTTCACTTAGTCTTAAAGTTGCCTCAGAGGATAAATCCCTGCAGCATGGCTGCTGGCATTAAAGAGGTCACTGAAGCACCCAGAATCGAAATGTCATGTTTAGGCTCTTTCTTCTCAGTACTGAAGATCCAAAAGCTTTGACAGGGGGCTACTGCATAGGCATTATCTGTACCTTGTGGTGGTAACTTGGGTAACACTGCTGTTTAAGTGAAAGCAAAAAGGAGGACTGAAAATGGGGCTGGTAAAGTAGACACAGCAGTTTCTAGAGAATAAAATAGAAAAATGAGACTGTGAAAGATCAATCATACAGAAACTTTCACACAAGATCAGATCCAAGGTCTAGCAAGCCCCAGTATCCTGGCTCTGACAGTGACCAGCCCCTGAAGCCATAAAAGAAGGTGCAAGAACCCTGCACTAAGTAGCTATGCGCTAGTCTACCCCCTCGCCACCCCAGATGCTTGGTGTCTTCCTGGTATCTAATAGTTACTGATTGGCTTAACCCTGAAGCATGAGGTTAAATATTCCTTCCAACATTTTTGCCTTCAATAATTATTTAAAATATCCAGTCTCCTTGGAAAATTGCTAAGTTCTTGCTCTCAACAACATCCTCTGGCAGGGAGTTCCACACTCTAATTCAGGGTCCTCTAACTCAAATCACCATGAGGGCCGCATGAGAACTAGTACATTAGCCCAATGTCTGCACCACTAAAACCTTTTCAGACAATGATATTGAAAATATTGATAGCAATAGTGTCATTGCAGGTCAAAGGAAATAGCTTTAGGGGCCATGTGCAGCCCTCAGGCCATGAGTTTGAGACCCCTGCCCTCATTACTTGTGTGAACAAGCATTTCCTTTTATCAATTTTGAACACTCCACTGGGGGATATTTTAACATAAACATTTCTTAGCTTCTCAGGTTCAGACTCTCTGGTAATACTCTCAGAGTAAAACAGAGTCTAATATCCATAGCTGACTGCATGATCAGTTGCCAAGCACATGCCAACTGCTCAGTTTAGCTAGCCACTGCAATATGGGTAATTTATTTTTTGTAAAACCCTTCAGTTACGGAAAACACAGCACAGAAGTTCTAGGCAAGGGTCTATGGAGGCTGAACTATTTTCTCACCATCATAAGTGCTCAGTCGTTCTGGATCAGAGTTCAGGCTAATCAATGGGTCAGAATGTGGATACTTTCATTTCTTCTTTTTCTGCTCTACCTGTTTCTTGACTAAACTATTACAATAAAAATACACAATTAATACCTAGCACTCATCCATCCATCTATCCCTTTTCACCAGTTGATTTTAAAGAGCTCTACAGAAGAGATCAGTACTGTTTTACCCCACTTGATGCAACATAGATCCACAGGCATTGCTAAAGTAAAAGTGAAAAGCTACAACAAATGTTCACCAGAAACATGAGCTCAGATGCCAAAAGCCGCATATCAGAATATGAGCAATGCTGATTATCTCATATTTTCTATACATTTACAGATAGTACACAACTGGATTAGGATACATGTGTGTAACTGATATAAACAGCATTTGAGTGCCAAAACCTTTCAATAAATGAAACACCAAAGACAGATCTGTTCTTTCATGCCTAATTTGGCAGGAGGTTAAATCTTTGCACTTTGACATATGACAACCACCAAAGGCACTGTTTGCCAACATTCTGAGCCTTCTGTGATGAAAATTGTTGACTTAATCTTCTATCAATTTCTCAGTCTCCTCACCCTTACATTAAATAATTAATTGAACATATTTTTCCAAAACATGCTTCCTGGATTTTCCCAAGCAAACCAGCAATATGTATCTCATTTTGAAAAATCTACTTTAAAAGCATTTAAAAAGGGGGGGGGGAGAGCTTCATACAGCTCATTACAGATATAGAAACACATGCACTATGTATTTGAATTTAAAAGCTCTGTTTTCTGTTAAATAGTTACTTTCTGCTTTGGTTTGCATGACAAAAGTGCATCTGTCAATCAAATCCAAAGTGCACGTACCTATGCATATACACTGCCTCCCCTCTATTTCTGCACGTGTATTTTCATCTAGTCATTTATTGCCACTTGAAACATACAATGATACACACCAGCAAAACAACATTATTTAACCAGGACTTCTCAATTAAATTGAATCTGATGGCTCTTGATTTTCAGCACAGTTGCCAAGGAAACAGTTCCCAACTTCTATGGTAGAGGTTAAAGGATGGCTGTCAAAGACATGGATTCCTTCTTCCAGTCTTTAAGTTTGATTTTTTTTGTCATTCAATTCACTGCACTGGAGTTTATACTAATATAGAGTAAAGGTTTCCTAATGCAAATATAATGATCAATATTTGCCAAACAGGCTTCCAAAAGAGACATTCAAAAAGAGAGGCAGTGATGATGCATACTAAATATATATGACATTGAATCCAATAAACATTCAAATTAATTTCAAAAGTGGACAATTCATGTGTGTGCATGTGGTAGTGTAACATAATATAAACAAGCCCCTACTGGAGATAATTTGTAATATCACTGCTTATTCTAATAGATGGACTCCCACACTATGCTCTAAGAAATGAAAACACATTGTTAAAGTACTGTCAAGTTAAAAAAGCAAACTACCAGATCCCAAGATCCAAAAGGAGCAGCCATGTTAATCTAGCTCAGTAAAACAAATAAACAAGGAGTCCCATGGCACTTAAAAGAATAATAAATATATTTATTACATGAGCTTTTGTGGGAGAAAATCCCACTTCATCAGGCGTTTTGAAGATGGGGGAACTTAGTAAGTTAGGTAAGTTCCCCCATCTAAAAAAAGCGTCTGACAAAGCAGGATTTTCTCCCACAAAAGCTCATGCACTACATCCCAGTGCCTTCTATGGAGAATTCAATGGAATTATTTCTGTGCTTAAAGATAACCATGGATCTTAAGACAGGATTCAGGCCTAAGTATTTGATACAACACAGAAAGCACAGATTCCAACTGCATCCATCAGGCACCTCACTGTCTACCATTGATCAAAGGTCCTTTGGCTTAGGCTAGCCTAGCCTCTTTGCTTGTTTGGTCTGTAGAGAGACATAGCACAGTGGCTATGTTAGGGGACATAAGGGCTGTTGGACAGTTTCATACCCAGACACGTGACATGTGTGGCCTTGGTAGTAGAGCTTGCTGCAAACACAAATACATGCATGCATACTCACCCACCCCTTGGCTGAGATGATATTACTGTTGTCATTTCTAGTTTCGTCTTGTCTCACTGTGCTTTTTTCCCTCCTTTTGTATAGAAAACTAACACGATAAATTCTGAAGTTGGTAAGTGGGAGCTTTACAATTTTCTCTTAACCCTCCTTCCCTTCTCTGGAATGTGCTTTGAGCCATTTTTGCTTCTCCCACGTGCCATCTCTAAGAATTCTCCAAAGGAGTACAAAGCTAGACGTGGTTCCTGCTGAGATCAATGACAGCAGCAAACTCCATTAGGCACAGAGAGCTTCTAGAAACAAATATCCCTTGCTCCTCCTCACTCCCCTGGCAACTGAACACAACCACTCGTTAGTGGTCCCAAACCTTGACAATCTTGGGGAAAGATTATTTTAATCTGCCCTTTGACCCACTGACCCCGAGTTAAATCTCCGTTTGGGTGGTTTTGACGGTAAACTAGAGTGTCTTAAATACTTCTCTAAATCTCCCCAGCTGCTAATTGCCTTATCAGGCCTGTTCTGCCAGCAGTAGATCACCGAGGTGCAAAGATGCTCTGGAAATACTCACTTGTCCCCAGATACAACCTTCTGCTAGAGACTGGGAAAGGCATACAATAGAATCAACTATGTTGGTGCTATGCCAGCCCACAACTCTTCTACACAGGGAGAATCCGTGAATGCCCAAGTCAGATTGCTACAGGACTGGCCCAGAGTTGTCAAACAGACTGGGGAACCTGTCCCAATATTTTTGTGATTACTTTTTAACCACATATTGTCTTTATACAGTCTTCTTTCTTAATATGTTGCACTGCCAGAAGTTTGGCCTGGACATTGGTCATTCAACCATAGCCAACGGTTAGATGATAGAAGCCAAGAAGAAGGAAGGGATTGCTTTCGGGGAACTGAAGAATTTTCTTTAAAAGTGATGAAGACCAGCCTGGTACAGAATGAAAAAGGAGTGAATTAGTATATTTCATTAAATGGCAAGGAGGGAAATTCTGTTGCATGGGCCCTGCATGCCATCCCACTGCTGACATGGGAAAGCAAAACTGATTATCTCAGTTTTTAAATACACCACATAGGCCAAGGTTTTCAAAAAACAGGAGTGTAAAATTAGGCTTTTCACATATGTAGTGTTTAGGTGTATTGGAGTGGGGGAAGCAGATGTGATGACAGGATGTCAAACATAGCTCCCTGACCTTCAGCTGCCAGGAAGTAAGTGGACTCACCTCTGCAACTTTACACTAGCTGTAGCTTCAACCTTTTCATGGAAAATTCTCTGGGGCAAATATCTGGCTAGTGTATGCAATACAAAGGAATGTGCTCGGTGTATCAGAGAATCCAGCCCTTTTCCTTTACTTCCCTACTCAGATTCTCTTCTTCCCCTAAGAGATGACATCAAAAGCATTTAGAAACTACCAAGATAATGATCTGCTTTAAGTGCTCATCATATCATTCTGCAAAAAGGGATCCCTGGATTCCCTCCCTGACATGCAAGCAATGAATGGATTTTCAAATAGATAATGGGAAATTTATACTGAATACCTAGAACCAGATTCAGGCTACTGTTTCCACCTATGAATAAGTGAGAAAGGCAACCAGAAGGAGCAGTGTGTACTACAACTGTTATTTGCTTTTGGCTCCTTAAAAACTCACTGACTTCACACTTGGCAAGTGCCCCAGGACCTTTGGAATCATGTCAGAAACTATGGGTGTCAATGCTTTTCAGGACTTGTCCCACTGATTTCAATAGTATTTAGGTATTACTCCACTGACTTCCACAGATGTTGGACTGGGCCCATAAGGCCTAATTCAGCAAACCATTTAAGCATGCATGTACCTTTAAGCACAGTTATGCAAATTTTAATTGCTTTGCCAAGTTGCAGTCTTAATTTGTAAACTCCCTAGTAAGATTTCCTGTTTTCTTCTGCAGTTTCCTCTCGCACAGATCACTTCTGTGAAGTGCAAGTAGTTGTATCAGGACTTGTAACGTGCTCAGAACAATACTGTTTATGGACCATAACCACACATCTCGTTTTGATGAAACCAGCACAAAAGCTTCAATTTGTCGTCTCTACTATCGCTGATGTGAGAACCTCTTAAATTTTAATATGCCACAGCTTTTTTTGTTTTCACCTTTTAAAAAAAATGAAGGTTAAACCAATTAACTATTATTAAACCTACATTAAAGCTCTTAACTAAAATTTGCATTACTTTGATTTGCATTGCCTCATTATTTGCTTTAGGAGATGACCTCTTTTTTTGTCACGTGTCTATTAACTTAGATCTTCACTGCAAACATCACAGCCTATCAGGCAGCCACATTTAACGCAATGGGCCAGTAACACGTGGGGCAATTTACTGAAACAAGAAATTCAACAGAAAAGACCAAAGGGATGCACAAGTATTTATAATAAAATGTGACCGTAATGTTTATACTGTACTGTGAAAACAGAGTCATCTGTAGTGTTCTTTCGATAAAGCACACTTATATATGGATTCCAAGTACCCGAACATATGAATGACTTTAAATTTGTGAGCAATCTCATTGTTACACATGCACTTAAGTGCTTTATTGGATCAGGGCCTGATGCATAACAGAGATTTCTATGTTCTTTCTTTCCTTTTCCCATCCAGAAATGGAAGGAACTAGAAGGATTTCCATGTATGCTTACATTTAAGATTTGTCTGGATTTTACTTTGACCGTTTGCACTTTTTGACCATATTTTATGTAACCAGTATTTTTCTTAGAGGCAATAAAATGCCATATTTTATCATTTTCTAAATCTTTATATCTTTTAGTATTCTGAACTATTATGATTCCACCCTCTACAATGACTTTTGTAAAGCTTTTGGTAGTTGGAAATTGACACAGGAAAGATAAAAGGTAGCCAAAAATGAACAGATTACTGTTCTATGCTACTTTTTGGCTGCTGTGTTTTTGCAAGATATTAGCATGAAAGAGAGAAACAAAGACATTTTTCACTTTTATAACTGAACTCCAGATTGCACTGTCTATTGCACAGCAAACTACACTCCATCCCTAGAAGGACCCTGAAGGTGATCATTGTAAGGAATTGCTTGACCCTATGCACCCCAGTCACAGTATTTGCCATTCACTTGTCAGATGTTGCACAGCATATTTCAGGCATGGCCAAACTGTGGCTCTTCAAAGAAAAACTGCAGCTCCCCGAAGAGCCCTGCAGGGAAGGGCAGCATGGTCCAGCTGGCAGGGAAGGGCAGCATGGTCAGAGCCCTGCAGGAAAAGGCAGCATGGCGGGAGACAAGGGCAAGAAGTGTGCAATGGTCAGGGAAAGCAGAGAGACAGCAGCATGGTAAGAGCAGGCAAGGAAGGGCCCTGTCTGCAGGGAAAGGCAGCATTGTCAGGGACTACAGGGAAGGACAGAAATGTCCAGCAGGCAGGGAAGGGCAGGGCAGCATGGACAGAGTCGTCAAGGAAGTAGCAGCATGGTCGGGGCGGGGGGGAACGGGGGACGAGCAGAAGTACAGGACGGCTGGGGAGAGCCGAGAAGGAAGCAGCAATGGGGATTGAGGAGGGAAGTACAGTATGGTCGGAGAAGCCACAGCATGTTTAGATTTTCTCACAGGCCCTAATACAGCTTACTTGTTAAAATAAAATAATATTTAGGACTTGTAAAACATGATGTGAAATACTAAGAAATGAAAATCCAAAGGAGAAAAGTTTAAAACTGAATGTAGACTACTTTCAATTTTTGGCATACCTTACTGCTGCGAAGCATTGTATTCCACAATTAAATTCAAAACATTGTGCGATACTTAGAGATCAGCATCTGAGAGAGCTTTTACCTGCTGCATTGACAAGTTCCTGCCCAGATTTTAAAACAACTTGCCACAAGCCTGCAGTGTTCTACATCTAGCGACAGCTAAGTTTTTACTGTATAGGCTTAGCTTTCATGGTAACCTTAAGCAATTATTAGAAACTGACGTTAGTAGGATCAATATATGCCTGTTTTTACAATAAAATTAAAGTGCGCAATGAATTTTAAGCTTAGTAATTTTGGAGTAGGCAAAATATGTGGTTATATGCTTCACTGTGGCTCTCTAAGGTTTAATAATCAACTCATGCGGCTCTTGAGTTCCATAAACTTGGCAATCCCGGCATATACTCAGAGCTTGACAAGTGTTCCAGACACCTACTAGGCAGAAGCTGATAAGGAAGATGGAATTCCCCCACCCTGGGGGCCCTGAAACTGGTGCTTTGCAGGAATGTCTGCGAGAAATGGGGACATAAGCTACTTTCACCAGACTGTAGTGGCAGATTACTTCTTTCATGTTGTTTTTAGTTCGTAGGTGTCTGGTGAATTTGGAGCATCCAGACACTTAGCAGTGTCACTCCACTGTTCTCAGCACTCACCCACTTATCAGGGAAAACTGCTTACCAAATAGTAGCGAGTGGGCAAGCATATTTTTCAAGACTTGCTCACAATGCACATATTTTGAAAACAATGATGCATAGTTACAATACATGGGTAACAGTATTTATCTATTTGTGTATTTCATGCCCATAAAAATGAGGGACTAACTACCAACACTCCATGCAGTATTTTAGAAATATTTTATTTCTCCTTTGAGATACAAAATAGTATTTAAAATAATATTTAAAACTGTACAAAACCATATGTAATGCAAGCACTGAATACTGGGCTTGGGATCTCTGGATCTACAAATATGAGCTCTACCGCCTGAATTAAGAAACAGATCTACTAGATTAAGAAATGTAGTACACTCATGTCTTCCCTGTGTAGCCCTGAGAGTTAGGAATATTTCCCTAATATCCAACCTAAGCCTGTCTTGCTGTACTGTAATTTAGGCCCATTGTTTCTTGTCCTATCATCACTGGTTTAGGAGAATATTTTTTCTCCCTCCTTGTAACAGCCTTTTAGATACTTGAAAACTATTATCATGTTCCTCTCTGTCTCCTCTTTTCCACACTAAACAAATCCAGCTCTTTCAATCTTCCCTTGTAAGTCAACTGTTCAAACCTCTAATCATTCATGTTGCTCTTCTCTGGACTTTCTCCAACCTGTTCACATCTTTCCTGAAATGAGGCACTCAGAACAGGACACAGTACTCTAGTTGAGGCCTAATCAGGGCAGGGTACGGCAGAAGAATTAGTTTTCATGTCTTACGTACAAAACTCCTGTTAATACATCCCAGGATGTGGGGTTTTTTTTTGTTTTGTTTTTTTGTTTTTTTTTGCAACAGCGTTGAACTTTTGACTCACATTTAGTTTGTGATCCATTATGACACCCAGATCCCTTTTCATGTGGATCAACCAGTCAGTTCTCATGCTACACTACATAGGACTGATGCTTTAGGTCCCAAACCTGCGAACACTTATCCACTGTGAGTAGCCCCCCTGGCCAAAGTTAAGCACTTAAGTGATGGCAGTATTGGAACCTTAGACTAAGCTCTTTGGGGCAGTGATCAAATGAATATTTGTGTTTGTACAGTGCCAAGAACAACAGGGTAAAAATCGTAACTGTTGCTTTTCGAGGCTACTCCAATATGACTATTGAGTAATAACAACTCACAGCAAGTTATAGTAATACCACCAAAAATCCATGTAATCTAAAATACTACTTATAAGAGATGTTCCAGAGAAAGATTCAAGGAACTCTTCAATGACTGAGCCCTGGTCTACACTGTCAGTGAATTTTAACATAACGCTGTTTACCTCAACCTTCTGCAGCCTGCCTCCTCACTGTCAAAGCAGGATATTCGAAAAAAATGGAGCTGCAATTTGACTTGCTAGCACCAGCCTTGCAAGTGCCATAGCACTGAGATAGTGATCTACAATTCTAATTTAGGTTCATGTAGTCAGAGAGTAACTCTAATTTTGTTTTTCCAGTTTCTCCAGTCCATTTTACCATAGCGACATGGCTCCTCCCCTGCCTGAAACCCTGAGAAGTTTTCAACTAATTCCTCTCCCTGCATGCAACACTGTACCTCTCCATTCTACCTGCCACAGAGCAAGGAAAGCTTTTCCTGCTTTTATTCTTTTGAGAAGAGAGGAGGGGGCATGAATGGAGGACGACTGCCTCCCCACTAGCCTCTGCATCCAATACCCATAGTGCAATGCCTTTCAGGAAGTAATGTGAGCGTGAGGACATGAGACCTCAAGCAAGCAATCTGCTTTGATCGCTCAGCTTCACCTTCTGCAATTCAACAGCCTAAAATCAAATTACAGTCCCATATCCAGTGTACATTAGCCCTCTGAGAAAGGAATAATCTGTCCAAAAAAAGCCTCTAAAACATATATGTTGGCTTAGACCATGAAGCATGAGGGATTGTAGCACTTATAAACATTAAAATGTCTCAGATTTGGCCTAGTGGCTATGTCTACACTAGAGGCTTAAGTTGACTTAAGCAACTCCCTGGTCATATCTGGAGTTCATTAAGTCAACTGAAGCACTTGCTTAAGTCAACTTAACTCCTGCCCTTAAAGTCAACTTTAAGGGTTAAGTCGACTTTATAGTCAACTTAACCAAATGAGGCCTCACTAAGTCAATTTAAAAAAGTCAACTTTAAGTTGACCTTATTAAGTTGACTTACCTGAGCCCTGTAATGTAGACATAGCCAGTATGTGTGAGACGCTCCTGGTGTCTTGGGTACTGGTTGTATTTCAGACATATTGCTACAGCTAAGAGAACCTGATAAAATGCATTTGAAAGTCAAGTTTATATAATTTTCTGAAATAAATACTTTAGTGCTCTTAACTTGTAAAAACATAAAAACAACAAATAAACATCAGTTCAGAACATATGGCAGATTATACAATAAAGCAGTGCGTACAAGCAATAGCAAGGAAAACAGTTCAGAAATGACAAAGATATGAACTTTCAAACTTCTAAGGCATTAGTAGAAACCACATTGAATAGAAAAATATTTTTAAAAAGCAATGAAAAAGAGCTGGGTTGTTCTTTTTAAGATTCCCCACTGGTTAAAAATAGTAGTTAAAACTTCATAGAACAGTATCCACAGTATCTTTGAGAAAATCCAAGATTTTTTTTAATTCAAAAGACAAGACATACATTTTTTGTCTGGCTTTGGTGAACAGTGCTTCTTTCACACCTTTTATGGGCTAATTAAAAGCAATAATGACTAGTCAGCATTGGGCATGTTACCACACAATCATGGGGGACGGAAAAGGGTAGAGTAGGGGGTGGGGGAAGACAGAGAAAATGAATTTAACTGACCAAAAAAAAGCTTTGCAAAGATTTTGTTAACAACAACAACAAACAACAACAAAAACAACCCCAACAGAACAAATTAGCTTGTGTAACTTTTAAATATTGTAGCTTTCAAATGTTGCAGGGAATACTGGGGACACAGGACAGATAATTCACGCACTTAACCACTTTGTTATGTAACATGATAAAA
This sequence comes from Podocnemis expansa, assembly GCA_007922195.1. Lineage (NCBI taxonomy): Eukaryota > Metazoa > Chordata > Testudines > Podocnemididae > Podocnemis > Podocnemis expansa. The sequence goes on from ML682088.1 coordinate 4,460,490, forward strand.
AATTGGGAACAGTAGATTACCTGCATTTAGTTCACAAGAGTGTTGATTTCAAATCAATTTCACTGTTAAGTGACAGCCCGGAAATGTAAAAGGAACTTGTCAGCCAAAGATACAGACCATATTCTCTGAGCTGAACTTCCTAAGTGAGGCTCTAATCTCTTCCCTTCCTCCATGAAGCCTCAGTGAAAAACAAAGTTTAGTAAACCCTGAATTTTTAACAGGAAACTTCTGAGTTGGGGAAACCGAAATTCAGTATGGCAAATGCAGGTTGAAGTGGGATTTTCTCCCACGAAAGCTCATGCGAAAAATAAATCTGTTAGTCTTTAAATGCCACACGACTCCTTGTTTCTTTTGCTGAACTAGACTAACACGGCTATCCCTTTGGAAATCTCCAATTTTAATCAAGCCTGGCTCCTTTTGTAATTTAAGTATCTGTTGATAACTCACTCCCTTTTGATTTCTTCCTAACCCTGTCCACTGCCCCACTCCCACCATACCCATTCAAATGTTACCAACTTTTTCACTCAGGCAAGAGCGATCTTCTTGTTCTGTATTTGTACAGCACCTAGCACAATGTGGGTCCTGACTGGGATTCTTAAGTGCCACAAAATAATTAAATATTATATTTACAAAACATGACAAAGAGATATTCCCACAGCATTCTCATTGGCAAATTAAGGAAGTATGGGTTGGATAGGTGGACTATAAGGTGGATAGAAAATTGGCTAGATCAACGGTTTCAGCGTGTAGGAATCAATGGTTCCATGTCTAGCTGGCAACCAGTCACGAGTGGGGTGCCCCAGGGGTCAGTCCTGGGGCCTGTTGCGTTCAACATTTTCATCAATGATCTGGATGATGGAATAGACTGCATTCTCAGTAAGTTTGCGGATGACACCAAGCTGGGGGGACCAGTAGACACGTTGGAGGGCAAGGACAGGATTCAGGGAGACCTAGATAAATTGGAACAGTGGGCCAATAGAAATCTTATGAGATTCAATAAGGACAAGTGTAAAATCCTGCATGTGGGACAAAAAAAACCCATGCACTGCTACAGGCTGGGAAACATTCAGCTAAGTAGCAGCAGTGTAGAAAAGGACCTGGGGGTCATGGTGGATGGGAAGCTAGATATGAGTCAGCAGTGTGCTCTTACTGCCAAAAAGGCCACTGGCATACTGGGCTGCATCAAAAGAAGTATTACCAGCAGATCAAGGGATGTGATCATTCCCCTCTATTTTGCACTGGTGAGGCCACATCTAGAATACTGTGTTCAGTTTTGGGCTCCCCACTACAAAAAGGACAGGGACATGCTAGAGAGAGTTCAGAGGAGGGCAACCAAAATGATTAAAGGGCTGGAGCACAAGCCCTATGAGGAAAGACTGAAAGCATTAGGCTTATTTAGTCTGCAGAAGAGAAGATTGAGGGGGGATTTGATAGCAACCTTTCAACTACTTGAAGGGATGCTCTAAGGAAGATGGAGCTCGACTGTTCTCGGTAATAACAGAGGATAGAACGAGGAGCAATGGTCTCAAGTTGCGGTTAGGAAGGTCGAGGCTGGATATTAGAAAAAACTTTTTTACTAGGAGAGTGGTGAAGCCTTGGAATGAGCTCCCAAGGGAGGTGGTGGAGTCTCCATCTTTGGAGGTGTTTGAGGCCCGGCTGGACAAAACCCTGACTGGGATGGGTTAGTGGGAGTGGTCCTGCCTCTGGCAGGGGGTTGGACTAGATGACCTATGAGGTCCCTTCCAACCCTAGGATTCTATGATTCTATGATATGACCTCTCTTCTTAGTGACGTCTCTCCCCCTCCTTTCCAGTATTAGGCTCATCTTTCACCTAGTGTCTCATCTTTCAAAAAGATCTCCCATCTTTTTGCCACGGTTTCTCGCTTACTTCTTGATTTTAATCACTTCCCTTGGCCTCTCAATCTCATTTTCTCTCAGACACCCTCATTAGCTCTGCCTCTCTCCTCTTCAAACACTTGCCCTTAGTAAGGCTGTTGCCCTGTGAATAAAAGCAATCCTGGCTGCCCTCACACTTTTCAGAATCCATCCTTAATCCTACCAGCCTCTTCAGCTACCACTCTATTTTCTGCATTTCCAGACTTATTAAACATGACATTCACAATGGCTGAGTTATTCTCCAATGCCTTGGATCTCTTTAGTTCCTTCTTCACACTACCAAAACTGTTTTCATAAAAGTCTCTAATGATCCCTTAATGATCAAACTGGGCCTCTGTTCCATTGCTGACCTCCTTGACATCTCAGCTGCTTTTAACACCACTGATCAAACCCTTCTTCATTCAGCCCTTGCCAATCATTTTTCTTGCTGATTCTCCTCTTCTTTCTCAGGGACACTCTTTAGTGAACCCACCCTACCCACTCTTGCACTCTCCTTGGGCAATCTATCACTGTTGCCATCTTTCTGCCAATGAGTTGCTTATTTTACTTTTCTGCTCCTGTCTACTTCCCTCCATCCAATTCAGAATCTCATCTTATTTAGTTAGTGTCTTGCCATCCACTTTAACTCAATACAGCCAAAACTATGCTCCTGATCTTTCCTCCACAATCCATTCTGTGACCCTGCTTTTTCTATACAGTTGGCAACACCACGATCTTCCCTGTCATGCAGGCTGGTAACTGTGGCTTCACCTTTGACTTCTCCATCTCTCTTGCTCCATACATCCAAGCTGTACTCAAATCCTACCACTGCTTCCTCTCTCTAACACATCAGAAATCTAATCACTTCCCTCTATCCTCATGAACAAGTCTCTCATCTTCTATCTTGATCAGGGCAATAACCTTTCCCTTAAGTGTCACAAGTACACACATAGCTCTGCTCCAGTCCATGCAAAATACAGCTGATCAAGATCATCTTCCCTGCTCTTGCCCCCACCACATTCCCAATCCCTTTTAACCTACTAATTAGATCCACTATTCCCAAGATAAAAAAAACAAGACTGTTGCTTTTACTTTCGGATCTGCCCATGACTATGTCCCTTCCTACCTACCTTGTCTCTTATCACACTACTTCCTACTACTTCCACTCTACCAATAACACCAACTTCAAATATCATCTTGTCCACTTCTCCAGCAAGTATCTTAATGGTTTCTTCCATGTTTCCTCTTCCCCATGGAATGTCCTCCCTGAACTAATGTGAAAAGCCACAGCACTCTCCAGCTTCATCATAACCCCTTCTCAATACTAGACACCATGTAGCAAGTGCTATCTAAATTTAGAGGTAGCTGAGGGACAATAGTGAATATGTATGTATACAAAACGAAACCAAAGATGAAGAAGTATATATCTGCACAGTAAAAACATATATGTGAGTGTTTCCCTCACCCTTTGGCTGTTGTTTAAGTTACGTTGCAAGTTCTCCAGGGCACAGACCACAGGGAACATTTTCAAAAGTATCTAAATGATGTAGGTGCTGTGGCAAACTGCTGGTTCTCCTGCACTGGGTCTCGTGCTTTACTTAGGAAATGTGGGTCAGGGCAGTCCAAATCACCTGAATCCTGCCCCTATGGGGTGCTTGCACTAGTGTACCTCTAGGGAAGAGTGAGGGTTTGGGACCCGGGACTGCCCACTACTCTGGGTCCCTACAAAGAGTAGCTATGTGCTGCTGGCAATGTCCTGGTCTGTGCTTCTTTCCCCTGGGCTGTCTTCCTCCTCTGCCCTTTCCTTGTGTGTGGTCTCCCCTTAGGCCAGATTTCCTTTCTCCAGTCTTATTCTCTGCCTTCCCTTCTCTTCTAAAGTCCAATTACCTTCCACAACTCCTCTGCTCCTTTGCCTCTGACCAGTACCACCCCCTACTTCTCCAGCCTGTGTCCCTTCTGTTTGGAGCAGGGAGGCTCTTATCAGGCACCTGGCTACTTCTTAACTGACTTGATGTGCCTCTAATCGACCTGTAGTAATCCTGGTTAGCCACTGGGGAGCAAAGCCTTCAGCATTCTGAGCCTCACGTATCTCCCATCTTTTACTCTCAGACTGCCTGCTGGCTTTGATCTCTCACAGTGCCCAAATCCTATGGATTTTCCATGAAATTAAGTCACTTTAGAATATGGGACCTGGGAGTTTTTGAAAATTTTACTCCATGTCTACATTTGTGTATGTACAGTGCCTAGAACAATGACGGTCCTACGAGTCTCCATGTCCTGTGAGGATATGATTGTTAAATAACACTAATGGCCAAGATTTTCAAATTGACTGTGGGTTTTCAGTGTCGCTGTTTTGGGGTTCTCAACATGAAATGCCTTAACAGGGCCTGTAGAAGGGATGCCATTCACTGAAGGCCCCCTTGTGACTAGAAGCATCTGCCCAGTACTTTCACTTTCTTCATAATGTGCGGACTCTTGAGAACTTCCATAGTATTTCCCATGACTACTGCCAACAATTTCCTGACACTAGGTCAACAGCCAAAAGCACTTCAACATAGTCTTCTCTGCCCTGTCCCCCGACTCCCCCAACAAACAAAAAACCAGTTCATAGAATCATAGAATCATAGGGTTGGAAGGGACCTCACAGGTCATCTAGTCCAACCCCCTGCCAGAGGCAGGACCACTCCCACTTAAACCATCTCAGTCAGGGTTTTGTCCAGCCGGGCCTTAAACACCTCCAAAAATGGAGACTCCACCACCTCCCTCGGCAGCTCATTCCAAGACTTCACCACTCTCCTAGTAAAAAAGATTTTTCTAATATCCAGCCTAGACCTCCCTAACCACAAAACAACAGTTTTAGCTCTTGACTCTTAATCTGTTCCAGACTGTTCTTCACAGAGCCATTGATCCTTTCCTTCCTACTCAAGCTCAGCTTTCTGGCTCTAACTTGCTTCTCCCTGTTAGCACACTCCCTATTCTAAGGGAGAAGGCAATATATATACTGCTCACCTTCAGAGAACTTCTTCCTGACTGATTGAGAGAGGAAAGCCCTGCCCACCATACACTGCAGGGCTCCTGGTTCCAAATCCTTTTTTTCTAGATCCAACTACTAATTGCTCAGAACCTCTCTTCTTGCTCTAAGATCATCTGCAGGACCTTAGTTTATTCTAACATCAACAGAAAAGGGTCTTCTGCTATTCTATTCATAAAGGGGCAGTATACCATGTTACATAGCCTGATTTTAAAGGGGTAAATACTTAGCACTCTCGGGGGAGGGGGTGATCAGACCCTCTTTAATGTTGTTTCAAATTGGGCCACCAAAATCACTAACCCCTTTTGAAAAGTTTGGCAAATAAATGCATACATAAGTTAAGACTTTCTTTCTTTATATGATGCTTGGCTTAACATATTGACAGTTTTATGTGTTAACAAAAAAAAATGATATAAGAAAGGAATGGTTGCTTCCCATCTTTGACTGATCCAGCCACGACTAGCAAGAGAATGCAACTCTGTTCTGCAGCACCACTGGAGAAATGTGGGATTACCAAGTGATATCTACTGTATGCTTCATAGATAGGTAGGCACTGACAGTCAAATTATGAAGTAAGTGATCTGTGAGGCAAACTAAAAGATATTGCTGCAGCTTGACTAGGATATCCTTTCTTCATCCCCTAGTTCAAAAGAAGATTCATGTAGGTGATGACATGAATGACAAGCTTCCAAACATCACATTTATATCTTCACCTGACTCCTTCCCAGCAATGTTCCCTCTAAGCTGTGTGGCCACGCAGACCCCACCATTGCCTGGCACAGGGAACGCCCACTCAGATTAAACTCTCACCGAGCATGCGCAGTCTCTCTGCACATGCTCAAAGAGAGCTCCTCCAGCCGGGAGAGAGGCCAGGGGCCAGGCCACATGCTCCAGCGGCCAGATAAGGGGCAGGAGGGGAGTGATTGGAGACAGAGTAGGGGCAGGCGGCTGTGAAAGGGGAAGGAAGGTTGTAGGAGGGACAGGGTCGGGCCGGTTGGGGGGGTCATGGGGAGGGATCAGGCCAAAGAGGGGGGACTGGGAGCAGGGGGACAGGATCGAGCCCACATGGGGGGTGGTGGGGGCCCACGCAGTGGGCAACATATGTTGCTCAGCTGCCTTCAGGCCTTAGAGGGGACGCTGCTCCCCACCCTGTCCTGCTGCTTTAAAAACTGAATCATACTTTCCCTAATTGCACTTTATACTGCCTCACAGGATCCAACCTGTGTTCAAAACTCTGGAAGGGCAAGAACAGGCAAAGAAGGTATAAAAAACCAAGTTTCATTTATGCTAACTGCTAAAAAGATGTTGTTTTATGTTGTCCATCAAACACCACTTAACACACTGTGCTAGTGACAGCATTATGTGCAGGGTTGCTTGAGGCAGAGATGGGGAAAGCAGACGTCTTGGGTGAGGTTCTGTCGCTTGCCATGTGCAGGTCAGACACACCTGCCACCCCCAGTCTATTACTTCACTAAAACTGCTGCAAGATGTGATTCCCAACCTTTTTGAGTATGAGGACCCCCTTTTAACATCAAAAAAATTGGGGGACCCCCAAAAGATAATAGCTGTTATTGCAGACTGGCTGTAGGCAGCAGTGCTGCAGAAGGGCAGTGGTGGACCTGGCCCTTGCCTGTTCCTAAGGCAAGGCGACATATTCAGGGTGAGGCTGCTCACAGCAGGCAAATACAATTCATTTAGAGAAGAGGTGTCAAACTCATTCAACATGGAGGAGCCACATTGGAAGGCAGGACACTTGTTGCAAGGCCATGCGGCCACATGGGCTCCCCAACCCTTTCCCCCTCCATGTTCATAGCGGCATGGGCTCCCCTTCCCCCTCCCCAACTCCACAGACTCCCCCACACCTTCTCTTTTCTCTGCCCTGTGGGCCCCCCTTCCTCACAATGGCTCCCTGATCCTAGCCCTGGTGGGCCCAGAGCCTGTCTTTGGCATTCACTGCTGTAGACAGCTTCCCGGCACAGCCCAGGCAGCAGCTCCGCAGGCTGGATCAGTGACCTTGGGCCATAACTTTGATATCCGCGATTTAGAGCCCTCTCCAAAATGGATTGCTGGCTGGCAGCAGCTGGGGCTGGATGTATTCACAAACCTTCTGCAATTACTCTGCGGACCCTGAGGGGTCCCTGGACATATGTAGGGCAGATACTGCACTACCAAAAACCCGACAATCAATCATCATGCAGTATCATTATCCATATATAAAGAGAGGCCATTTTTTCTAAATGCCTCCATTGTTGCTCATAGCTTACATGCATTCTCTGCCTTCTTTTAATAAGGTCTGCCAAATGAAACAGAAACTCTCCTCCACATGTGGAGATAAGCTTTTATTAATTATTATTATTATTATTATTATTATTTACTACTACTATTGAACAGGTATGTCTAAACTTATCTGAAACAGTAATGGAAGAGATGGAGTATTTAAACTGCCTCTTGGCCTAGTTACACTGTGAATGGGGGAAAATTATATTTCCTAAGAGCAACAACTCTTCCTTTGGATAAAAATAGACCAGCATTGTGAGGTTCTAACTAGAGGCCCCTGCAGTGCTCTTTGGCTCAGAGATTTGGCAGAGCCACTGTAAGGCCTCAAAGAAGATGCCCATCTAAATGCAGCTAACACTGCTGATGTCCTCCTCAGATGAAGAGGAATACAGAGGCAACTTATCCCTATGCACCTGGATGGTACAAGCTACTTGTCTAGACACAGTTTTACAGTAAATACTGACTCAGCACCAGGAACTGAAGAATTTTAAGACAGCATAGTCTAGAACTACGATATTCAACATGTTTAAAGTATACTAAATGGACACTCCAACATCATGCTTCTAGATTTCACTTGGGAAGAGTCCACCAAATCCAGTGAGCTGTGGATCAGGCCCTGCTATTGCCTTATGTTTATGTACAAAAGAATAGTCTTTAGGCAGACAGGTAAATGTAGCATACCCACCTCTTGGCCACATCCCATATTTCTAGGAGGGGAAATGGTTTCCTCCCCCCCCCCCCGAACACTGAATAATTGTTTTAGTATTATATAAACAACAATCAACATAATATTGAACGCCCTTTGGGATTTTCTCTGTCAAACAACTATACACACTCAATCATTAGGCTGCTAGTCTCAAACCTGCTCATGAACCCACATCCACTCATTCCTCAGGAAGCAGCCTTGGCTATTGGACCACACTGACTCATTCCATTACCAAGGTATTCACAGTTTTGGGCGGATCAGCTTCCCGGGATCCATGACCTGCTTCCTGATTGGCAACACAGTCATGACACCAATTGACTGTTGGCTATATATATAAACTGATTGTACTGCATCCTTCCTGGCCCTCTCTGAGCAATAGGACATTGCCTTGTACTAGGACCCTATCCTGCCTTGCCAACTCATCTGACCCTGTTTTACCACCTCACTCAACCTTACCTTGGCCAAACCCTTCCAGCAGACTCACTGAACCCTATCCTGTGATGGGATCTCCTGGCTATTGGGTCTTTCGTGTGACATGCGGCTATGGATCTGGACCATCCTTTGACTTGCCTTATCCTTGGGATAACTTCCAGAACCTGTCTGCTGATTTCCTTTGATATTTGCTCCTTTCGAGCCCACTGAAGCACACTGCCGCAAAGTTCAGGGAGAGGTTACCGAGTCCTGTATGCTGTTGGTGTGTCTAAAACTGCTGACACACATTATTAAAGAGGGTAATATCTAGCCAGTGACAGCTGCAACAATAGAATAGTTACTAGGGAACTTTACCTAGTGCTAACAACAAAACTCTGCAGAGCTGAGCTATTGCATGAATAGATAATTAATATTTATCAGACAAAATGCAAATAGAGCTTTCAGAAGTCTTGTACAAATAATATCCTTCACTTTATTTTCTGGGAAAGGCTGCATATGGGCTTTTTTTTGTTTCAGGATAAAAAATGCAAGTATGTTGTCAGTGAAGGAAGCTGCAGAACTATGTGGAAAATCATATTCACTGAAAGCAAAACAGTGGGGAAAATTGTGCATTTGCCAAATTTGCAAACAAACAAACAACAGGACACTTCTCCCTGGAACCACTTGATGAGGCAATTTAAATAGGCAAAAACCCTCTGCTCTAGATGTAAGTTACCTATATAAGTAAGTACACAAATCTAATTCCAGGACATTAGGAAATAGCAAGGGAAAAAATTCACAACACCCCTTAATCTGCCTGTCCCTCTTTGTTTAATTCACCCAGGACTAGAATGACATAAAATAGCATCCTTCTAGTCAGTTTTGCCCAGGACAAAATTTTAATTAGATACTCTAAATTCTGCCATGGCTGCTCCTTGCAGTCTCAATCCACCCTCTGTACACTGCTATTTCACAGTATTTTTAATGTTTCATAACTGAGGTTCATCCTGTCACTGGCACTAATGAACACTAGGAGTGTTCATCCTGTAACTGGCACTAAGGAACACTACAAACCCCTCCATTGGGTTATCTGTTTTACTTCTGTGCCCTTTGAGAGAAAACAAGTATCATGGCTGTTAGCATCTGTTGATATTGTGGTGGTTCAACAGTCTTGAGAAGGCAGTGAGATCCTACAGAGGGGTTACTTCAATTTTATTCATGTTTGAGCAGTGTTTAGTTTTCCTAATGTAGGAGAGAAGAATTAGTTAATGGCTGATAAATGTTACTATGTTCACAATGACGACATTTGTTAAATGTCACTAAAATCTGTTATGGATATACCAAATTTACATTGTGATTATGATGATTTCACAGAGGTCAGACCACGCTGATGTTAACATGTTTTTGATGTTCATTAGGAATTATTATTTTCCATATAAAAATCAAGAAAAAATGAATTCAGTTTCAAATGCTGTACATCATTAAAATATTCTGTGCGCAGCTTTTATTTTCCATACTAAACCCATGCAGGGGAATGTAGGACAGTGATATTTTCCTCAGCAGGTGAAATGCAAGACATTGTCATCCACTGTCGTGGTTGTTAAACTTTTTTTCCATGGGACCTAGCTCCAGACCCCTCTGCCATGTGGTGACCGTCCACTGAAAGAAAGGGGTCACCACCAGAAAACTGAACAGTAACCTTCGCTGCAGGGGTGGGAAGGCTGCCCCCTTCCTGGGAGCAGCACAGGCCAGCTGGGGAGTGAGGGGCAGCCACCCCACCCTCCAGCCCCAGGTGCAGTGCTGGTGCCATGACTCAGTACCTTAATAACTTGGACGATCACTGATCATGGAACATGAAGAAGGTGATCCCACATGCCATGCCCCTGTCTCAAATCAGAAAGTATGTCAAGTCTCAAATTGCATGTAGTAGCCTGGAGTGCATGTGTGGGAGCTCTCAACAAATGGAGAGGTGACTGGGTGGAGAAATGAGATGGAAGTGCTGAGACAAGAGAGGGAGGAGAGAGCCAATGCCAGGCTGGAAAGAAAGGTCCTACAAGTTCCTATCTGCTGCTAAGCCTCTCCAAGTCCCTCCAGGCCCTGCTCCTTTCTCCACTGCCCAATCCCAGGAACTGAAGCAACCCCTCCAGGTTCCCCTGTCAGCTCTGCTCTTCATCTGCTCGAGTCTGCATGAGTTTCCATGAACACATAATTGTCCACAATATTGTGACTGAAGGGGTGCTAGCCCTCCTTACTTGGTCTGGTGACCTCTGTCGTTGTCAGTGTGCATAAGGCAGCAACACAACGAGGCTATCTACTCCCCTTCAGACTGGGACCCTGTTATAACCTGTGTTGCTTCACAGTTTCACTCTGCTGTGGGGGACAGTATTTTCTCAGGACTCCCAGGCCTCCCGTGAGATTTGAGGCAGTGGTGAGCTTTAGTGCACTACAGACCTCTCTCTACCTTGTTCCCCAATAAGGTTAAGTCATCCTTCTGCAAGGCCAGGTCTGTGCACAGCTTAAACTTCTTCCAGCAGATCCATCCCTGAGTTGGATTTTATTCTGCAAAATCTTGGGCTCAGGCTTCCAACCAAATTCCATGGCTCACATTGCCGGCTACTGTGCTGCACAAATCTCACAGCTCAGACACTACTGCCATGTTTCACCCACAAACACCAACGCTGAATGCAGCTTAAGCTGAACAAGTGGAGCTTTATTAAACCCAGTGAAATGCTCTGCCTCTGTGGCTCAGTTTTTTCCAGTCTAACTCCCCAAGTTCCCTCAGTGTCCCATCCACAGCAGTCTCCATAAGGAACATGGACCCTCTGACTCCAGTTCCATTTATCATGATACCATCAACAACAGCTCTATAGCACTCAAAGTGTTAACCTTCCCACTTTGTTTTGCTCCTTTGCACAGAAGAACCACAATGGCCTCATTGCCTTTAAGGCCCTGTGATCTATGAATATCAGGGTGGGACCATTAAGACTGATAACTAAAAAGGGAAGAGAAAAGGAAACTGTTCTAGCAGGAGCCTGTGTTAGAAAGTATGGTATTTTTATTAAAAATTACAAGGTATAACTTTTTTTTTTTGCAAGCAAGGGAAGTCAACCCACTGAAAAAAGAGGCAAGTCCTAATCTGCAAAAATAACTGCAACCCCCCACCCAAAAGCTCCCCGAAATGGTGGTATACATAGGTGTTCAAAGTTTTTTTTTCTTTTCTTCATTGGGTCGATTGTTAAAAAGCTCAAAGGTTACCTGCCAGTTGCCTCAGTTCTTTTCATATGATCAGGGGATGCAAACTGGAAGCAAAAGTGTGCCTTTCATCTGTGATCTGTGAATAACTCTCAGTTCCTCAATCACTTGAGAGAAGCCTCCACAGGACACAGTGAGTCAGAGAGAAGGAGGCATAGAGACTGCTTGAACGACCATTAGCACCTCACTGTCAATCCTAATGACACTTTCACATTCTTGGCTTTTATCTCAGTGCTCTACACCAGCAGTTCCCAGCCTTTTCTCTGTTATGGCACACCTTGATACCATCAAATTTTTCGAGGCACACCACCATTACAAAACTCATGAATATTCAAATTAACTTAAATTAATTAGGAATATTCATGAACCATGGCACAGTGTTTCGGAAATGCTGCTTGTGGGGTAGTAGAGCAGGGGTGGCAAGACAGGAGAGGTCAGGAGTCGTGTGCAGTGACAGGAGTGAGTGTGGGGAGATACAGCAGGGCAGGGGTGGCAGAAGAGGACAAGGGCAGCCATGTGGGGAAAAGCACAAGGTCGGCAAGAGAGGAGAGAGGAAGGGAGAACAAGAGTGGCTTTGTGTGGGGCCAGGGGGAAACCTGGGGAGTGGGAAGGTAGGGCAGGGGAGCATGGCGCAGCCCCCACATCCCCCTTCTCCACAGTGGCTCCCTGCAACTCAGGGCAAGTCCTCACCCCACTGCTGCTCCCTCCCACCCCAGTGGGTCCCGTCCTCCCCTCCACCAGACCCCTGCTGCCTATGATGGACCCTCCCATCACCGCAGGGGCCAGAACTAGGCCTCCAGCCCCCAGCTACACCCCCCCACAGCCACCCCACCCCGAAGCTACACACCCTCTGCTACACAGTCACTCCCACCTACCTCTGCTACATACAAACCCACCTGCCCCACACAAATCCCAGCAGCCCTGCCCCCCAAAACCCTTACCTGGGCTGTTTGCAGGTTGCTTGACAGGAGCTGCTCCACCCTGCAGGGGGAGATTCACACACTCCCTCTACTGGCTGCGCTTAAGGTGGAGCCACCTGAACGGTGTGTTGGGGCTGCTCCTGCTATTTTTAGGGGGACCCCTGGAACTCCCCATTTTAGTGCCTTCCTCTATTTTTAGGGGACCAGAAAGCTGCCTGCCTAAAAATAGGGGGCCCCTGAACTGTGTTTTGGTGCCTTCCCCTTTACTTTAACCCATGCCTTTTCCCAGCCCGGCACAGCCCAGGTGGCTGGGCTTGGCAGGGAGGGAACTTTAACTCCAGTTCTGGGGGATGCTCACAGTGCATTTTGGGTGTTTCCGTGGCACACCAGTGTGCCCTGGCACACTGGTTGGGAACCACTGCTCTACTCTGAAGGCTGATACGTCTCCCCCTCGTCCAGGCTCTCCAGAGAACCTCACCGGCCGTCAGGGGTGCCCCCTCCCTTCCCTGTGCAGCACCAATACTGTGAGCCAGTACCTGCAGGTCTGCAACCGAGTACTGGGTTGTGACCCCAACTTTGACAACCACTGATCTACTGCCTTGCATTAAGTTGCTTTGGGTACTTCAACTTAGATTTCTTTGTAAAATGTAGCAGCATACCTTGGATTTTACCATATTTTCCACTCTCTCCTGCATTGATTGCCCAGCCTTTGGCCTCACGAGGATATAAACAGCTTTTACATCAGGGCTGGAACGCAGTAGCTTCTCCATCAGGACTTTTCCCATGAAACCCGTGGCTCCTGTGATGAGTACAGTCTTTCCATTGTAATAAGCTGCAATTGAAGACATGGTGCTCTCTCTCTGTCCTCCTTCCGACTTCCTGATGGAGGTACCTGAAGGGAAGCAGTAACAGAACAAGCAATTAGATGCTGGGAAGTTTGACTCAAAATACAGAACACACTTGAGGACCAACAGGGCCCACCAGATCATAATAGATGACATCCACAGTTGCCTTTCCAGTCTGTTAGCTGAAGTAGCTCCCTGGTAGGCCATTCAACAGCAACTTTAAACTCTTTTTTTTTTTTTTTTGAATGGAGAGTTCAACATGGACCACACAAACACCTGAATTTGCAAAGCCTGAAGTCCAGTGTAGCCTTGTGCTATCACTGTAGCATCTAGAGGCTGCAGCACAGAGTAAGTTTGGCACTGTCCATACACATATTAAGAGACAAGTGTTGTATGGAACAGTACAGTTAAAATTGATAAGACAGAAAAATAGCAGGAGGAGAAACAGACACAGATGCCAAGTGACTTAAATCTATACACTAGGTCAGCTGCCAGACAGGGAACAGAATTCAGGCTTCCTAATGAACATCTCATCCATCAGATCACACTGTGGTGGACTGGGCCCCAGTGTACAGAGTTCATCTGGGACAGCCACCCTGCCTGGGGCCAACATTTTTCTACCACTTGTGATTTGGAAGTGGATTCATCTGTAAAGTGAGTGGGCCTCAGCACTCAGGCTTCAGCATGAGTACAAGTACCTATACCAGTGGTTTGTGCTGCAGCAACACCCAAAGTGTGCCATGAGAATCTGGGACAGCTAGAGTTAGAGCTCCCTCCCTGCTCAGCCCAGCCACGTGGGCTGTGCAGGGCTGACAAAAAGCAGTGTCAGCTTTTGGGGTAGGCGAAGCAGGCAGCCACCTAGGGCCCCAAGCAATAAGGGGTCCTGTCCTCAATTTGGTGGACAGAAATGAAAATATAGAAAACTATAGAAATTGTTCCCATCTAGCAGAGCTAGTAGGGCTGGAAGCCTAACCATTTTTCACTCTTGGCTCATCAAGGCAAACTATCATTAGGATCTATGCTTCATCTGAATTGCAGATTTCACCATTATCTGCCCATCACCTTCACACTGACATGCTAAAAAAGCAGGAGCAAGCAACAGACAGCACAATGGTAGCAACTTTTCCCTTGGGCTCAGCTTTTAATTCCTCAGTGTGGCCATTTATTCTGCCATTTATTAATTTTGTGAAATATTGCCTTTTCCTTTTCTTTTTTACCTGTTCTTTTGACTTTTCCTTTGACATTGTGACAATTTTTAGTTTGGCTTTGGTTAGATCAGTTTACCAGGTAGGTCCATAGAGGCTGCTACATATAAATACAGTGCTGCCCTCTTAGACAATCTTTATAGCTGTGTGTGATATCTGTGCTGTATCTTTTTTTTTTTTTGTAAGTAATGTTTTAGCCTCTTCTGTACTTACTATTTAATATTTTTGAGGGAGCAACAGTCTTATAAACTTGAGTACTTCAGAGAATTTCACTGAAATTTGGTGTTTTTCATTTATAGCTACACACTAGGAACCTTTTTTTTTTTTACTTATTTTTATTTATTATAATTATTTGTATTAAATGTCTAGTGCACATAAACCCAAGCCTATATGAAACATTTGTAAGATTTGACTGCCAAAATTTTAAATGTGGTATTTGTTATTTTTGAGCCATCATTAATGTTACCACTTTGTATTTATTAATTAATGCTCATACTTTTAAAAAAATTTTAAAATGTTCATTTTAACTTTGTAGTTCAGCATTAGCTCATTTATGTTAAGTGAAAGATGATCAACTTACACGCTTCATGATGGGAAGATCTTTAAAAATATCATACCTAAGAATAACTTATGAGTTCCAGAAGGATAGTCATGTTAGTTCAGCTCAGCAAAACATAAAAGGAGTCCTGGGGGGGTCATGTGGGTGGTTAGGGCTGCAGGGGGGGACTGGGGCCACAGAAAAGATAGCAGTGGGGGCTGATAGGGAGTTCTTTAGGGGGCCCCACAAAGTAGTTTGTGGCAGGGAAGCAGCTCCCCGCCTGTCAGCCAGCCTGCCAACAGACAAGGTAAGGTCTTTGAGGGGGGCTGCTGGGGGTTGTGTGGGGCAGAGGGTATGTGTGTAGCAGAGGTGGGTGGGAGTGGATGTGTAGCAGAGGGTGTGAAGCAGAGGTTGTGGGGTGGCTGTTTGGTTCAGGGGGGTGAGCTGGGGGCTGGAGGGATAGTTCGGGTCCCTGCAGTGATGGGAAGGTCCATCACAGGCACTAGGGGGCTGGGGGAGGACGGAACGGGACCCGCTGGGGTGGGAGGGAGCAGCAGTGGGATGAGGATTTGCCCTGGGTGGCAGGGAGCCGCTGTGAAGAAACGGGGAAGTGGCTGCTGCACCATGCTCCCCTGCCCTACCTTCCCACTGCCCATGTTCCCACCTGCCTGCCCCCCAAGACACTCCTGTTGTCCCTTCCCCTCTCCTCTCTTGGCACCCTTGTCCTCTTTGGCCACCCCTGCCCAGGAACAGTGCTACCATTTCTGGCGCCCCTTTGCAATGCTCACCAGGCTTACTGGGTTGCACCAGCCCTGTCCCTCCCCTGCTCTGCTCCCCACACTCACTCCTGCTACTGCAAATAACTCCTGACCTCTCCTGTCTTGCCATCCCTGTTCTGCTACCCCTACTACCCCACATAGCAGCATTTCCGAACCACTGTGCCATGGTTCATAAATATTCATGTTATTTTGAGCTAATCTGAATATTCGTGAGTTTTTAATGGTTGTGTGCCTCAAAAAATTTGAAGGTATCAAGGTGTGCCACAGCAGAGAAAAGGCTGGGAACCACCGACCTACACTCTACTTTTTAAATCCACAGCCCAAGTGATGTTTTTTCTATTGTACACATGCCCTAATTATGGACTTTGACTCCAAATTGAGTCCAAACCCCTACTCCATCCATACACAAATCAGGCTGACTTGGGTCAACAAGGCCTGGGACACAATTCTTTGTATCCTTCCAGGAGGTCAGTCAGAACTGGAGTCCTGCTGTGATTTCAGTCTAAACCTCATCATTTTGCAGTGTGGATGCAGTTCAGGCTGTTGGCTCAAATCAGACCTGGGGCCAATTGTAAATCCAGGTATACCATGCAATGTGAACACTGAAGCACTGGTTTGGAAACACAGAGTCCCAGGCTTAGATCCCAAAGACCCAGGCTTTGCATGCTATGGAGACACACCCAAAAAGTAAAGTGATATACCCCAAAGATCCAGAATAAATCAATTCTTCCTAGCATCCAATCCTATGTGCTACCCATTAGATCACCGTGTCCTCTGTGTCTGGTTACATGACAAGTGGGCATTTCTGATCTGCTGCAAAAAGTATAAAAACAACAAGCAGTTGTGTGGCACTTTAAGACTAACAGATTTATTTTTTGCATGAGCTTTCGTGGGAAAAGATCCCACTTCCTCAGATGCTTCGAAGATGGGTGAACTTCGAAGCGTCTGAGGAAGTGGGATCTTCTCCCACGAAAGCTCATGCAAAAAATAAATCTGTTAGTCTTAAAGTACCACACGACTGCTTGCTGTTTTTTTACTGGACTAGACTAACACGGCTATCCCTTTGGAAACTGCAAAAAGTACGTAACCCAGTGACTTTTTGGCCTTGTCTCCAGTGTAGACCTGCTCAATCGATCCCAGAAGTGCTCTCTCTTCAATACAGTAACTCCACCCTTCCAAAAAGAGTAACACTGCTTGATAGGGAAAGCATTTCCCATCAGTGCATTCGAGTAAAGACACCACAATAAGTGGGAGTAAGTCAGTCAACAGGAGACATGCATCCTACTGCAAGCAGACTGCATATCTCCTATCAACTTAGTGTGGCAGCATAGACTAGGCTTCAGTCAATTACTCTGTGTTTCTGCAAGTTCCAAAGGAGTACCAGTGTTAGTCTAGTTCAGCAAAACAAATAAGTAGTCCTGTGGCACTTTTAAAGACTAACAAATGTATATATCCCATGAAAGCTCAGGCAATAAATAAATCTGTTAGTCTTTAAAAGTGACACAGGACTCCTCATTTGTCCCGCATTTCTAGTAACCATTCTTCCTCTTCCCTCAGTCTTCACTTTTAGGAAATTTTTTAGTGCTCAAAGTGAACTCAGAACACTAATTTAAGCTATCCCCTCTGCAAAATATATACTATGTAATCTTTCTTAAATCTACCAGCCAACCTCCTCTATCCAGACCTAGAGTGATCACTGATAAGTCTAGCCTCCAACACACATGTAAGGTTCCACACACACCACCAATCCCCTGCTTTTCACCTGGGGTTTATCTTGAGCAAAGATTTCTTACTTATTTGGTCTGTTGCTGGTAATCCATCTATATGTTTCACTGGGTTTATACATGGCCAAATCTGTGACTTTTTTGTGATACAAGCAGCTATTTAATAGGTATTACCTGAGGCCATCCATTATACTTATTTAATTGTGACTGAGGCTGCACCTGTCAGTAGGCTAGCACATTAGCTTACTGAGCCAGACTCCCCTCAATTATTAATTTGCAAAATAACCTTCTTTGAAAGCAAAGTTTCTATTTGATCCATTTTCTAAACTGGATGGTACCTGGTTCTTGGTTTCGGATCTCTTCTAAAGCTGGGATTTTCCTTTCTTTTATATCATATAATGCAGAGTCTACAAAGTTGGGGATAAAATTTCAAGTGAATTTGATTCACTAACATGCATCTGGAGCTCTGGTCTGTTAAAGGCATGGACATTTTTTCTCTATAGCGAATTTAGTGCCGATGAAAATGACAGAACGGAAGCAATGAAGACTTAAAAATCTGTATATATCCAGTAAACACAACACAGGTAATGACAGTACAAAATTTCCCAACATCAATCACTGTGCCACAACACTTCTGTCGAATGCCCACCACCTGTAAATGCCAGAAGTTCCATCCCCTATGACTGTACAGTCCTTGATGATGAGCTGTCTCCCAGGAGTGACACCTGTTGTGCAAGGCTTGCATTT
Organism: Podocnemis expansa; assembly: GCA_007922195.1. Lineage (NCBI taxonomy): Eukaryota > Metazoa > Chordata > Testudines > Podocnemididae > Podocnemis > Podocnemis expansa. The sequence goes on from ML682088.1 coordinate 4,478,801, forward strand.
ATACCCTCCAAAATGACAGCCTGGGCTATCAGTTGTATTCATGGAGTTGAAGAGCAGAAGGTACCATTAGATTGTCTGCTCTGACCTCTTGTATGACACAGGTCACAGAATGTCCAGAAAATAATTCCTAGACCATATCTTTCAGAAAAGAGTCAATTTTGATTTAGGAACTGTCCATGATAATGAATCCAGCTCAACCCTTGATAAACAGAATGCTGCACAGAATCAAATACTTGGATCCACATCCACAAGAATGGAGTGCAGATATACACGGCTATAATGAGGATATCCGTGGATTTGCAGGGCTCTATTAATAAATTGTTCCAAGGCTAATTGCTCTCACAGGTTTTCTTCTTTCTAGTTGCAACATGACAACTTTCAACCATTTGATCATGCTGTATTTTCTGTTAGATTGAGGAGCTCAACACTAAATATTTATTCCCCATCTATATACCAACAGCATCTAATAAAGTCAGCCTTTAACCTTCTCTTTGTTAAGCTAAGTAGACAGAATTTCTTGAGTCCAGTACTGAAAAGCATGCTGTCGAATACGTTAATCATTCCCATGGCTCTTCTCTGAGCTTTCTTCAAGCTATTAACATCCTTCTTGAATTGTGGGCACCAAAGCTGGACACAGTAGTTCAACAACTGCATCAGTGCAAAATAACCTTTCTATTCCAACTTGATATTTCTCTGTCTGTACATCCTAGGATCACATTCACTTTTTTGGCCACAGCATCACACTACCAATAGCTGAAAAGTCCTATTGCTCATATTTGATGCATTAAAATGGATGTTCAAAATTAGAAGAGGCAGGTAAAATTTCCAAGACTGCCTACTTCTCACTGTCAAAGAGTGACAGGCTCCTCTGTGCCTAAGTTAATTCTGAAAGTTTTACTTAAATCATGAATTTGACAAGTCAAAAAATTTATACATATTAAAACATACTGGAGAGGCCGGGTAGAATTTCAGTCTTAAGATACAGGTAAGTTTTTCCACTTAAAGTGGAGATTCAGATTTTTTTTTTAACAATACTTTTTGTATCTTCCCAAAATGTACAGCACAATATGTTAGTAAATATTGAATTTTCTGAGTCTTCCAGATTGCTTAGTATAATTAAAAAATGGGATAATTAAAAAAATCAGTTTCTGATCTGTGAAACTCTTTTGCTAGCAGTTGGTTGGTTCAACATCTTGCAATATTTCCACACAGTTAAGATCCATTACCAACTACCTTCAAATGCACATTAGGCTGAATTTAAGTAAAGCAATCAATTATTGTCAGCACAGCAGAAAACACAGGGGAAAAAGGAGACTCGAATTAGCTGCCATGTGCTATAACTTACAAAAAAGCACCTCATGTCCTCAATAAAAACGCCAACTACTTCTCCAATGCATGATGCTAATTATGACTATCACCATTCAGTTCTTCCCCAGAATTTAAGGTTTTTGAATCCAAGTACCAAGATATATTTTAGTAGAATTATCTGTTTTCTTTCTACTGAAGATTAGTTATTGGCTGTGTATGTTTCATGCCACAGAAGTACTTTACCAAATTACAGACTTGTCTGAATTACAATTAATAAACTAATTACAGGCTTGATTCCGTAATGGTGGAGGGGCCTCTCAGAGCTGATACTGATGTGCATATATAACGTCAAGAACATTTGATCATTGGTAGCTACAGAACAAAGCTACCATATATACTCATGTATAAGCTGGAATTTTGGTTCCTGAAAATTGTCTTTAAAACAGGCAATTGGCTTACACATGGGTCATACAGCAGCTCCAGCCGGGAGTTTTAAGTCTCCAGTTTGGAGCGTGCACTGAGCATGCTCTGGGCTGGAGCCCCAGCATGTGGTCGGAGCAGCCACGTCGGGGAGTCAGCCCCGGCCAGGGTTAGAGTAAGGAGGTGGACCCCAGCATCTGGAGCAACCAGGTAAGGGGGCCCTGGTGGGGGGGTCAGGCTGGGGAAGTTGTGGCAGGGCCTGGGGGTTTGGGAGGGGGTCGGGGACAGCAGGAAAAGCAGTGGCCTGGCCCAGAGGGTGAGGGAGTGGGTCAGGGAGGGTGGGAAAAGTGGCAGCAGGAACCGGGGAGTTGGGAGGAGGTTGGGGATGGCAGGAGAAGCAGTGGCAGGGGTTGGGGCAGAGGAGGCTTTTGGGGTAAGCAAAGCAGGTGGCGGCCTAGGATCCCTAGCAGTAAAGGGCCCCATAGTGGTCGCCTGTTTCACCTAACCTAGTACTCGTGGGGTGGTGGTGAAGTGGGGGGCCACAGACCGCCAGGGCCAGAGGCTGCACTGCCTGCCTGCCCACTCAGCCTATCTGCAGTGGGGGCAAAGCAACACTACCTGCCTACCCCAAGCCGGCGGCACCTCCCCACGGGGAGCGACGAGAACGGCTTGTGCGGAGCTGCAGCTTGCAGGAATGGGGACCTAGAGCAACCCACTCCAAAGATTTCAGGCTGCTTCGCCCCCAGCCACCCCAGGCCTGAACAGAGGCCGCCTCACTCCCAGGCCCTGGATTGGGTCTGTTCAGCCCTGGGGCGAAGCAGTCTGATATCTTCAGAGCGGACCGCTCCAGGGCCCTGTCCCCGCAAGCCGCAGCTCCACACTGGCAGCTCCCCTCCCTCCTCCTGGGGAGGTGCAGCCGGCTGGGGGTAGGTGGGAATCACTGCTCCATCCCTGCTGCAGAGAGGCCAGTGCAGCCTCTTGCCCTGGTGGTCCATGGCCCCCCGCTTCCCCCAGCTCCCCCGTGAGTGCTAGCTTCTCCAGCGCTTTCCCTCAGATGGGGGGAGAGGGAAAACCAGGGCCATGGGGGGTGGGTTATGGGGGGCAGGGGACAGAGCCATGGAGGGAGCAGCTGCAGGGAGTCGGGACTGTGGGGGGGGCAGTTAGGGCTGCAGGGGTGACCAGTGCCGCGGTGAGGGTGGCAGTGGGGCCTATATGGGGCCCCATAAAGGGCCTTGGCCTAGGGCTCCCAACTGCCTAAGGCTGCCTCTGGTTGCCGGGGGATCCAGGATGGCAGTAAAAGCAGCAGCGTGGTCAGGGCATAAGGGGTGTCAGAAATGGCAGGGGATGTAGCAGCGTTTTTTGGGAGTTGGGGGGTGTTGGGGATGACGGGAAAAGTGGCAGCAGGGGTTGAGGGTGTTTCAAGGATGGCAGGGGAAGCAGCAGCAAGGCCTGGGGGTTAGGGAGGGTGTCAGGGACTCCAAGAAAAGCCAGCAGTGCAGGGTGGGGGAGCTAGAGCCTGAGGCCACAGGTGTACCTCAGCTTATATGCAGGTCATGCATATTTGTCTATTTTTGGGACTCTGAACTGGGGTGGGGGGCAGCTTATGCATGGATCGACTTATGCATGAGTATAAGTTGCCTAGACAGTTCCTTTCCCTGCAATCTCACTGTGTTCAATTTGGGTTAATTACTGTCGTGATTTGCAACATGGGATTACTAGACCTCTACATCAGAGAGCTCACATATAAAACATATGGACATTTCACTACCAAAGATACATACTGTGAGTGCTTTGCTCTCCAAAGTGGACCACACAACGCTAAGCAGACAATGGCAATCGGGTACCCTAGTGCTCCACTGCAGGACTGAAAATTTCCACCTGGTACCACTGAAATGTTCAGAAATTGAGATGGACCCACCCCCCACTCCCCCCCCCCAATCTTATTTCCTCCAGCTCTGATCTGAAGTCTCTAATTTCTATTCTGCATAAGAAATAATACAAACAGTTTGAGATCAGACATCAGAGTTGAGATCACCTGACAATATCAAGATGCTGCTCTAGCACAGCCTCTGAAATGGAAGAAACTAAGGAACAAACAGAACAGGACATTCTCTTTATGACCTCACGCTCACCTCTTCTGACATGTTCTTTTTCTTCCTTCCTCAACTAGTGTAGGCCTTGACAACATGATGTTTTTTTACGCTGTGGATCCCTGTTACTTATTGTCAGCAAGATAGGTATATGCGCAGAGGTTACAAAGTTATTGAGTTGGCAAAACAACAAACCATGTCCCTGATCCTACAAGCTGGTGCCTAGAGGCAGATTCCTGAAGCTCTGTAGTCCTGTTGACTTTTAATAGGCTCTGAGCTAGCATAAGAATCCACAAATTGACAGTTTGCAGCATTTGGGCCTAGAATGTCCAAGATAAGCTACAGAGGGGAAAAATCATTGTTGAGGTATTTTCCTTCCATTTGAGACAGTGAATACTGACAACTTCCGAGTGACAGAATGGCTTTGTTTTAACTGATTTATTTTAAGGGTAGGTCAGTTTTACAATGCGAATGTATTATCTTTTCCTGGATTACACTGATTTTGTCTGACTTCGTAAAAAAAGAAAGCGTAAAAGTTATGGATGCTATGAATAACCATGATTTCTTTAAAAAAAAAGTTTGTGGTACTTTTTAAGATTAACACATTTATTTTTCACATGAGCTTCCATGGGCAAAGTCCCACTTCATCAGATAAGTTCACAGCATAGGCTAAAGAATGCTTACTGTATTTTTGGACCTATACTGTATGGCTTTGTCATGAGTTCAGTTTAAAATGACACTGTAGAAGAGTGGTTCTCAACTTTTTGTAGGTTGAGACATACTTGTGGCATATCATGATCCTACAAGATACCAGCCCCTCTATCGTCCCGCCCAAATCCATCCATCTTCCCAACTCTCCGCGACTCACTTACCACTGTGTGGCAACACAATAATATGTCCTGACACAGTGGTTGAGAACAACTGCTATAGAAGCTTACAGTACATAAGCAATATGCAGGCAGTACTGGCACATTAGCAGCTCATCTGGATGTTGAATAAGAAAACCCCATCTAAATGGAATAAAATTCTAAACTATTAATTGCAGACAACTCAACAAATCAATTTGACACCTGATTGGACTAGGAAAGTATTCACAGGTGCAGCTGATTTCTCAAAATGTAGTATCTCTGCAATATTATACTTATTTATACTGGCCAATTTCCAATGGAAATGCACAAAGCTACACCCATGCATCTTAACAAGAAATTTGCCTTACAGAACAAACAAAGGGGGAAGGGCAACCTTCTAAAGAGAACCGCAAATTCTCAGGTAAAACACTAGGCACAAGAAGTGGTTGTCCTCGTCTCTGGATCAGGTTTGGTTTAAGACGACTCTGACATGGCATTACATATCATTTTAAAGAGCTCTTTTCCCTCCCTATTGTGGGGGACAAATTAATCAGGGCTCTCAACCTGGAAAGAGAGACCACCGATCCTCCCCGGTGATGAAGGCCCGTTCCCAGCTGAGACTCAAATTAGCAGAGAACGAGGTGTGGTTCAGGATTTATTATTCACCTGAATAACAAAAGGAACTGCATCAGAGGGCAGCAAAGAAGTGCTAGCCCCTCTGAGCAGGCCCCCCCAACAACTCGAGTGCGAGAGAGAGCCCCGAGGGGCAGCATCACAACACTTTTATCCACTACAGTATGATAATACTATGATAATGCTTACATGATTGACAATGTTTTAGAGACCCTTATATGGTTACATTAACATTATTAAATACATATTAATGATTAAAGAATGCACATAATTATCCCCACCTCTGTTTACTGTTGACATCATTTGCATTATCCTGGGCAGCCGCAGCACCTGCAAACTCATTAATTTCTGCCTAGAGATGCTGACCTTACATTCTTGTGAGGCTATGGTGCCAAGAAGGGTGAGCAGGAGATAGGAGGTAATACTCCCTTTTCAGTTAGAACAAAGACGGACAGTCTAGCTTACATTTCTTGTCCAGATGGTCAGGAGAAAAAGCATGAGAAAGGGGAGATAACACACTTTAACTATCAACTCTAGGCCGCTTGTTAAAGAAACTTAAATACATGACTTGCCAGAGAAACGACCCCACTACCATAGCAACCCACGGCTCCAACGAGGCCTACACTTCAGCACCTTTCTCACCGTCCTACAGAAGAGATTACATACATTTCCCTTACACTATGCATTAATAACCCTCTTGGAATTTTGCATTCCAGGGTGAAGCAGTGAGTCAGTTTCACTTCTGTCCCTCTATCAGTGCAAAAGGGGGTGTTCACTGCAAGACTGGCTCTCAGTTGTGTGTTCCTTTCAGCTAAGGAGCTGTAGTCTCCTCTCATTTACTTAGTGTAAATCAGGAATAGCTCCAATGAAGTAAAGGGCACTCCCGGAGTATAAAATTGGTGTGAGAGAAGAATCAGACTCAGGAACTTTAATATGGGACGAATGTCCAATTTTTTTGCCACCAACCTTGCCAATGTACCTTTCTTGTCCGTTTAAATGGGTAGGTAAATTTATTTGTGGTTGTGGTTTTCTCTGGGGGTTTATATAGAACTGCACTTACCCCCTCTGCTTGCTGCAAGGATTAGCGATAGTCACATAAATAATTGACTTATGTAGCTGAAGTGAGAACAGTCCCCAAAGGCCCTGATCCTCCATTGGCCTGCACAACCATTCATATGGGTGCAGAGTGTAACGCAAGAGTTAAATTTTACCCTTCTAATTGGCTGGATTTTCCTACCCAGTTTGCATAGGTTTAAATGAATGTAGGAAGATGAAAGGCAGAGGAGAATCAGGTTCAGAATACATTTTCAAAAGAGATAGTGTCAAGAAATAAACATTTCAAAAAAACCAAAGTAAAAATAATTCCTTTGCATTATTAAAATTGAAATACTTTTAAAACTTGGATTTACTTTACAATATTTATTCTGTTGACTTATTTTTCTCATTTTGGATAAGAAAGTAAATGAGTCATTTCTCATTGAGGAAACAGATAATTTTACTTAAAGAGTCCTATACAGTCTTAGAATACTCTTGTTCAGATTGCAAATAGAGAACCTGATCCAAGTCCACGGAAGTAAACAGGAACCTACCACTTCACTTCAATGGGCTTTGGATCAAGCCCACAGTAAGTATATTTTAAAAAATAAAACAGCTCTTTTTATACTGTTATCCTTAAAATATATTGTAGGGACATTAACATTGGCCTTAATTTTCCAAATCCTAGTTTTTTTATTTTTGCTTTTTTTAAAACTAAACCTAAATTTTGAGCTAGGCTTAGAAATTCCAGGGCTCTGGATTCTGAGTATCATCATTTCTACATTATAGCTTAAGAGTGGTGTAACAAAAATCACTTTAACCATTCCTGTAGGATAGTCTAATACATTTTAGAAAATGTTTATCACTTAATTGACTGGAAGAGCAAATTATCTCTGAAAGCTTTGAAATGAAAGAAGTAGGAGAAACCTGGAATTGTGTGCGAGTAAGTGATGATGTGAATGTCGAATTGTTTCTAAATCTGAGAGGGAACTTCCTGGTGTCTATGTATTTACTCAGGTTGTAATCAGAGTTCTAAGATCTGATGTGCAGGATGTTACATTATAAATTTTCAAACACCAGAGTGAGCTCAGGTGAAAACAATGGTGGTAGCAGCTTTCTACCAGTAAAGCAAAATAATGATTTTGTTCAGACCTGATATAGTCAATGTTTAGGGGGCAGTGAAAAATCTTTACACAGTTTCTGAGCAGAAATTTCAGAAAATCAGCTAGCACTCCTAAAAGTACCATACATCAAGCTACATCTTCTCTTTGTTATACAAAGCTGAACATAAATGTGGGCAAAATATCCCAAACTGACAACCCTCTTCTGTTGGCCCAAAAAACACACATGACACACAGGTAACAGCTGTGCACGTCCTTCCATGCTGCCCCGCTGCAAATATGCTTCAACCTTAAGCCGGAAGGACTGTAACGATGTGACCCAAGGTCAATTTAGTCCATCTGTCTGCTCAACCTGATAGTTTATGAGTTTAAAATGATTAATAATGGGACTCTTAAGGAATTCTGTACTTGCCTCTTCAGAACAAATTATGTTAATATCAGACCAACAGACTCTTCCAATTTTCCATATTGTTAAAAATGAGGCATTTCATGTGTAGGCTCCACCTGAGGAAGTTAGTTTGTAATTAACCTAAAATATTAGCAAGTATGCTGTCTCTGTTACAGGAATATTGGGGTCAGGTCAATAGCTCAAGCTTATGTGGCACTAAGGTGACAAAGTTTACTCAACCAATCAGTACCTTTCCTCTCATGCTAATTCGCATACTGCAGTTCCATGGGACTGTATACCTGTGTGAAGCATTTTCGTTAGTACACAATTTAGCCCTCTAATAATCAAAGATTCTGGGACTGTATGCTTGGTCCTGTGCTTTGTAGAAAGGTAGTGCAGTTCTAACATATAAATTATATATGAATAAAGCATCTTTTCTAACTTTCTGATTCCTTCAACCATAGAATATAAAATAAAAGGTGTGAAGTGGGGAAAAGACAAAGGGAAGATACATGGTTAGGCAGCTTCACCTTTCATTTCCTTGCTTAATGTCTTTGTGTCAAGTGTGCTGCATGTCTAGCAATCTATTCAAGCAAAATTGTGTGTACAAATATATATAAGTGTGCATAAGTCACCTGATATGCTTTCTTTTTCAGTCAAGGCTTTGTTAAATCACGAAGCCATGCTTCAGAGATGTCACACAACATTTTTAGCTTCAGGACATGTGGAAATAATAGAGCATGCTAGGCCTTAGGGTCACACAGAATAGAATAGTCTCAGACCATGCTGAAAATACTACAGAAGCTATTCAAATTTAACTACGAAGTAGCCAGGAGACTAAATCTTCAGTCCATGTAAAAGAGGCAGGGGGCAAATTCTCCAAGAGAAAGATCTACTATAATGAGACACTGGGTTAAATGCACTAATGGTATACTACTGCAGCCACTGAAATTACAACAGCGAGTAGTTTGGCCTACTACCTTTCCAGGCCTCCATATTTTTAGATCTCTGCCATAAGTGATTGTTCTATGGATAGTCCATAACGAAAGAGGCTGGAGTTCTGACACTGCATAGCATTATATGACACTGCAATGTTTCAGCCACCAAAGAAAAGAAAAACAGCAATGCTTTGAAGTTTTATAGAGCTTGATTTCTACAGACTGGTGACTAAAGATGCAGACAGGTGTATGATTTCTGTGGGAGTGAAGTGCCTACCGTACCCCACTTAGACACTTTTGAAAATCCCTCTAGGTGCTTATCTGCATTTTTAAAACACCCAATTATTTGTGACATTCTGGCTCAAAACAGTTTTCATCCAAGAATTTAAAGAGCTTTGTTTGGATATAATTGTTCTCCTTTTACTGATTGGGGTAACAAGGCAAGTGTCAGTTAAAATGGCTTGCCAACACTATGAAATAACGGTTTAGCTGCCATATCATCAGGAATTGTTTAGCAACACAAAAATCCTTTAAACCAACCAACCAACCAGTGCTAGTTACGCTTAAAAATAAAAGCAAAGAAAATATTATCAGTCCTTCATGTGAGTACAAAATGTATCTCTCTACACTGCATTGTAAACCTCAGACTTACCATTGCTGTACTCAAGCCTCACAGGCACACAAATACGCCCATCCTGCACTCTGCAGACTTTCTGACTGCAGTCAGTGAATTGAGCTGCATCCGTTACAGAATGTCAGGAAATGGACCCAAGTCACAGCCAGACTTAGGCTTTGACAATTCCCCTAGTGCAATGCCTGACATACTGATCTGGAGTGTATTCTGAGCCAGGTCACTCTGATTTGTGTGGGACGAAAGGCAAGCTTTGGTTCAAATCTGGGTCAGAACCCAAGCTTAGTGTGCATCACAGATACACCCAAAAAAGGCCTGTGATGTTAAGAAGGCTACACAGACAAGCAGCCTGAGCAACTGAAGATAATACCTCTTCTCTAAGATAAGCTATTTTTTTAAACAATTTCTACCACCTATCTATTTTACTAGCAGTCCTATATCTAAATCACTTCAAAACATTTCCTTTGATAGTTATTATGATTCTGATCTTAGGCTGCCAGTAAAGCTGTTTTACTTAATCAATGGTTCAATCATTGAAAAAAAGTAATCCCTTATTGTTCTTGGAAACCTCTTCCTGTTTTGAAATTTTAATCAGTTTTGCAATCCATCTCAGAGAGTTGCAGGGCTAAAGATGAATTTATATCACAGAACTGTTTCCAACAAGAATTTCTAACTGCAATAATGCTTATTATTCCTTAACAAAAGCACTGTATTCATTCATTCACTTGTCCTTTAACATCATAAACAAAGTCCAATGTGACTCCATATTGTAACCAAAACTTCATTTTGACTTGCTTACTCCATTTTGTATCATCCAGCCCAAATTTTCTTGAAACTTCATTTAGATATGTAAACTTAGGGCAGGTCTACACTGACAGCAGCAAATTTCCCACATCAATTTGATCTCTCCAGATTGATTGAGCAGTCAGTAAAGACCCTCTCAATCAATCGACTGGGATGTTGATCCAGTGAGTCTACCTCTTGGAGAAGAAGAGTGAGTGCTGAGTCAAAAGGAGGCCATTTCCTTTCAACTCAACAAATCGGAGATGCTATGGTAGGGAGAAATTAGAAACTCAAATGGAGATATGCAAGTTATTTTACATGGCTTGTATATCTCCCTTTGACTGCTACTGAAAATTGTGGTAAGCATAGATCTGGACAGAAGTAGTTTGTATGTGTCTGTGTCGGGATCAGTCCCCAACTCCAGTCTGTCCTGATGAGAAACTGCCTGCACCACCTTAATGGTGGGAAAACAATGCAGACAAACCCTACAAAAACAAGAAAAATCCACCCTAGAAAGAAAGGAACAAAGAGCCCCATCAAGAATAAGATCAAAATCATATCTGCCATTACCAGATGACTCATGGTCAGTGTGAGGCACTGTGACACAGCAGAAAGATCCACAGAATAGGTGAGACTGTATGGCTTTGGGTAATGTTCTGCATAGCACCCAAGATCTTTGGTGCACAGCTGTGCACCCAACAAAGACCCTGCTCTTCCTCACACCTGGCTTCCCTAGGCAGGAAGCTGCCAGAGCTGCGAACACCAGTCACAAACTCAAGCTACAATCACAAGCAACAATCAGGAGTGGTAACATAGTTGTGTTTTCCTCACAATGAAAGTGGGATATTGCCTTATCCCCTGAATGAGACCCTGCCAGGTTTCATTTACTAAGTGTAACAGGGTAACATTTAATTCAAACAGCTAATGTTTTGTGGCAGGGTAATTAAGAGTAGAGGAAGATCCTGTAAACAGTTGAGCATCTCCTGCCATGCCCCAAATGTCCTCCGATCCTTTTGAAACCAATGGGAGTTGAGGCGTCTCAGCCCTTCAGAAGAGGTACCCTACAGACTGCAGAATGGAACCCAAAAACAAATAAGAAGAGTTTGAATTTTCAGGCTTCTCTTATTTGCTTAAAATTTATATGCTCAGCTACACAGATCATCTCATTCGCAGGCTGTCTTAATGCATTAATTACTCTGAACTGATAGCGCTGAACAAGTGAAATAAAATCCCTGCTGGTAGGATAAAAGCAGGTGTGATCTCCTGGCTCTTCAGAGAACATTGTAATCCACCAGTAACCAGAGGTACACAGAGCTCCTGCAGAACACACCAACTCTCCTAGATAATTGTCTAATTTTAAAACAAGCAACATAAAAAAAAAAAAAAAAAAAAAAAGCAAAGTCAGTAGAAACTAAAACTTCACACAATGACTTTTTATGCTACTCTATATACTACAGACCAAAATAAAGTGCAATATTTACATTCCAATTGCTTTATTTTATAATTACATGGGGAAAATGAGAAAACCACCAACTTTTCAGTGGGATTTTCCCCCTTAAAAGCTAATGTAATAAATAAATCTGTTAGTCTTTAAGTGCCACAGGACTCCTTGCTGTTTTGCTGGACTGAACTAACACGGCTGCCACTTTGGAACTTGGAAAGCGTGCTATGATGCTTTTGTATTTTTAAGTCTGATTTTGTACACAGACAGCTTGGAAGAGAAGAGAAATTTGTAATACACAAGACAAAGCAGACTCCTGAAAGGGTTACAATAGTTTGGAAAGGTTGAAAGCTACTGTTCAAGTCTCACTTGAGTTTTAATTTCTAAGATTTGAGAAAGTGAGCCAATACCCACAGCATTTCAATACAATTACCTCTTCTTAGAAATAAATGGCTTATCTAAACACAGAGTGATTCAGGAACAGCTATTCCGGAATAACCGCATGTATAAACAAGCCCTAGTTCTTATGCACTGACAAAAGCAGCAGCTGTTGCCCACAGACAGCTCAGAACGAGTGCTTTTGAAGAACTCCCTGCACTACTCAGATCAATGTGTGTTGTTACCCAACACTGCTCAACTTTTATTACTAATTTAGGGCTCAGTGTCAAGCGTCTCCTGAAGTCAGTGACTCCAGTGCTGCACACGCAATAGACGCAAGGCCATGCTACTCTAAACTGGAGGAATCTCTGCTTTCTTTGCCTCAATATAGGGCAGTGTATTATTCCTGCCCCCCCCCCTCTTCCAGGTTAGTTGCAGGAGTCCTAAGATTTGAGTTGGCACCAAATTGCTCCAATCTGTGACTCCCGCAGCTGTAGTAAAATGGATTGGAGAGAGATCCCACCTCAGCAGAAGGGTCTGCATTGGGGAGACACAGTTGGGTCCCAAATTCTGTCAAGTGTTCGAATTGGACAATACAAAAACAACTGAGAAAAATACTTTTTTTTCCACTGAATTCTTTTGGATTGTTGCTTGTCACAATGTTAAACAAAAGTTTTACATGGAGAGGAATGATTTTGGGGATGACAGTGTCCTTGTTAATCACAATATGAAAATATGTTTTGATTGGATCTTCTAGTTGAGTATTTGGAAGGACAGGGATTTTAATTTTGCTTCTAATTTGATGTTTCAGACCCTGATGCCAACTTTATGACCCTTTAAAGGAGGCTTCTCTTTGTGAGGAACTTTGAAAACATTTTTATCTTTTAACAGAGTGGCTTACTTTTTGCTCCTTTCCCAGATAAAGCACAGGCTGTGCCTTGATTAAGGCTATAAGGATAGCTTCTATGGAAGCCCACAGTTAAACACAAGCAAAAGCTGCTGACCTCAGCTTTCCCTAGGCTCTGAAACTTTAAGGCAGGATACAACAGGCAAATTTTCCTCTCTTAGATCTTGTAATACAGCAGGGAATTACATTTTAGCCTGCTGTTAGACGATTTTTAGGCTCCTTGGGATAAAAGCAACAGTTGTTATGTGGTAATGTGGTAGAATGACATGTATTGCTTTTATACTCATCAAGAGGTTCTGATAATATGTCATGATTTCTCCAGTTGTGAGGTTGACTCCAGAAGAGCTGCAGAATATGAATGTGGAGAAGGGGAAGAAGTACATGTTCTGCTAGGCCCGGCAAAGCCAAATAATGAATATTCCACACTCAATGTGCAGTGAATAGATACTTCTGGTGTTGGTATGACCAAAATAGCAACATAGACATGAACCAATAAGAACAACAACAAAAAAAAATTCTAAACTAAACTAGCAAATGCCCACCCCCTCCTCCCCAAGCCTCATACTTACATATACATATGGTCTTGTACACTCAGGTAAAGCAGAAATTACAGAAAAAGTGACCATTAGTAAAAGCTTGAATATTTTGTGAGTGTTTGGAGAAGGAATACTATAATAAGGTTAGTGAGATTCTTTGTTTATACTTGTTGTGACAAGGAATATGCCGTGAGTCATCAGACTCCAGAGAAGTATATAGAATCATAGAAACTGGAAGAGACAATGGGAAGTCATTGAGTCCAGTCCCCGGCTCTGATGGCAGGATTAAGTACCATCTTAAACCATCCCTGACAGGTGTTTGTCTAACCTGGTCTTAAAAACTTCCAATGATGGAGATTTCACAACCTCCCAATGCAATTTATTCAGTTGTTAATCACCCTGACAGGAATTTTTTTCCTAATGTCCAATGTAAACCTCCCTTGCTGTAACTGCTTCTCGTCTTACCACCAGCTGCTAATGAGAATAATCTCTCTCCCTCCTGCTCATAACCTTTTTGATAATTGAAACCAGTTACATCCCCTCTCATTCTTCTCTTTCCCAGACTAAGCAAACCCAGTTCTTTCAATTTTCCCTTGCAAGTCAAGTATTCCAGACCTTTAATCATTTCTTTTGCTCTTCTCTGCACTTCCTCTAATTTGTCCACATCTTTCCTGAAACAAGGCACCCAAAACTGGACCCATTACTCCAGGTGAGGTCTAATCAGCGCACAGTAGAGTGGAAGAATTACTTCTCATGCCTTTCTTACAATATTATAATTAAAATACTACGGTTAATACATTAATATATTTATGTCTATGTCCTTGTGATGGGGTAGTTGGACCGCACTGGCCTGGAGGGGGTTAAAGAGGGCCCAGGCAGAGCAACTAATCAGGTAGAGGGGCTGCTGGGCAAATGGGAAGGCAAGCCAAAGTGAAAGGCTGGCTGCAGAGTCAGACCTGGGGCAGTCTCCCTGAGGTGCTGGAGACAGAAGGTCCCGTCTGCTCAGGGGCAGTGGGATTGGGACCGGGGGCAGCTCCCTGTAGATGGCAGGGATCTGAAGAGGACAGAAGGTAACACTGAGTGAAGGTGGCCTGTAGAGAGCCCTGAGAAGGGAGGAAGGACTGAGACTGCTAGGGCTCAGAAGGAGCCAGAGGAAGAAGTCTAAGAAGAGGCAGCTGAAGGTATGGGAGCCGAGAGGATGCAAGGGGGCCTTCTTAAATTGGGGGTCAAGGAGATGCCCAGTGTGAGGTATGTGGAGTATCTGGGCTGAGGTTTGGAGGAGTGAGTGGACCCAGGTCCCTTCCTGCTTCCCGCAGATCCCTGATGAGTGGCCAAGAACCAGGGGTAGCCACTGTTATCAAGGAGGCTGCTGGGGCTGGACTTTCCATTAAGGAGAGATACTAGAATGAGCCTAGCCAAAGGTCTGGTTCACCCTGAAAGGGTCGTAAAGACATGGACAGCACCAGTTGGGGGGGGGAGCACTACTTTTGAGCTATTCTCCAAAGTATCATTACCATGGTATCCCTCCAGGGGGTCTGGGCTGAGGGCTCCATGAGAGTGATTTTATTAATTTTTTTCTGAAGTTAGTGTTAAAGTTTTTTTTTTTCATGCGCAAAATATCACATTTGATGTTAACATAAATATTTCACAATTAATTTTGGTAAAGTGTCCAGAGCTTGTATACCAACATTTAAGCCATACTTGCCTCGTGATACCTATAGCTAGGTAGACTGGCATTTGGGGATAATTTCTACTTAAAAAAAAAAAAAAGAACACAAGACATCTAAAGTCATCTCCTTTACCACTTCCCTGATATGTGGTACTTCTCCCCACTTTCTCTGTTCACTTATTATTTTAGGTCTCAATTCCACAAAGCGTCACGAACATGCTTAAATTTAACAAGGAGTCTTGTGGCACTTAAAGACTAACACATTTATTTACTTCATGAGCTTTTGTGGGAGAAAAATCCCACTTTGTCAGATATTTTGAAGATGGGAGATCTTACAGAATGGGAGGAAATAAACACAGGGAAGTGTTTGTTTTACTGAACTAGACTAACATGGCTGCCCCTTTGATGCTTAAATTTAGGCACATTTGTTATCCCCTTAACATCAAAAGGACAACACACACGCTTAAAAGTTAAGGAAATGCAGAAGTCTTCACAGGGTCAGTACCTTAGATCATTAACTCCTTTGAGCAGAAACAATGGCTTCTTATATGTCTGCCCAGTGCTTTGTACATTTTGGGTGTTACTACAATATAAATAAAAACTACCAACCACCCTTCTCTTAGTTTTCATGAGAAAACATGAGAAAAATGCATTAGATACTTGTTTTCAACATTCAGTTTTATTTCAAAGTCATCAGAGGACAGCTATTTGTCGGCAGTAGGGTGGTAAAAGTGGTGATAATAGTGTCAGTCATGTTGTTTTCTTCACTGCAACCTAAATGGTTGAGTTGTTGAAAATGTAAAAGACAGTGTGACCTAACAGATAAGCACTGGACTGGAACTCAAAACACCTGGTTTCTATTCCTATTTCTGCCACTGGCCTGCTAGCTGACCTTGAGCAAATTTTTCCACTCTGTGTGCGTCAGTTACCCCATTAGTAAAATGGGGGTGATGATTCTGGCATCCTTCAGTAAAGCTGTCTGTGCTCTATGGATGAAAAGTATCCTATAACAGTTTGGTATTGTTATTTTACCATTGTTATGTCTCAGACACAAATAATAGCCGTTAGACATTACCATCACAGGAGAGAACTGTTTTGCATACCAACTTGCAGTGAGATTGCTGATCAATATGTAATGTACAGAGCATATATTATGGAGATTATATATATACATATATAAAAAAAATTCCCCTCTCACCCCTATGGGTGGTATGTGTCATCCTCAACCTTGGGTCCTCTACCAGAGGCCTGGGAGTTTGAGGGTTCTGCGCAGTATCTTAGCTGTTCCTAGCACTGCACTCTTCTGGACAGAGAGCTCTGATGTTGTTCCTGGGATCTGTTGGAGCCACTCTCCCAGCTTAGGAGTCAGAGCCCCAAGTGCTCCTACCACCACTGGGACCACTTTGGCCTTCACTTTCCACATCCTCTCTAGTTCCTCTTTCAGGCCCTGGTATTTACATATATATGTAAATAAACAAAAGGGTGTCTTTTGAGAATGTCTTACATATATGTTTGGTGCACAGTATAAATGTACATTCAAAAGCTTCTGTCACAGAAAACTTTTCACTGTAAAGAACATCAAAATCCAGTGAATTTCATGTGACTAACTTCATGACAGGGGGGTAGAGTGGGGCAGGGTGGGGGGATTATTGTGGATATCTCAGTCATGTCCTAAGGAATTAACATAGTGAGTAGGAGGGGAAAAGGGGATATCTTCATTGCATAAGAAAACTACAACACCTAGGACAACGAGGTTCAGGTCCATGAGTGGGGCTCCAGGACATTACAATAGCTGCTAGCACACCCAACCAAACTGTGGTGTGTAAAAGATGTTCTCATCAATTAGCCGAAAGTGTTAGGGATAGCAGAGATGAAAGGCAAGAAGACAGGGCTCCACAAAAAGATCATTGGGACTCCACTCACAAAGAGAGGAGGCAATACAGACGAGAGGCAACCTCCTTGGAACTCCTCCCTGAAAGCAAGAAGTGTTTGGTTTGGGTTCATAACAGGGCATCAGCACTCTCTCTTTATATATTTCTGTTTATATAAAGTATCGAGCACATTGTACACCACATTAATGGGTAACATGCACAGTATCAACATAACATGCATTTAAGTGTTGGGATTTATGTTAGCTGAATATATGAAGCTCTTCTCACAATTCTGTTCATCCATGTCAAGTATCCCACAGCACATCACAAAGTTGAAGTCAACTTTGGCATTAAAAATAAGAAGCCTGTAAAAGGCAAGGTACATGAATGATGTATCCTAGCACAGGTTCAGCTGTTCCTCAGCACCCAATAGGTCTGCACTGTAGTATCCAAAAAAAGAGATAAACACAGAAATGAGCAACAAGTTAATGGACTGTTATGAATTGGTAGGTGGATTTTAGTGTTGTGTAAAGAATTAAGGAATTGCTTAATTTGAACTAATGAAAGCCTAATAAAAAACAGGTAATAAGTTAGTTTGAATTAAACCTCCTTAATTCAAACTACTTGCAAATGTAGATATACCCTAAATGCATACAAACAGGCAGAATTGTTCCCTAAGATCAGATGCTTGCTACCACTTACTTTGGTGCAGCTTGCATTGTTCAGGGATGTGAATAAGCTACCTCCCCGAGTGACGCAAGTTACTTCAAGCCAAGCACCAGTGGGGACAGCACTCTGTCAGGGCAGGTCTATACTGCTCACTGTTTGCAGCAGTAGTCAGTGTTACACAAAAAAAGCAAGGAGTCTTGTGGCACTTAAAGACTAACAGATTTATTTATCACATGAGCTTTCATGGGAGAATATCCCGCTTCATCAGATGCTTTGAAGAGGGAGAACTTGCAGAACTGAATGAAAATAAATACAGAAGAGTGCAAGACGTGGGATCAGGTCATATTGCAACAGCAAATCAGAGCATTTGTAAGGATTCAAACTCCACGAGAGAGCATACAGAGGGAAGGTGAAGTCAAATTACCTGTTATAATGTGAAAAGAATCCATAGTCACAATTCTGCCCTGCACAAGTTATGTACACATCTCAGTTCAACAGCCCTATGCCCAGCATGTCCACTATGCTGAATTGAAGGGAGCGGCCTCCCTTTGACTCTGCGCTATTCCAAGTTGCAAGGGTGCTCTTAAAAGATTGGTTTCCTGATTGACTGAGCAGGTCTTCACAGACCTGATCAGTCAGTCAGGAAGGTCAATCTGACAGTGGTGATTTTGCCGTTGTCAGTGAAGACTAGCCCTCAGTTGGCGAGCCTTTCCCACTGACATAGCTACCGCCTCTCTCAGAGGTAGATTTATGATGCTGATAGAAGAATATTCTCTCTCTCCCTCATGCTATGCTGATGCCTTCACTAGACATGCTCGATCAGTGCAGTGGCACCAAACAGCGCTTCTAGGGTAGACTAGCCCTAAGGATCAGTCATAGCTGGTAGGGCCATAGAACCTTTTGAGTGAGCACTGGAGAAATGGAGATGAAGCACTGCAGCTATTTTTAAAACAGAGGATAAAGTGAATTAGTTGCTTTCAGTTCAAGACCAATCAAAGGACATTCTACCTATTCCTCTCTTCCTCTGAGACAAGGAATTGTACTTATATCCAGGAAATGCCCGATGGCTTGCATTGGAGGGAAGCAAGAGAAAACATAATTACCCTGAGGAAGGGAGAAAAGTTCTATAAAATATCTCCAAACAACTCTGCAAAGGGCCTATTTATCTGGACCAAAAGATCAAGACCAGCCAAAACATAAAACAGAAAAATCTGGGTGTGGAGACGACAAGCAACATAGGGTACAAATTCTGTTTCTTCTCAATAACACAGGAAAAACATTTGAGGAAAATTAAAAAATGTCAGTACATAGTTCACTGAAGGGCTCCAAAACTATACTATGGCATTGACTGCTACGCTAATACATACACATGTGAGGAATTACCCATTTGCCTTGAACCAGTGACAGGTTCCCAGAATGAGCTCTATAAGTCAGTGTAGTACTGCATTGGTCTCTACTGTGTCTAGATCTAGCCAGTGCTACTTAGTCCTTTAGAATAATTTTATAAGCTGTAAATTAATTGGGTCAAATTCACAGATACAACTCCAGAGAGCTGCAACTCTAACAGAATTATTCCAAGGATAAATTCAGCTCACTATTATCTGACATTTATTTCAGGCTACTGCAAGATCACAAGATGAAAACAATGGAAAATGTGCCACTAGTATGACTTAAAAGTAGTCCTTCCAAGTCCGTTTAAGAATGAGAGGGACCAGATGCAATGGACTCTGCTAACAAAAAAGTCCCATGACCATTTAGCACTTGCATCTGCAAAAAAAAAGTGCTATTAGCACTCATAGGAGAATTTATACATCATCCCATTAGGAAATGGACTGAGACCAGCTCACTTCGTATAGGCTTACAAACTGCTCTTAGAATCCTACTGTTAGATGACAGCCTGATCATTACAATTCCCTGATCCACTCAGACCTTCAAATACCTCAGGAATTAGCCAGTTCTACAACATTCTAAAATATATTTTGTAAACACACATGCAAGATAGCTCACAAAATAGATTCAACCTTATAAAGGGAATATTAGTGGTTTTCCTACTAAAATACAATGCAAACTTTTCCCACCAGCCATTCCCTCATTCCAAAAACTCTGCCATTATTAGAATTCACTCTTACAGAAAGAAAATGGCTTAGAGAAAACACCTGCTCCAAGAGACTCCTTAATTCAAATAACTGCTTATTTAAAATAAAAATAACCTCCTGTTATCTCACTTTCAGCTGTCAGCTTTGTTACTGCCCTGTTGGCATACACTGTCATTGAGTATGATGGGAAAAGTGGCCAAAATGAAAGGTAAAATTAAAATTAATTTTTCACTAGAGCACAAAAAGTAGTCATTTTCAAATTCTGATTTCATAATTTGTCAGTTAATGATAATCTTTGGTCGTAAATTGATACCTGCGCTGGAAGAAAATGAGGAGACTTCAGTTAATGTGCATTGCATGCTACTGAGACAATATGTTTAGTGCTTTATAAAGGAAAACACTGTTACTTAGCTGAATGCTTTCCTGTTACCCCATGTGTAGACCATTTGTGTGTGGTATACGAGTATTATTATGTATTGCATTGTTTGGTTCTTTTAGGTCTTTTTACCCCAGCTTATAGGATTTCAGCATTAGAGCTAGGAAGGAAAGAATTCCCCATTTAAGCAAGAATTTTCAGGAAAATTATCCAAAAAACAGGTTTTTCCAAAGATTTTCAAAGAAGGGTCAAGTACTAAACAAAACAATTCAGATCAGGCCAATCAAAGCTTTATGCTGTAAGTATTACTAGACTAGCTTTATGTATATTGGCTGTAACTAAGTCAGATCTATAGCACTGGCTGAAAGAGATTAATAGGGACATTTTGAAGTGGCAAGAATAGAGAAAATAGGCAACAGATAATTTCAAAACTTTTAATTTTGATTTCAGCATTTCAATTTAACATTATTCTAACTTAACAGTAAGTTAAAGTTTGAAATTAAAAGCTGTTTAGAACTGAAAAACAGCACTCTGTTTAGAAAATGTTAAAACAGGAAATTCATCTAAACTGACCCTTTATGTGAAAACTCAGCTTTGACTAATCAGCATTTAAAAAAAAAAAAAAAAAGTTTCCCCAGAAAATTCCTGATCAGTTCTATTCATCATCTTACTATAAAAAGATCTTTCTATACCCACACTTAGATCGACTGGGAAGTATGTACTGTGAGAAAAGGCCAAAAACACTAAATTAACAGAACCTCAATTGGTAGCCTATGTTTTATGATGTAGGAGCAAGTGTGAACCTTTTATCCCTGCAGTGGATTATGCAGATTTGCTAAGTGCAAAGACAAAAAAAAATTTGTAATAGTATTTTAATCTTCTGTTCTCTAACCTGTTTTCACAAAAGTGTTCGGAGTCAAGATGTGCCTATTTTCTCTATTCTTACTACTTCGAAACGTCCCTATTAATCACTTTCAGACAGTGCCATAGATCTGACTTAGCTACATCCAATATACAGTAAAGCTAGTCAAGTAATACACATAGCATAAAGCTTTACTGTGTGGGCTGTTTCAGATCCCCGTTAAGTTCATGATAGATAGTAGTTCTATGGTAAATCAAACTGTGGTAATTATACACTAAGCAGAAGAAGCCTGAAGGAATTCTCCCAAAGAAATGGGAAGACATTTACGACTCTTTACTGTCATTAGCTCAGGAACTAGGTTTTCATTGCTCTGACAATGACAAATTGTGCATAATAAATATTCTATACATGCTTTCACAAGAGACATGCTAGTACGGTTCATTAAGGCATTTACTCACTATTACTATCCTACAGACACTCAAATCAAGAGTCAGGCCCGATAAACTAACACACAAAAGAAAAACCCCATGAGATTAGCTTAAAAGTCATGCAATTGAAAAAATAACCACTTTTGGCTTCCTTTTATTTGCCTTTTAGGTTTAAGCTTTTAGAGTCAACAGTTTCAAGCTTACCTCCAGGGGTGTCGCTGGCTGGGGGAGGGACCAGGGACATGGGCCTGGCCCCGCTCCTGGGCTGCAGGCCCCACCCCCAGCTTGCAGGCCCCGCCCCCTGGCCAGGGACAGGGACAGGCGCCACTGTGGGCGGCCAGGCCCCGGATTCCCGGCTGGGGATGGGGCCGCCGCGGCCACTGGCAGCTGGGCCCCAGATCTCCGGCCCAATTGGGCCAGAGATCCAGGGCACTGGCACTGGGGTTCGGGGCACATACCCCGGAGTGCCCAGTGCCAGTGACGCCCCTGCTTACCTCTACAACTATGGGAAGAGTAGGTTGCTTACCAGTAACTGTCCTTCTTCAAGATGGGCTGCTCACATACATTCAGTTACAGTTATGTCTATGTGCCGCAGTGCGCGGTAGCTCGGAAAGTCTTTAGCCTTAGCCTGTCAGGTCAGGGCACATGGTCAACGCCCCCTCTGTGCTGCAACCGGGGCTATATAGGTGACCGTGACCTGACTCTCCCAGTCCCTTATACCTTCACCAACTCCACTAGCAGGGACAGTGGGAGGGATCTGAATGTATGTGAGCAGCCTATCTCAAAGAAGGACAGTTACTGGTAAGTAACACATCATTCTTCAAGCGCTGCTCACATCATTTAGTTACAGGTGACTGCTAGCCATACCCAAGGATGGTGGGAGGAGTTACAGTCTGCCCACGCTGAGTATGGCTCTGCCCAATGCGGCATCCTCTCTAGCCTGATGAACGATAGCGTAGTGTGTCGTGAAGGTATGCAGCGATGACCATGTAGCTGCCCTGCAGATGTCTTGGATCAGGACCTTGGCGAGGAAGGCCATTGACGAAGCCTGGGCTCTGGTAGAATGAGCCCTGACAGTCCTAGGAAGTGGCGTATTCGAACTTCCATAGCACTCTTTGATACAGTTTACTATCCATTTGGAAATGCACTGTGAGGACACCGGAAGACCTCTTTTGCATTCAGCAACCGCCACAAAGAGTTGGGAGGTCTTGCAGAACAGAAGCGTGCACTCAGTGTACATTAGGAGCACTTTTTTCACATCCAGAGTGTGTCGCCTCCTCTGGTTCTCTGTAACCTGAGGATCTGAGTAAAATATTGGCAAGCAAATATCCTGATTGAGGTGAAACGAGAAACTACCTTAGAGGGAGGAAGGAGGGGTGGGATCACAGTACCACTTTATCGAGAAAGAACCTCGTAGATGGGGGTTCTGAGGAAAGGGCCTTCAACTGAGACATTTCTAGCTGAGGTGATTGCTACTAAAAAGGTTACCTTCCAGACAAGGACCAGTAAGGTACACGAGTCCAAGGGTTCATACAGGAGCTCTGTTAGTGCATGGAGCACCACATTCAGGTCCCAAGGAGGAATGGGTTCATGGGGTTGTGGGAAAAGTCTTTCGAACCCCTTCAGGAACCTAGTGGAGGTAGGGTGGGAGGAAACAGGGACACCATCCACCTTTTTGTGGAGGGCTGAAATTGCTGCTAGGTGGACTCTCAGTGAGGAAAGAGAGACACTTTTGTCTCTAAGGTCTAGCAAATAATCAAGAATTAGGTGTAAAGGAGCTAGTGTAGGGTTTACTGCTTTACCTCAAGCCCAGCTGGAAAACCATTTCCATTTGGCTATATAGGTGGATCTGGTGGATGGTCTTCTACTACTAACCAGGACCTTCCTAACTCTGTCCGAGCAGAGCCTTTCCTGCTCACTGAGGCAAAGAGTCTCCAGGCTGTCAGATGTAGGCAACCTGGGTTCAGGTGCCACAGGTGCCCTGAGTCTTCTGTCAGGAGGTCCACCCACAAGGGGAGGCAGAATGGGGCTTCTATGGACAGCTCCAGCAGGAGCGAGAACTAATGTCTGTACCAGTTTGGAGCTATCAATACCATGTTTGCTCCGTCCATCTTTTTCTTCAGAAGGACCCTGTGTATCAACGGGACCAGTGGGAAGGCATACGTTAGAGGGCCTGACCAGGAGATGAGGAAGGTGTCAGTGAGCGACCCCTCCTCCTGACTCGAGGGAGCAAAATTACTGGCACTTGCGGATCTGCCAGG
This sequence comes from Podocnemis expansa, assembly GCA_007922195.1. Lineage (NCBI taxonomy): Eukaryota > Metazoa > Chordata > Testudines > Podocnemididae > Podocnemis > Podocnemis expansa. The sequence continues at coordinate 4,502,490 of ML682088.1, forward strand.
TCACAAAAAGGTCCATTTGGCGTGTTCCCCATTTGTCAATGAGGTGAGAGAACACCGTACACGTATTGTGGAGCGACCACTCGTGATTTGCTAGGGGTTTTCTGCTGAGGAAGTCTGCCAGCCTGTTGTCCACTCCCTGTAGGTGTGCTGCCACCAGAGTGAAATTGTATTTCAGGGCTAATTCCCAGAGTTTGCATGCTTCCTTGCAGAGAGCTGGGGCGTGAACACCCCCTTGCGGGTTCACATAGAACATGGCTGCAGTGTTGTCCGTTAGAACCTGGACTGACCTGCCTTGTATCGTGTCCAGAAAAGTAACGAAAACCAATCTGATAGCCCGCAGTTCCTTCACATTTATGTGAAGAAGGCTGTCTGCATGGGACCAAAGTCCCTGGGTGGAAAGCCCCCCCAAAATGTGGGCCCCCCCACCCCGAGTCCAAGGCATCGGTCATCAGTCTCACTGTGGGCGTTAGTGTTTCGAAGGGAATTCCCCTCATGGCAAGCTGAGGGTCCTTCCAGATCTGTAGTGCCCCCAGGATATCTTGGGGAACCAACAGTACCTTGGATAGGGGGTCTTTCTGTGGGTGGAACAATGTGGAGGACCAGACCCGGAAGGGCCTCATTCTTAGGTGTGTGTCTGAATCACAGAGGTGGAGGCTGCCATGTGCCCAAGCAGCTGTAGGCAGCAATGGGCTGTGGTCACTTAAAACTCCTGTAGCTCCATACTGATGGTAGAGATGGACTGAAATCTTGAGGGGGGGCACAGAAGGCTGGCAAGGGGAGGCATCTAAGAGAGCTCCTATGAACTCTATGCTTTGGGATGCGCAGATTTTTTTACTTTTCTCGATTTATGCAGAGACCCAGGTACCTGCACAGGTGGGTTACAGCTCTGACATTGAGCTCTACCTGAGCTCTCAATTCCCTGTGTATTAACCAGTCATCTAGGTAGGGGTAGATCTTTATGCCCTGCCGGCGTAGGAATGCAGCGACCAGCGCCATGCACTTTGTGAACACCCTGGGGACCAGAGAGAGCCCAAAGGGGAGCGATGTGTACTGGAAATGATTTCCCCCCATGATGAATCTTAAGTACCTTCTGTGGCAGGGGCATATTGCTATGTGAAAGTAAGCATCTTTTAGATTGAGGGCTGCAAACCAATCCCCAGGAGACAGAGATGGGACAAGCTGGGACAGGAAACCATGTAGAACTTTATTTTCCTTATGTGTTTGTTTAAGGCTCTGACATCTAGAATAAGTCTTAGGTCCCCACTGGGTTTGGGGACCAGAAAGGATCAAGAAGAGAACCCTTTTCCCCTCTCCCGCTTTGGGACCCTTTCTATGGCCCTGAAGGAGAGGAGCTTGTCGCATTCCATCTCGAACAAGCGATCTAGTTCCCAGTTTCTCGAGGTCTGGGAGAGGGGGTGGTCTTCTGCCCCGAGAAGTTGATCAAAACTGTATGCGATACCCTCCCAAGACCATCTCGAGGCCCCATTGGTTGGCTGTGATGTCGGCCCAGTGTTGCACGAAGCAGTGTAGACAGTTGGTAAAGATTAGGGTTGAGGCTGTGGGTTCGCTGCCCTCAGAGTAACTGTCAAAAGCACTGCTTCCTCCCTGTTGAGCAGTTGGTACACTACCCGTGCCTGCTGGACTGTGAGGCGTGGGGCTTTCTATCCTTGCTCGAGCAGGCCTTGTCATAATCCAAGTCCCTGAGTGGTCATTGGGGATATTGGTAGGACTGAGAAAAGGAACTCTGCATCTGGACTTGCTGCTTTAACTGCTGTAGCTACTGTTGCAAGAGTTGATGAGGTTTCAAAAAGCGTTGGGCAGATCGCGGGGTGTACATTCCCAACAATCTGAGGGTGGCTCTTGAATCCTTCTTGCCATGCAGCTTAGCATCTGTGGACTCAGCAGAGAGGTCAGGGCCTTCAAATGGTAGGTCCTGAATGATAGGCTGCATCTGTGGGGACAGGCCAGAGCCCTGAAGCCAGGTGGAGTGACACATCACCGTGGTGGATGCCATGGTACGCGAGGCTGTGTCCAATGCATCCCAGGTAGACACCAAAGCATCTTTGGAGGCCAAGGCCCCTTCTTCAACCATCACCTCATAATCTCTGAGGCAGTCCTTGGGGATAAAGTCACAAAACCCCTCCATGGCTCTCCAGAGGTTGAAAATGTATCTTACCATAAGGGCTTGGTCATTCAAGATACACAGCTTTAGAGCTGTGGTGGTGTAGACCTTTCTGCCGAGTAAGTTGAGCTTTTTGGCTTCTTTATTCTTGGAAGTACAGCCCAGTTGGCCCTGTCTTTCTTTCTGATTAACTGTGCCCACCACCAGGTATCCCGGCGTAGGGTGCTGGAAAAGGAAAGCAAACTTGTCCGAGGGGACATGATACTTGTGATCCTCCGCTTTTGACACTGGCAGAATTGAAGATGGGATCTGCCATCATGCCCTGGCAATTCTGTACACCCTTCTGTGAAGTGGAACAGATACCTTTACTGGTGGGGCAGAGTTCCTGATGTCAAAGAGGGGGGTCAGTTTCCTCCTGGACCACCCCTAGTTCTATCTTCAAGTTCACTGCCATGTGGTGAAGTAAATACTGTTGCGCGCGGGAGTCGTCCTTATATGCAAGGGAGCTTTGGCAGGTGTGCTTGTCTGGGGAGGACAACGAAGGGGCCCGAGATATACTACACTGTGTAGAATCTGGGTCAGGCTCATCATCGGAAATATCCAAGGAGTCTGGGGACTGGGGTGGAGATGGTACTGACTGGTACCACGAAGCTGAGTTATCACTGGCCATCATGTCTAGCCATTCATCCGACTACTCATTGAAAGCATCTCTGGTTGTGGTACGGCGTGGTGAAAAGCGGCCCCTGCCCACCTGGGAAGCCTTGGTGGCACGGGAGGAACTGGGCCGTGGCACCTGTACCGGAGTTGTTGGGGTCATCTTCTTCCTTGGCACGAGAGTCAGGGAGCATTTTCGACGACACTTACCCACACGTTCTCCGGTACCAGAGATGGTTTCTGGAGAATCAAGGGAACAGACGGAGTCCAGAAACGATGAAGAGGATGAGTTGAACCTCCATCTCCCAGGGCCCTGGTAGCACGGTACTGAGGGCTCGCAGGATGAGTGCCAATAGGAGTGACCATTGGCGTGATCGTCAGTACTATTTAGCAACACCAAACGGGGGCTCGACGGAACCGGACACGAGGGCAGTGCCGATTCTTGCATTGACTGCTTTCTAGGTGTGGGAGCCAGCTTACTCTTCAACCTGGCTTTCTTGGCTGGTACCAGAGCTGGGTCTTGGAACAGAGCCCATGCCATTGCTAGGGCTCATGATGTCACTGGTACCGAAGACAGTCCCGGTCCCGGCTCACAAGAGGGGGAACGAGGGGATGGAGGCAAACAGTGCTGTGGTGGTACCAAAGACTATGCCGACTGCAGCTTTGAGCTCAGCGCTGGGGGTCGGTGTTGGGCGAGCTCCGGTGCAGGAGTTGCGTCAGGTGCCAGCGGAGCTCTAGTGGCTTGGGCGGCATCAGAGGCAGGCGCATGGTCCTCTGCGAGAATGCATAAGTGTCTCTCTCTGTCTTTGCGAGTCCTATATTTAAAGGACTGGCAAATAGAGCAATTTATCATGAGGTGCGACTCACCAAGGCACACAAGGCATTTCTCGTGAGGATTGTCGAGTGGAAAAGCTTTGGGACACACTGGACATGGTTTAAAGCTGGAATTTTAATTTTTGAACAAAAGCGTAATGGGCACTTGCTTATACAAGTTTTTGGCTGATCCGAAACCGTCGCTGATGGCGGAAAAGGGAAATGGGAGGGTCAGGGTCACGATCACCTATATAGCTACAGTCACAGCACAAAGGAGGCATTGGCCGCATGCCCTGACCTGACAGGTTAAGGCTAAAGTCTTTCTGAGCTATCATCGCTGCAGCACATAGACACCTGTAACTGAATGATGTGAGCAGAGCTCAAAGAAGAACTAGGAACTTTCTAAAAAACAAAAACTGAAATACTTGTGAAATCACATTATGTCAAGCAGGTGGGTCTTTATGAAAGCCACCCAAATATTGCGAGACGAAATTAAATCATGAGAGTATGCAATACCATAACTTTCCCTTGGACGTCATATTTCATGTTAACCAAAACCTTTCCTAGACTGTCTTGAGCTTTCCCAGAAATGGCCTTTTGTAATAATATAGACAGCAGAATGAAAATTAAGTGAAGGAAGCCTGGAAAAAGGGCCTTATGAGAGGAAGAGTGGCTAAAGGGATAGGCATTCAACTGGGAGTCAGGCGACCTGGGTTGTCTATCACCAATCTGCTGGTTGACTTTCAGCAAATCATGTCAACTTGTTTGCTTTCCCTTCACCTTTTGTCTATTTAGATCATAAGTTCTTTAAGACAGTGACTGTCCCTTGCTATGTAAAGTAAGATCAAACTGGGACCAAGGCAAACAACATTTCTAGGTTTCTATACCTAAGTTAGACTATCTTGATAAATAATGCCTATTCCTCTTCCTACTCCTACACTGCTCAATGTTGTACCCATTCCAACTGTATGATTTATTATAACAATACTTTGCTCCTATAGACAAGCCCAAAGTGTAATTAGTTTGCAGCAAACTGGAATGTAAACCTGCCCCATGCTAGCTGATTGTCACTATTTGAACATGTGGTCCCTGCTACTATGCACTGAAAGCTCTCTAGTGTGTTTTGACCCACTCCACTTTGAAATAGGAGCAGAGTTGAGCATCTAGGAACTTTTAGTGTGCAGCAATAGTCTACATACAGTTATTACATGGCAAGCAAGTGTCCAGTAGATTTACACCCTGGTTTGCTAAAAATTTAGAATTCATATAGGCAAGTCCTTCAAAGCGCTTTACAGACATTAATAATTCATCTTTGAAATATCCCAGCAAAACAATGTAGGTATGTATATTATTATCCTCATTGTTGCAAATGAGGAGCATGACCCACCCATGATCATTGTCAAAGTCAATAGCATTTTCAAGGGTAAAAATGTGGTAGTTAAAGATGACACGGCACTTTCCTCTGACTTTTATTTTGTTATGCACAGGCTCTGAGGTGCTTTGGCTCATACTAGCATGAGGCATAAAACTGCATTCTCTTGAAACAAAAAAACATTTTTACTGTAAGGAAGAATGTAGGTGAAGTAAAATATGTTGGTACTTTTCCAGTGATAATTTTTTTGCAATGCTCTGATTTGATTTGAATCATATGCACACACACTACTGTAAATGTGAAAGTCTACAACATATGATCTGTTTTCTGTCACAAAACTAGCTGCACATTGCACATCTTACTCTCAAAAATCTAAACAAAAGCAGTGTGCACTGTACATTTGAAAGGCCAGGGTTCAAAGTCTGCACTCAGACCTATGGGGGAAATTACATACATGGAAGAAGTCTGACTAGATTACCACAGTTTTCTTCTGAATTTACAATTTTTTTTTTGTTTGACCTACCCTGTCTTTAAGCAAAGTGAAAGGTAAATGTTTGTACTCCTTAGATAAATTATTTTGGAGTTTCTTAGGGGAGCGAAGAAGAGTATAAAGTTGGTTGCATTTTCCCTGAAGATTTCTCCAATACAACAGCAATTCCACCCCTGGGGAGACAGAAAGAGGAAGGCAAAAAGAATTCCTTTCAGTTACTGAAGAACCCTTTAAGGAGCTTTGCTCTGCACAATAACAATTCTCTGAAGAATTAAAAAATCCCTGAAGAACTGGTAGCTTCTGACATATCCCCAGCAATGAAAGAAAACAAAAATGTCAACAGCACAAATGCCCTCGGCAAGCATGCATAGCTACAGAGAAAAGACTGTTTTTCTTTGGAATATGACTAGGCAGCTTTTTTCTTTGCCCCTCCCTCCCCCAAATATTTAGGCAAGGATATAATGAAAGATGACATTTCATGTTTCCAAAAAGCTACACTGAATAAAACAGCAAGTACTAGAAAAGCACTATCAAGCTATACTAATGCCTTCTAATATCCAGCTGTGCACAAAATACAGAAAGGGAATGGAAATGAAGGGAGAGAGAGAGAATAATTTGTTTCTTACTGAATCCTCATTAATGCACAAAATAAAGCAGTCCACTTTACTTGAGATTCCAAATAAATTTGGTTTAAAGGACAGCTGGGAGATTCTGATCAATTAGACATGAAATTAAGAAGTCAGTTAAAGGACAATAAATCCCAGCCCATCTTGTTTCTCCAGGGTCTCAACTTGTCTAAATAAGTGCTAGCATAATCCATCAACGATTAAATGGTCACTTAAATAAAGATATATCTGTATATATGTAATCTAAAAATGTATTCCAAATCAAGGCATTTAATTACACGAGACAAATAAATCACTAGTTTAAATGGTTCTATTCCTTTACTGTGTTACTGGCTCAATATGTGACCTTGGGTAGGTCATTTAACCTCAGCTACTCATTCTACAAAATACAAATATGGGCACTTATCCTGCACTATGAAAAGTATTTTGAGAACTATGGAAGAAACGAGTTTGAAAGGTGCAGAGTAGCCCAGTAGCTAGACCACTTGGTTGGAATTCGGTAAACCTCTTTTCTGTTCCTGGCTCTGCCACTGACCTGCTGGGTAACCTTAAATAGGTCATTTCCCCCCTCTGTGCCTCAGTTTCCAATCTGTAAAATGAGAATAATAATGCATTTTACAAAGAGGGGCAGTATGAAGAACTACTGGTGAGAAGCTGTATGTTAGAAAAAAAATTCAACAAATCCTAACATGTAGAAGAGAACATGGGGAATCAGCTCAACCAATGACAGCACTGAAATAATATAACTGAAACTACACGACTTTGATAAAGTGACTTCCCAAGCAATCAAGCTGATTTCCTGTTCAACTTTGTGTCATCAAACTAGCTCTCCTGCTGAGAAGTATTTTTAGTCTGTCTGCTCTTGTGTAATGACAGCAGCACCGTTCACAGCTGAGATGATACCAGAGAGAACACTCACATACTGTTCTTGTGCTTTCCTTCCCTATAACAGGTAATAAACAAAAATTTCAAATTACACAGATAATATTTTTAATGACGAACTAGCTCCTCCTGTCAGTGCATTCAGTCATTTCACAAATAAGGCATGGCAATACCAGTTAATGCTTCAGACAGGAGAAATGTCATACAGGAGAAGGCATCTCTTAGCACAAATCCTCTACATAATCAGCAGTGATATGAAGGACTTTACTGAATGAACACATGGTCATTTAACCAGGTTTTTGGTGGGATATTTATTTTAAATTCCACAGATTTTGGCTGTCATTCCTTAAGCAACAAGCAGTTGTGTGGCACTAATCTGTTAGTCTTAAAGTGCCACACAACTGCTTGTTGTTTTTTTACTGGACTAGACTAACACGGCTATCCCTTTGGATTCCTTAAACAATCTCCTAAAATAGAGTCCATCATTTGAGTTCATCTCCTAAGGAATTTACATGCAAATTTACAATCTACAGGAGTGTGGGCCTAACCCAACAAAACAGTTAAGCATGTTTTAATTTAAATTATGGAAATAATCCTGCTGTAATCAATGCAAGATTAGAGCACATGTTTAATTGTTTCATTACCCATTAGGCTCTCTTTCCTGCCCTCAGAAATTGAAAATAATAATCTAATACAGCCTTACAAAATTTGAGCCCAAAATTTACTCATAACATTTTCTGTGACAACTGACAATAACTCAGGCCTGGACAAAACACATTTCTGGTCACTATGGTGATTAGTTTTAGCAGCCTGTCACCTAGCTCCACTGCAGAAATGTAATGTAGGTATGTCATCTGGCAACCAAAAGTCAAATTTCTGGCCTAACTATGAGCCAATTTTGTCTACCCCTGTGATAACTAAACACTATCTTAACTCTTCTGTAAAACCAAAACACTAATCAAAATCACTATTCGTCTAGAAAGACGAATTTTGCAATGCAAATTGTTATTTTTATATCTACCATGATCCTACAAGACAAAGAAGAAATTATTAGTCATAGGGAACTTCACAGATCCCCATTTAAGTCTACCCATAATCTAATTTCTAGACAATCTTAAATTACTTTAGCTACAAGTAAGCCAGTATACCTTGCAGCAGCATTAGATGTAGGCAATGCTGAAGCCATCCAACCCCAAGGATGACAAGTCACATCACCCTAGCTAGCCAGAGAGACTGCTTTCTCTTCCTGCCTCGCCTTAAGTTATACATATAAAATTCTAATTGGGCTTCTGAAATGACAATAAACAACTGTTCCAAAATTTCAAAGATAAAGGAGTTTGTCTAAATATAAAGCTCAGTATTCATTACAAAATAAAAGCATGGCCCATTCATCTTAGAGAAAGACTGCTTTCTATTCACAACAGCGATGGACAAAATTGACTCAGACATGCGCCAACAATTTTACTTTTGGTCACCTGCAGGCCCTCCTCCATTACATTTCCACAGTGGAGATAGGTGACAGGCTACCAAAACAAGATAAGGTGGCCAGAGACATAGACTTGTTGAGGTCTGATTCATAAAGATGCGGCTATTGACACTTAACAAAATGGATGCACAATATAGATGAAAAATAATTGTGAACATTCTGGATCATGACATTATGCCAGTATACTGTTACTAAAAAAGCTGCATTACAGTCAGTCAGCGATCTCAGGCTTCAGTTCAGCTACCTTGTATCCCCAGCTCCTTTGTGATTTGCACTGATGTTTATTATAACCTGCTTCTGCTTTGTGGCACTTAGAAACTTGAGGACCAAATTAATTTCTTTTGCTGCAATGTGACTCCGTAAGTTTTAATCTTTGACAAAATACAGTAAAGCATTAATATTCTGCTGAGGCCCACTTATCAAATGGAAAGATTTTATTGACATGGTATAAATGGAAGAAAATCAATGACTATATGCTCCATGAAACATTTTATTGTATTTTTCAGAAAATGGAAGAATGTACCCCTTGATTTTATGGGACCTGCCTGCTTTGAAGGCAAAGCATAACTGAGAGATGCCTACTGTTCAAGGTTATGGATTCCAGTATGCCAAATCAATTCTATTGTTTCTGAGGCAGAAATTGAACTAAATTACTTCTTTACCCTTTTATTTCGTTTGCATTAAGCTACCTAAAGGAAATGTCACCATTTCTTTCATCATTCTTTTTTATACACTTAAATAAACCTGTTCTTAATCTATGCCTACATTCAATAAACTAATGCAACTGTGCTGTTCTAACACATGGAAGACTTGGGTTCGAAACAAAGTTAGGCATCTTGGTCTGTATCCCGGAACCATTGTAAACGTGGACTTAAGTGACTCAGTGACTAGAACTTAATTTAAAAGATGTGTATATGGAGAAGCAGAAATTTCTACTGCTACAGCCCAACAATTAAATTAGTGTATAATCTCTGGCTCTATACATTAGTTAACTTCCTAATTAATGGACAGATTATCATGTTTGAAAAAATTCAGGTCACAAGCATGCATGGCAATACAAAGTGCTGAGACATTTGTTCGACAGATGCCTATCTTGGAATGTTACTAATAAATTTCTTTGTATAATACTGAGTAACTTAACAATTGCATCAGAGCAGTCTGAGGTGGGACGTTGTCCAGATTTACTGTCCTGGAGATTCTTGGCCAAGACTCTGGGCTTATTCAGACAAAAAGGGAATGCATTATTCACAGATGGTATTTTTAAAATGAATCACAAAATCATGTCAACTGACCACCAAAACACCTTTTATCTACCAAAAGATGGGCTTTGAAGCAGAGAATGTCCTGTATTACAGAAGCATTTATCAGAATAAGCAGTTAAAGCAAGGCTCAAGCTCCATTACACCTCTCAGGGAAAAAAGCTAATAGGAAAAGCTTATGCAGAGTGCAAAAGTCATTTTTCCTCTCCAGCTTAAGGAGACAGAAAAAAGGAAGGACACTGATTAAAAAAGGACACTAATCTGAGCTTCTGTTGAAAAAAAGGAGATGGGAAAAGCACTGGTTCAACATACCAATTCTTGAAATTTCTTTAACAGACCTAGGATCTCTGTTTTGGGACCACTTGGTTATGGAAGTACAAAGCAGCCAGAAACCTGGCACACCCAACTTCCTGAGAATTTTTCCTGGAGGGAGGCAACAATTCACTATAAAAATCCTATACCAACTTCTTCTCTTGTCCTCAGAACAAAGGGAAACCAGCACACGTTCAGAAAGGTACATCTATGTCCCAGGGATCCCTCACTGTCAGCAAGGTTCTTAGAAATCCTGGCAGCTGTCAACACATCAGTGATGAAGCTGCTCTAACTTATACTGGATGTTACAGGATCCCCTGAGCAGCCCCAGAATTTATGCCTCCCCCACAATTTCCACTGAACTCAGTTCAGTCGGACCAGGAAACCTGGACACTAATCTCTGAAGAATAGAGATGTAGGTGTAAGAGAGGTGTACCTTGATATACGCCAGGAATAGGACAGGAAAAAGCATATATCTGACCTTAGTGTGACTCATTTGGTAGAGAAAAAGAAAACGTACCAGGCTTTACACTGTGATATAACCAAGAAGTAGTAATTCAAGTTAAGAGGCTAAATTAGCAGAGTTTAGAATATTTTTACTAGAAGAAAGAATAATTTCAAGTGATCTCATTAAACTCTTCAAAATAATGACTTGGATAAATAAGGCTAATAATTAGATGTTCACAATCTTAAGAGAGTTAAAACACAAAAGCAATATGTGTGTGTTTTAAGGATTTTCACAAGTGCCTAGTGATTCTGGGTGCCCAACCTAAGACACTTTAAAAGAGTCTAACTCTCAGAGGAAATACAAATGTCCTAAAAATCAAGATCCTTTAAAGTGTCTCGTATTGAGCACCTAAAAACAAATGCATCAAAATCTTGGCCTAGAAGTAAATAGGGAATTGGTCAAGGGATTAACTCCCACAAAACAGAATCAGTTACTGGCTGGAAAAGGCAACTGAAGCAAGAGACTATAAATGCATTTAAGACCTTTCATGAATGGTGAACTGAGATAGAAAGGAAAAGAAAGATAAGTGTGTTCCCTGGGACCATGGCTGGCTGAATAATGGACCACTCCACCACAGTAACCTGCTCCCAGGACATAAGGCATCTGAGGATTATAAGGCACAGCCAAGTCCTCACCTCTCTCCATAGCCCCTAGCCACAGGAAGAGGTGGTGATGTGGAAACTGTTAGGTCAGTTCTATTTCATAGTAGCAACTTGGGCTGCGGTGAACATCCCAAGACAGGCCACTTCACACAATTGTCACAGCACAAATAGCCCATGTGCCAATACATTTCCGAAATCACTGTGATTAGGACCCTTATTTTCCAATGGGCCACAATTCTGATTGTCAAATAAACACACTTAGCATTGCTGCACCCCATGTAATATAGGAAAAGGATCACTAGTCTTACACATGCGTTGTTTTTAGAATCTTTATTGCATGGCTGGTGCCTGCAGAACATCCCTGAACGTGACTCTCCAGGCTAGTGTCAATCACATTTTATCTGCCCTTTTAGCAATTTTTTTTTCTATTTTGACACATCTGAGAATATGATTTCCTCATCCCAGAATTTGTATGCCATATTTGCTGGGCAGTTTTAAGCTCTCTCTGCCAGTAGGGACAACGGAAACTCAAAAGGCTGAGTTTGGTTGTTTAGCAAAGCTTGACACTCCCCTTCCAGAATCTTCAATACTCTATGTCTTCATACTTCTCTCCCCTCTGTTTAGTCTGTCTGGCAAGTCCTGTCCAACACCCAAATGTTTCCCAGCCCATTCAGTTAGGCTGTATCTACCTGTGGCAGCACAGTCCCCCTTCTGATGCACCAGGAAAAAGTAACTTCTCTGCTTGCTCCAAACCATCTACTGCTTTAAAATGTAAAAGGCACTCTGAGCTTATGGCACACCACAGGAGATAAACCCATGATTTCTCACAAGATGAACTGCTCTAATTTCAGATGACCCAGGATTTCACAACAGCACAGCATTGTCTGTAACATGTGATACATTGCTTTTTAACTCCGGGGGAATGAATACTGTTGCATCAATGCAACGGTAGCTGAAATATGACTGGTGGACCACCAATCTGCCCAAAAAGGCCTGCAGATGCTGCAATTGGAGAGAGAAGAGCAATAAACAGCAGAATATTAAAGGGGGAAAACAGAGAATAAATATAGGTCTATAGAAAACAAAAGCCATTCACGATGAACAACTTTCACACTCAGCTATGGCTCTATGGATATTAGCTTTGAAAGCAGATGGGCAGACATCATGGAATGCTTTAAAAAAAGGCAGAAAATAGTATTACTACATCTATGACACCCAAAGGGTTAACATACTTGCTAAGGTGCCTAAATACCAACTTTTTTCCCTTTCATTTCCTGTTTATGCACAATGCTTCAGTTTTTTGACATCTACAGTTAGGCCCTCTGAAAAGGCGAGTCATAGTTTTCACAGAACAAATTCTGAATAATCTGAGCATCACTACATAGAAGCAGTAGTGCAATATGGACTAAGCAGTCCATTGAAACAGCATGGGATTCTCTAAAGAGAGCTTCTTTATATAAAGAGTTCACTATATGCTGAATGACTGCATTTGCCCCAAGCTGGCAGTTATGAGCTAAGTAAGTTTGGTATCTTCAGTAGTGCAAGAAACTGGGGGTAAGAAATTCCAGTCAATTCCTCTCCACATTGAAAACAACCAAGATAAGAAAGTTGCCTTAATAAATGGGAGTCCTGTGACACCTTAAAGACTAACAACTTTCTTCAAGCATAAGCTTTCATGGGCTCCAACCCCCTTCATCAGATGCCTCCTAACACTGACATCTTTGTGTGGTTGTCTTTATACTTCGCGGCATAAACCTCAGTCCTAAGATAAATACCTGCTGTCACTCACACTCACAAGCAACTACTAAAGATTCTGTACAGAAGTGCTGCCCTTGGTAATTCCTTTTCAGAGTAAAGGGCATCTTGGGAAGGTGGGGGGACACAGACAAAAAAGCAAAATAGATACGTTTAGAGCCTCTCTTCTCCCCACTCCCCAGCAGGAGGTAGCCTTTCCATTCATTTCAAACCATCATCCTTTAATGGATATCTCCTCTTCCCACTCCACTCCCATGCCAGCTACTCAAGAATAGACATGGCCTTTCTGGTACTCTACATCAATCTGAACATTGGTAAGAGAGTCTCATAGAAATAATAGAAGGAACTGCCTAGGGAATGTACTTGCCCAATCCATTCATCTACAAATGAGGGATGACTAGGAGAGCCATATTCAGATGTCTCTGCTCAGTTGTGCTGGCTCTACCTTGTTCTCTATTTCCATCTTTAAATCACAAAAACATGGGGAACTTTTGCATTTTTCTTTTGACTATGACTTAGACTCCCCTGCCTCATGGTAAAATTATTGGTTTAAAGGCAAGGGGCTAGTCATGTGACTTCCTTTAAAGGCAGTGCAAGAGATGCAAACTAACATCCACACTCTCCAACTAGTCCATGAGAAATTAGACTACCTCATTCTTCTGGTCCAATCAGAGATGGCTTAAATTAAATTAGTCTCTAAATTCAGTTTTTACCAGGGATTAAAATTAAAGTCAGATTAACTTTCAGTGTTATTATTTGAGAGAAAGACAATCAGTTATCTTCCCATTTCATGACTTTACTAATTTTACTCTTCATACTGGGAAAATGCATCACACAACAACTATGCACATACGTAATTCAAGCAAGTAAATAGACTTGGCAAAATTCAGCTGTCTCAATAGAGGCACCTTTACTCACCTTTTGGATTTGTGCCATGCATGCCAGGGATGAGCTTAGCCCACGGAGAGAAAACTAAAATGTCCAATTTGAGATTTTCATTTAATATATGACACTTGCACTAGCTCATCTGTTTATTTTCCATTATCTGCAGTTTACAGAATGGGAGCTTCATATACTGTCAGTGTGACAGACTAATTCATGAGTCACTTTTAATGCCTCTCTCCATCAAAACTGCACAAACGCTGTCCTAATTAAATAACCCCTCCTTCCACCACCCCTGAGAAAAACGAAGAAATGAGGAAGCATCCCTTTAACGAAAATGATCATGGCAGAGCTATAGACAGTGACTGTGTGAAATATACAGGCTGAATTTAAAAACAACAAGAGTCCTGTGGCACCTTAAAGACCAACAGATTTCTTTGGGCATAAGGTTTTGTGGGCTCCAACCCATCTGATGATGTAGAGGCTGGAGCCCACAAAAGCTTATGCCCAAAGAAATCAGTTGGTCTTTAAGGTGCCACAGGACTCTCGTTGTTTCTCCCATACAACAGACTAACACGGCTACCCTTCTGGAAACAGGCTGAATTTGAGCATCTTCCTGTCTTGAGTTAGCATAGTGTTGCTTTCAGCTTCATCAACTGTTATTTGAGTTACAGCAACATTTAGAGGTTCCAGTCAGGAACTGGGGCTCCATTATGTAAGGCACTGTACAAGCACATTCTGAGAGACAATCTCTGCCCCAGAGGGTGTGTCATAAATTAGCGTGCAAGCAAAAACACTGGAAGATGGTATAACAAACAGTGATGAAATGAAGTGATGACAAGGGTTCCACTAACAGTGGAAGAAACACAGACTAGCTATATATGCAGCTACCTGCTTCTGAGTCACGCAAAGGTTTTTATTTTGTTTTTCGCTAGTCATGAGACGTAAAAGATGAGGCTACTACTACAGATATAAGCAGTCTTCCAACTTACGAGGTATAAGTATTAGAATGATTACCTGTTACTTGTAAAGAGCCTATTGTTGGCTATGCCCTGAAGAGCTTCCAATCTAAGTGGAAGACTGTAGACAACAGGCAGATATAACAAATAGACAGTGGGAGCCTGAAGTTGTTACTTACCAACATGATAAGCAGTGGTCACAGCACATGATCAGCTTAGCCACTGTTGATGGTTGTCTTTTTTTAAATAGGACTCCTGGTAAAGAAAAAAGTTTTAAAAAGGGATCTGAAGGAGAACAATGAGATGGCTTTGTGATAGTTGGTCATCTGTCCCAGGCTTCACATTAAAAGTGTTCTTCAAGAGAGATCTGAAGGAAGACATAGCAGTAGCTTTGCAGATGAGGCCAGAGTGTGTTCCATAAACACGGGGTGGCATGGAAGAAAGTGTAAAGATGCTCAAAGACAAGGACAGATGGGTGACTGAGGAGAGTAGTGCTGGTAGAATGGAAGCAGGGTGAGGCATGACATGAAATCATATGATGGTGAATAAGCCGGGAGGGGTGGAGCTGTGAAGGTCTTTAAAGGAATCTTGAATTTAATGTGGAAGAGAAATGGGGTGGGAGCATGCTAGCAGTAGTCAGAATAACGGAACAGGAGGATGACCTTAACAACACCGCCTGGGGGTGTCAACAATTCATTTATGAATTGCTGTTTGAATGGTTGCCAATGGGAGGAGAAATGGGAATTGTTCTAGGATCAAACACACACATACCCAAGGAAAACTACATAAACTTTCCTCTCTCAGTGATTTTTAGGAAAAGGAGTTTTTTTAAGAAAATAAGAGTCCAAGAATGATAGCTCAATCCTGCAAGATGCTGATCAGTTTCCATCCCCTCTGAAGTCAAGCAGCACTGCAGAAACGCAGCAGTTCCAGGAGTCGCTCAGAAACTACAATACTAGCCACTATAACAACTGGTGTTATAGCCCACAGTGCTGAGTTTTCAGCCAATCCAACACCAGTGGAGCAGGAAGTGCAGCTGATCAGGATTGCGGTCAATCTGTAGGGCTGTCTGGAGATCACTGGACTGGGATGTCACGGAATGATGCACTGCATTGCATCGGCAGAGCTTTGTGAGAAAAGCCAATTCACTGCACTCAAACTTCTCAACACACAACTGATGGCTATGTACATCACTCATTTGAAGTATACACTCATAACATAAGGGGAGCAAAAAACAACAGTTTCAACCACAGATTAAACAAAAGCTACAACTAACTTGGGGATAAGTACTGTTGTGGGAGAATGGAGAATCAAACTACCTGAATCAAAACTGAACTTCAGAAAGATTTGGATAAATACTCCCCTTTCCTCTCTACTCCTATTCCCTCTTACATCTCCACATGCCTCAGTATCTGCCCTGGTCCCCCTTTTTTTGCAGTGCTCACTACCCCCCTGGCTTCACTGTATTCCTAGTTTAGGATTTCAATCCCTGCTCCAGACACCACTTTGCTCTGTTCAAGTCTCCCACACTGAGACTTACCCAATTAGAGATGCTATAGGATGCACATGGTTTTCTCGATATTTCATACACGCCACACTTACATATTGTATCACTCTGACATGGCCCACCTTAACAGCAGACATTATTTTGGCACACAAATACAAGTAGTGCTGCTTGCCTATATCTAAGGCATGTTTCTATCAGTCTAAGCCTCTAGAGATATTTTATTACTTGTATCATGCAGCTGTGCAATTTAACACCACTATTATCTGCCAGTGAAGAGGGAAAACATGCTTCAGGGGAATCAAAGAACATGGAGATGGAAAATACCTCAAACCATCTTGCTCATCCTCCTGCCACTGCAAGGTTGCTACTTATAGAAAATTCTCCAAATTGTTTTCACTCTAGTCTTAAGCAACTTGAGCATGGGGCCTCCTTGTACTTCCGTTCACTTGCTATTCCATCTTAATTGTTCTCGCAGTCAGAATCATTGCTTGAAAACCCAGCCCCATTGGAGTTAATGATAAAACTCCTATTGATGTCCCTGCAGCTGATTTCAGTCCTCTTCTTGAAAGTTAACCTGATTTGTTCTTTGTTTATTTACTCCTGATTATACTCGAGTCTGAATCATCCAAAATATGAATAAACTCATTTGCTGTAGCGTTTACAACATTAACAAATGTGTAAGCTGTTGTTGTTGCTGCCTCGGAATTTCTACTCAAATTGTTTTCTTGATGAAAAATCCAGTTTCTACAAAATTGTCATTTTCTACTGAAAAATGTTAATTCTGCGAATGTTTTAGATTTTCTGTCAGGCAGAGCAAAACTACGTATTTCATTTTGGGTCAAATCTTTTGGAACCAAAGGATAACCCATTTGAAATATTTGTTCCAGCTCAATTCAGCATTAATCTATGACCACCTGAGCTCCTATGATTTATGTCTCCATTGTTTCAAATGGGCTGGACTTCCAGGCTAAGCTCCATCTTCCATGACATGCCATGGTCTCCTCTCTGGCTGAGTTCCTGCAATTCAGCCATAAAAGTCTTACGAGCATGGTGCATCAGTAAAGTAATCCAACCAGCAAGCCAATACAAATGAATGGGAGCAAAAGGCAACTGCACTACAACTGAGACACCGCAGAAACTCCAGTGGATGAAGTTTAATATCAAACTGACCCAAACTAAAATGCGCTGGTGTTTCCAAATATTTTTTTTAAGATCTTTCGTTCTTCAACAAAGGGGCAATATTTTAACTTTTCCTCCTAATTTGGGACCTAAACAAATACTGAAATTACCAGACTTCCTGCAGGATGGAAATTCCAATTTCCAATCAACTTAATCTTCCCCTTTTGGTTATCACTTAGCAACATTGCATCATTCAGTTTTATATAATCTTTTCTAACAAGTTTGTCCCTCCTGAGCCTATAGTGGTTTTTCACACTTCACTGAACTCCTGCCAGCTAACGACAAATTTTCCTACCCACAGGGTGCGGCCTGTCCCTTGTAGCCTGGAGGGCTGAGGGTAACCAGCTCTAACTACCAAACAGGTACACCTAGACTGCATCAGGGGATTCCATATAAAGAGCAGTAGGACTCTGAAGGATGTGGCTGACAAGAGAAACAGCCAGGGCAGAAGACTGAGCTCCAACCAGAAGGGGCTGTGTCAAACAGCAGACTGGCACAGTGGAAGAACTCAGAGAGTAGAATAAGAACCAAGGCTGACTACAAATGTGTGTTATGGTCATGGATTTTGAGGGAGGGGAGGGTTCCCTGGTGATTGTTTGAACCATTTTTGCTATTTGGGATTCTGAGGATTGTTTGAACCTTTTCTGTTCTTAGAACCAGCCCTGGGGAGAGGTGCTATTAGCCACAAGAAAGATAGTGTGGAGCATTAAAGAGGCCTGCTACATTCATGGTTAAGATACCCAGATGTGGACATACTAGACAAGATAACCAGTTCCATAGGGAGATGGACATCCACCTTCTGACCTATGACATGATGCCTTTGTTTATGGGTGAAACTAGCATTGGCTTTCTAGCCACTGCATAATAATGCAAGAGCGTCATTGTTACTCTCTTTGCTCTTATCTGTAGGTCTCTTTGAGCGCTACTTCTTTTCTGTTTGCATTCTTAAACTGCCTGCATGCATTTTGGATTGTTTTCTTCCTGAGATCTATTATATTGTTTCTTTCCAGGCTAAACTTAAGTTTCTTAGTTGCCCATATTCCTAAACTCTTCTGGATTCCTTTTCAGCAAGTGGAAGTATGTCAGGTTGTTCATAAAATCCACATCTCAGTTATTTCTCTCCTCACAGTGCACTGATGCTATACAAGAGATATGCAAAGTCAGTCACAGACAGTGAATTAGAGGACAATAGTTATGTG
The DNA here is from genome assembly GCA_007922195.1 of Podocnemis expansa. NCBI lineage: Eukaryota > Metazoa > Chordata > Testudines > Podocnemididae > Podocnemis > Podocnemis expansa. The sequence continues at coordinate 4,521,097 of ML682088.1, forward strand.
GTGGGGGCAAGGAGTGGAAGGACAAAACTAACCAGTTAACAGAACTCCCAAAATGAAAATTCATTGAAACTTGCACAGAATTTTTCAAATTTAATAAGCAATCTAATCTCAGTCTCTAGTAACCACTTGAATGCATTCTACTGTTTTCTGTACAGTTTTATTTGATCTTTAATTAATGATCACCTCTCCTATGCAACTACCATTTCTGGTCACTTAAAACGTATTTGACTAGATTAAACCCCTAATTTCCAGTATTGCCCTCTTTTCTTTTTAAACAGAATAGCCAGAAGTACTTTTAAACAAACAAGTCTTCCTCATCATTCTTTCTCCTGTCCCCCTCCTTCCTGCTCCCCATCCCCCCCAAAAATTATCTTTGTTCCACTACTCTTTCAAATGTGCTTCATAATTCATGCATTACATCCCACTATATATTTTACTCTGCTGTAACAAGAAAAATAGCAGCAAATTTTGTCCACCACAAAAAGAATAGCTCAGGTTTTCTGCACTGACCTAGAGAATGAAAGGCTTCTTACAGGTCTGAGAAGTTGGGCTTCCACTTATTCTATTTTTGCTTGCTTGCTTTACCATGGAAGTCTGAGACAGTACAGAGATTTTAAGAGAACCAATACAAACTTTCCTGAATGACAAATTCTGACTTTCTGCCAGATCTTGGTGGAAAATATTCCAATGACTCATTACTAAAACAACTGCATTTCTTTCTCTGCCTCTCACTCACAGAAAGGCTGACAAGAGACATTTTCTGGTATACTTAAGAATGGAAGACCCTCTGTTCATTGTTGTTTTCCTTCCTTTTATCCCTAATTTAAGTTTTTCAATTTGAAATACGAGATTTCCGGATGTCTACAGTACATGGAACAAACAACAAGAGTCCTGTGGCACCTCGTAGACTAATAGATTTCTTCGGGCATAAGCTTTCATGGGCTCCAACCCACTTTGTCAGATGCATCAGTACTTGGGATACTATTCTTCCTTACACAAATAGACTAGATGTAAGAGAACAAATTTTCATTCATACTTTAAAAAGAGGAAAAATTAAGAAATTCCACACAAAAAAACTCCCATTTCCAGCTGAAATAATGCAGTAACAGATTAGAAGATTTAAACAGACTTGTAGTTTCAGCTAATTCTTTTCCCAGTTAGAGAGCACAGTCATTTTTCCAAGAAAAAGAATCAGGATCACTTAAGACACTAGATTTTGCAGATTTACTGTAACTGATTTACCTATCTCCCTTACAACATTAATCACATGCCCAAACTCCTCATTGGTGTAAATCATCCTTATCAGCAGAGAGATTTCTGTGGTGCTTAAATGTTTTACACGAAGGGATTATCCTTGAAGGCCTCCAACTTTCATTTCAATCTGTTCCTTAAATATTCGATTGCTTTATGTCGAAGAAAATTCTCTGCCTCAAGATACCTTTACAATGACAACTCCAACCCAGGGCTGGTCCTCACTACAGACTTGTCAACCCAAGTCAGCTTTCTGTACCACACAGTGGCAAAGTTTAAGTGTAGACGCCATACTAGATGACCTACAGGAGGTATCCCACAATGCTCATTCCAACCACTCTGGCCAACAGTTTGAACTCTGCTGCCCTGCAATGATCTGCCTATTCTCCCTTAAAGTCTGGAAATCTGTGAAATTCCAGTTCCTGCTTGATTGGTGTGTGGCACTCATATTGCATCTTACCAGCTGACGATGGTGGCTCCACGCACTAAACAGTATCCCTCTTGGAGTGCACCTGAATTTCTGATCAGCATTTCAGAAGAGGAGGCCATGCAGTCCCAGCTCAGCTCTAGCTGAAGGAACTTAGATAACTATGGTCAGATTATTCATGTCATGGTAGAAAAGGGCTACAAACAGGACATGCTGCAGTATCATGGGGGGGGGGGGAAGCTGTGGCACGGGGTACCAAAAGACGAGGGAGTCATACCATCTCTCTGGTGCAGAGCCAAACACCTTCTATAAGGCATTGGAAGCCATCTGCAGCTTCCAACACTATGAGATCCAGGAATGCTTCCATGGGCCCAAAAGACAACAAACACTGAACTCAACTCCAGTAAAAAAAAGTTGTGAATGAGGAGGTTAAATTGGAGGATGACATTGAGCTTTTGGTGACATGGGGAGCCAGCGCCTCTTCTCAACCCTGGAGATACGAACCAGACCTAACGCTCCAGCTCTAGCTTGCAGGGTGCAGAAGAGGGGAGATGCAGTAAGTTATTTTTTTTTTAATCTGATACTGCTTGATTATAGGAAGTGCAGGTGTCCTTTTGCTTTGTTGTATTACAGAGCTGGTTGAAGGGATACAAATGCAGAAGAGTAGCTGTACTTCCATGTGCTTCCTATTCCCCTGTTCAGCTAGGCAATGCAGTAGAAAAGGCTGTTCCCACACATTGAGATTTGACAGGATTCTAATCCAGAGCAACCAATAGGAAACTTTCCTAAAGATACTCTCCAATCCTCTGCCGGATATTCCTCAGCAGAGTTGTTTTTGTTTCTTCCCCCATTATAGGAAACTTCCCCATGCCAATTGACAATCACTTACTCAAACTAAAGCGGCACACAGTTGAGTTGCATAGGGACCCACGTCAAAGCTGCTCACATGAAAATGCACCCTAGCATCCCTGCACATTACTCTCAGAAATGAGATATCAGCTATTATGGCCCCTGCCTGAGGAAAATGGTTGCAGAATTTAAAATTTTAACCCTATTTACCTCCATCAGTACCCCAAAAAACACTCAATCTTTTCCTCAGCTGGCATGCCCACTCCACATCAGCACACAGCTCTCCTGCCCTGGATGATCACCTAGCTGTGTGCTTGCCAGGGGCTAGTGAGAAAGAAGTGCGTTTCACAGTAACAGCTCCATTCTCTTAGTGCACTATCATGTCTCTGCTTATTTACTGAGCTTTTCTAGATGTGGCCTTGAGGAGAAGCTCCTACACGTCTGCCAAGAACCTATGCCAGATAAGAAATCATCAGTGGAGAAGCAAAGATGAGATATTCCAGGAACTCCTCCAATGCCCTGAGAGGAAAAAGGGGCATGGAGAGACAGTGTGATGGGCGGGGGAATCAAAACATTGATAGGCAGCAGAGGCGGGAAAACCGGGAATGAGTGATAGGAGATCACAGACTTATGGTAAAAGCCATGAAGGAGCAAATGGAACTTCTAAAGCTCCTCAGCACCACAGAATGAATTCACGCACTCCGACCCCACTACTGTCAGACAGAAGTGCTTTCAATGCCCTCCCCAACCTCCACCCACACACTCCTACCAAACTCTTGGCCCTTCTTGGTAGCCTGTTCCCTCCGCCCCTTCAGAAAACTTAAAAACATAGAAACTCGAAGGGACCATGAGCAGCCATGGAGTCCAGTTCCCTGCATTCATGGCAGGGCCAAGTACCATGTTACACTATCCCCACCAGGTACTTGTGTGTGGGGGGGGGGTTGTTTGTTTGTTTGTTTGTTTTACAAATATGATGCATAATAATTTAATGAAGACACACTGTGAAGAATAAACAATCTTTATTTGTCTCTTGCACTGAGTGATTGCAGCTCACATGATACACAGTGCATACTGGATAGCAGTCACCATTACACATTGCTACATACAAAAGAGACCTTATTTGGTGCTCATTGCTACAATGGTTCCCCAAGGCCTCACTGATTCAAATCAATCCTCCTTCCCCCTCCCCCTAATAGCCCTGACAGCTGTCACCTAATTACCTCTGTACTCATTATCATATTTGCTAATTCCTGAAACTGAGTTCTCACCATTGACTATACTCCACACTACATTATCACCATGATAATCGGGATTGTCAAAACAACATCTGATGGTAGGCAGAGCAATGTAAAATATCCCCGTTGGCAGTGACAAGGCATGCCCCCAGATGTTCAAGGACAACCTGTTCCTATGCCTATTATATACGTGCTGCTGCAAGTATACATGTTGCATATTTTGCCGTATGTGCTGTAGCATGCAGAAACTGAGACATCTGCAAGATATTTGGTGATCCTGTTTGTCTCTGCCAGATGTCAAGCTACAGCAGCCAGAATGATCGAGCAAGCAACAAAAGCTACGCTAGACCTCAAAACCATGGCCAAACAACTCAAATTACACTGGGTCTCTAACAGGAGCAAAAATTGTTCTCCCAGAATGAATTTCACTAGCAAGAACTTCTTATCAGTCACAGAACAAAGAACATAACAGGCATCCCTTAACAAGCACCCAATCTTCTCTATCGCATACATCTTTAAAAATTTTACCAGCACCCATCTTTGAAGCATCTGAGGAAGTGGGATTTTTTCCCACGAAAGATCATGCAAAAAATAAATCTGTTAGTCTCAAAGTGCCACACGACTCCTTGTTGTCTTTTCCCTAAACATCTATATTCCCCCCAGGCTTGGAGGCACCAAACATAATGAAGTACAGCTCAGTATTTGATCACATGAAGTTACTGAATACAGGTCACTCACAAGTTAAGAACCAATGTGCTGGTCTTACAGTTCAAGCACACTTCTCTAACATTAAAAAGATTGTGAAAGAACATGTATGTGAGTTTCATATATAATAAAAGAAAACTAAGATTTTTAATATTTACTAATGGCTAGTAACAATCTTCAAAAAGAAGTCTGCAATCTTAAAGTCACATACAAAGTTTTTAATTTCATGCCAAATTAAGAAAATTGACAGACAGCTCTGCCAAATCATCAAGAGAGTGTCCAAAGAAAGGAATGCTTTCTGCTGACTAACAGTTGGCCGATGTGATTGCAGAGCCACTGGCCATTATCTCTGAAAACTCATGGCAGTTGGGGTAGGTACCGGATGACTGAAAAAAAGGCAAATGAATACCTATCTTTAACAAAGAAAAAAAGGAGGATCTGGGGAGCTAGACACCAATTGGCCTCACCTGAATCCCTGGAAAAATCATGGACCAGGTCCTCAAAGAATCCATTCTGAAACACTTGGAGGAAAACAGGGTGATCAGGAACAATCAACATTGATTCACCAAAGGCAAATCATGCCTGACTGACTTGATTGCCTTCTATAATAAGATGACAGGCTTTGGGGATGCAGGAATAGCCATCAAAGTGATATTCCTCGACTTTAGCAAAGCTTTTGATGCGATTTTCCACAGCATTCTTGTCAGCAAGTTAAGGAAGTACGGGTTGGATGAATGCTCCGTAAGGTGGACAGAAGGCTCACTAGATCATGGTACAGATGAATAGATCAATGTCTAGTTGACAACTGGTGACAAGCGGAGTGCCCAGGGGTTGGCCCAGGGACCAATTTTGTTAAACATCTTCATTAAGGTTCTGGATGATGGGATAGATTGCATGCTCAGTAAGTGTACCAATGACAACAAGCTGAGGGGAACAGTAGATGTGCTGGAGGGTAGGGATAGGATTCAGGGAGACCTAGACAAGTTGGAGCATTAGGGCAAAAGAAACAAGGTTCAACAAGGACAAGTGCTAAGTCCTGCACTTAGGACAGAAAAATTCCATGTATTGCTACTATCTAGGGACTGATCAGCTAACTAGCAGCTCTGCAGAAAAGGACCTGGGGGTTATAGTGGACAGGAACCTGAATACAAGTCAGCAGGGTGCCACTGTTGCCAAAAAGGCCAGACAGTATATTGGGCTGCATCAGGAGGAACACTGCCAGAAGATTAAGTGATGTGATTACTCCCCTTTATTCAACAGTGGTCAGGCCACATCTGGAATACTGTGTCCAGATTTGTGTCCCCACTACAAAAAAGATGTAGGCAAATTAGCAGGGGTCTCAACTCAAACCACCACAAGGGCCACATGAGGACTAGTACGTTAACCTGAGGGCCACACTACTGAAACCTTTTCATACGATATTGCAAATATGGTAATGATAGTGTCGTTGCTGGCTGCAGGAAATAGCTTTACGGGCTGCTTGTTTGAGACCCCTGAATTAGAGAGTCCAGAGGAGGGCAATGAAAATGATTAGTGGGCTGGGACACATGACTTATGAGAGGCTGAAGAAACTAGGCTTATTTAGTTTGCAGCAGAGAAGACTGAGGGGGTATTTGATAGTAACCTTCAACTACTTGTAGGGGTGCTCCAAAGAGGAGGGAGCTAGGCTAGTCTCATTTGCGTCAGAGGACACAACAAGGAGCAATGGTTTCAAGTTGCACCTGGGAAGGTCTAGGTTGCATATTAGGAACAACTCTCTCACTAGGAGGGTGGGGAAGCATTGGAATGGGTTATCTAAGAGGTGGTGGAATCTCCATCTTTGGGAGCTTTTTAAGACTGGGATGGATAAAACCCTGGCTGGGATGATTTAGGGGGAGTATCTGGGGGTTGGACTAGATGACCTCATGAGGTTCCTTCCAGCCCTAGTATTCTATGATTGTCTCTCAAGGCCTTCTGTGTCTCTGTTCAGACAATGTAAAAGAGAGAAGAAAGGCCTACAACCTCAGAACACCCTGAGTTCCTACTAGGAGATAGGAAGTAAAGAATGCTGCCTTATATCGCTGGACAACACACTCCCTTCCTTCACCCAGCTGCAGACAGGAACAGGGGCAGAGAGAAAACCTTTATATAAAAAGCAGCGATATCACCCAAAGCATTCAATATCTCCGACTTCTCAGCTGCTAGGGCTCCTAGGCACTACAATAATACAAACAATTATAATTAATTGCCCAGTTCTGAGCTAGAACAGAGAAAAGATCAGAGCTTGTATTTGTTTTCAATTGAGTTATAGCCTAATTTAAAAAAAAAAAAAAGAAACGAAACAAGATTTCTTTGAAAACAGTTTTTGCAAAAAAAAAATTCTTTTTAAATAAAAATATTTTTTAAATCAAAAAAGGAAAATAATTTGGTTGTCAGCAACTAAAAGTTTGTTTATTTTTACCTCAATTTTTCCCCACAGGAAAAGAGGTTTCCCTGGCCTGCTCTTTGGAAGATAGAGTAAGAGATGAGTTGGTCATTGGTTCCATTTATCCAGAGAAGTCTTTTTCTTTCTTTTTGGAGGTGAGGGTGGGAGCTGTGGGAGGAAGGGAGTTTACTCTTCTCCTCTATTTTTCTATTGGCCTTCACATTTTTCAGCGTTCTTGGCTTCTCTACTTTCCTACAGACCTACTTCACTCCTCCTATCATTTTTTCCCTTAGCTCTGTAATATTTTCCTTTTATGAAAGAATACCAAAAAGAGCTTTCCCTCGAGAGGTTCCTGCCAGCAGCTGTATACAGCCCCAATCAAATGCCGCTTCCTAAACCATCAGCCTAACCTGAGGATATTTTTTAAAAAAGCCAAAAGAACAGAGGCAGCTTTAGCAGTCTAGTAATATGGGAAACCTGGCTGATGCGATAAAACCCAGCTCTGTAAGGTTCTTAGCAATGCATGGTTTGCAGAAAGTAGTATTGTGAAAGCTGTAATAAGTTTTGGAAGCTAATCTCCAGGGCTGCTAGAAGGCCCACACCTGCAGGAGATATTGAGCTAGCCAGTCTTTCAGTTAAGGTACTCTGAAGCATAGGAAGGGAATCTTAATACTGCCTTCCACATAGTGTGCAATGGTGAGTTCAGAAGTAGTCATATTATTCCACAGCTCCAATTTACTCTGTCCTCTCGCTTTCTCTTCACCTGTGTTCAGCACTTACTTAACCCTTCCCCAGTTATCTCCAGCACCTATAAAGGTGCCTGTCACCAACACATCCAAACAGCTTGGCATTGTAGCCACCGGTTATCCCCTAGATGTCAAGCTTTTATTTCTGTCATTAAGTCACTATACAGCCTCAATTCCTGGGATATACTGCTCTATCAAGGTTTTAGTCATCACCAATGAGTGACCTCATCTGACCATGTTACTGAAATAATAAAAAAGAAACTGTTAGTGAATAATACATTAAACATTTCTGACTATTTTTTTCCTGCAAAGGACTAAAGATTCTTCAATCCCATATCTCCCCCTTGCACTTCACATCCAAATGCCCTTTGTGGACATATACAGCTTCCTTTGGAATACAGTCAGCCAACATGGTCATTTATGGGCATGGTAGTTACCTTCCTTCTACACTTATCAAATCTCCCACTTTTTGCTGACTCTTAAAATCAGCATGCAGGTGGAGCTGACAGCACTTCAGAAGTGCCCCAGATTTCCTGCCTGAGGCTGGCAGACAAATACTATTGAGACATGAGGAAAACATAGATAGTTAGAACCAGAGTGTTCAAGCAGATCTCAGAGACGTCAATTTCTAGGGGAGGGAGGAAAATGGACTTCAAGCCATTTGATACACTCAGACTTACAGCTAGTGTTGATGCTAACACTGTGTTCTGTACACTCCTACCAGTTTGGTCTCAGTGATTCTGAATGCCGCAAAATGCTGCTTTACTGGTCCTGAAGTCACTTTTAAGGAACACAAATAACTGTTATCATACTGCATTACAGCATGATGATGCTTGACACAACCAGATGAAGGCATAATATGTTAGACACAAGAATATCACACCACAATGTGTCAGCCAATTTTCTTTTGGGCAAAGGCAGGCGGGAAGTAGCTCTCTACACTCACTCTAGAGCTATAGCTTTCCAAGTGAAGATAGTTTATTTATATGGAAGGGGGTAGGGAGATGAAGGGTTGAGAACAAAGACACAGGACCAAATCAGTGTCATTCAGGCAAAATTCACAGGAAGAAAATTGTGTTTAAGGCCGCAGATTACGCAACTGTATTTTAATTAGGGGGAAAAAGTAGGTAGCCAGTTTGTTGCATTCTTTCCTTAAGAGTACATGTGGCTACACAAGTTTAAACAGACAGTGGTTTCTGTTTTTCCTTGCACTTTTTTTTTTTTTTTTTTTAATCAGAACAGCTACTTTTCTTTACACACTGAGGGACAGTATAATTAACCTGAGGCCAGCTTGGACAAGCAACTTGAATGCCCCACACTCCTACAGAAAAATGAATTATTGAACAGCACACAGAAGTGCTTTGAGCCAATCCTCCATGTTGAACACATGAAAAAATACTAAGTATTTATGGGATACTCAAGCCAATTTCCAAATGTATTATCATGGACGAGGAGCTGAATAGGCAAATATGCTTTGTAATTAAACCTCTTACTACAATGTCAGTATTGCTGATACTTAATAAGTTGATTAATATTTGTATATGCTTCATCCTCTTTCATCCCAGAAGAGCAAAACAATTTAAGACTCACAAAATCTGGCCTGATTTTACACTCATACACAGAGATATTACGTGACTTGTGTGAGATCAAAATGAGAAGTACTGTATAGATATAACCTAAATTTCCCAACACCCAGTCACCACTTCTGGGGTGCTCTGGGTGCTGGACAAGTCCCGACTTGGAAAGAGGTTGGAAAAAAGGATCTGTCACTATGTGTATTTCCAATTGTGTTCTTTCCCAGACAGGAGAAGTCCTTGGATTTTGAATCCTATGTGGATGGTGAAGCAGCTTTCACAGAATGATAGCATTGTTGTTGCATGACTGGAGGAGGATTCCTCACACTTCATCCTGTGATGAGCTCCAGCTGAAACAACAGTTGAGGCTGCAGGGAGGATTTGCCTCAAATTCCACTGGACAACATTTCCATCATGAAGCAGAAGCATATAAAATTCTGCAAAGAGCATGCAAAGTCAGTCATTTTTGTTGTTGCCAATCTGCAGCAAATAATTTGAGACGAAAATCTTTCCTTAACATCCTAGAGAAGATAGAATTGGAGAAACTGAACACATGGAGTTGCTAAAGACCAAAAAGAACTGTCAAATAGCATCGACCCTGGAACAGAAATGAGTGGAAATAAAAGTGCAGAGGAGGCAGATGCAAAGTACTAAATAGGCGGCTAGCCTCTTTATTGTAACACTGCGCAGGGGTGGCCAAACTTATGGAACTCAAGAGCTGCACAAGTCAATTATTAAACCTTCGAGAGCCACACTAAGGCATATAACCACATATTTTTACCTACTCCAAAATTACTAAGCTTAAAATTCATTGCATATTTTAACTTTATTGTAAAAACAGGACAAATATTGATCCTACTAACATCAGTTTCTAATAATTACTTAAGGTTACCATTAAAACTAGATGTAGAACACTGCAGGCTTTTGGCAAGTTTTTTTAAATCTGGGCAGGAACTTGTCAATGCAGTAGGTAAAAACTCTGTCAGATGCTGATCTCTAAGTATTGCACAATGTTTAGAATGTCATTGTGGAATACAATGCTTCACAGCAGTAAGTTGTGCCAAAAACTGAAAGTAATCTACATTGTTTTAAACTTTTCTCCTTTGTATTTTCGTTTCTCAGTATTCCACATCATGTTTAGGACTTGTAAAACATGATTTTATTGTAACAACGAGTAAGCTGCATTAGGCCCTATGAGAAAATCTAAACATGCCAGGGCTTCTCCAACCATGCTGCGCTTCCCTCCCCAACCCCTGTTGCCGCTTCCCTGCAGTCTCTTACCATGCTGCTCCTTCTCTGCTCTCCCTGACCATGCCACACTTCTGCCCAACCTTGACCATACTGCCCTTCCCTGCCAGTTCTGATCATGCTGCCCCTTCCCTGCAGTCTCCAACTACGCTGCCTTTCCCTGCCAGCAGTGACCATCCCCTGCTTCCCTGCCAGCTCTAACGACACTGTCCCTTCCCTGCCAGCTCTCGCCACACTGCGACTCTCACCACACTGCCTTTCCCTGCCAGCGGTGACCATCCCCTGCTTCCCTGCCCGCTCTTACCATGCCACCGCCTATCTGCAGTCCCCGACTGTTGCACACTTATCGTCCCCGTCTCCCACCACGCCACCCTTCCCTGCTGTGCTCTTCAGGGAGAGGCAATTTTTCTTGGAAGAGCCGCATGCGGCTCACGGGCCGCAGTTTGGCCACACCTGCACTACAGCCATACATGGGTGTAGAGGAGACCATGGGAATTCCAAATAGGCTGCAGGATGACTCCAGGATAACCTCTCAAATGACATAGAAACTACAGAGTAATTGGTTCCTATAAGATAAATGCAAGTCACATTTTTATGGGCATTGCTGCTACTCGCACTATCAGTAAAAACAGCTTAATCATGATTTTTACTCTTTGCACAAATCAGCTATTGCAGCCATTGCTCACAGAGAGACTGAAGCTTAGCTGCTATCATAGAACAGAGCTTCCATTTCTCTACATCTTTTGCAGATGGAAGGACCATGGCACCTACTACAGATGGCCACCTAGCCTAGTGGCCTAATACATATAGCTATTGTTTCCAGTAGGTCTGAAGCCAGGCTACTCTCAAGAATGGTCATACTTGCTCTGATTAATGTTTCATCTCTAAACTAATGAATGAAAGTGGCAAATACCAAATGCTTCAGAAGTAATGAGCAGAACAGGGCCATTGTTGAGTGATCCATCCCTTATCTTCTTCCAGCTTCTTGCAGTCAGAGGCTCAGGACGTTCAAAGCATCGTGCTACATCCCTGACTGTCTTGGGTACTACCTATTGATGGACCTAGCCTCCATGAACTTACTGAATGCTTTTGTGAATGCAGTTATGCTTTTGGCCTTCAAAAATGACCCATAGAAACAAGTTCCACAGGCTGACTGTGCGTTCTGTAAAGTACTCCTCTCAATGAATCACTGTGATCATCAAGTCTTACCTCCTGTATAATAGACCATAGAATTTCAACCAGTCACCCCTCTGTTGAGCACAATGGGTGTTAATAGGATCAGAAAAAAGACCAACAGCCTCCTCTTCTTCAGATTCCACATTTTGATTTTCTAGTGGGATCTGGACACAAAACAGATTAATAAATGAGCTTCCATTCTGACTTGCAATATTCTAGAAAGATTGCTGGTTGGAACAAGCTCCACTCCTTCCAGTTTACATGTGCTCAGTTGAGCCTGTCAACCCTGACTTCCTTCTCCTTAAATGTGCTAAAATTCCAACTTAAGAATGTGAGCTTGTGGCCAGAACTTGATCAAGATTGCTTCCCTGAGCAGGGCTAAATTATCTACTTCTTTATTGGTTTATATGTGCCTTGTCCATGAAGAGTCAGTCATCAACAAGACATGAATGAGAGCTAGCCTGATGATTCACAGCTCTGGAGAACATACTACTCCATAATGTCATCTTTGAGCACTCATGAGTACAGTTAGGTTCCCTTACAAAGAGCCTGCTATCTATCCATTTGACCTGCCTCTCTAGTCCCACCATCAGACAACTGCTGAATAATCTTAAGGATGATCTCACCAACAGATGTTAGTTCTGGCTCCTAACAAGAATATAGACTGATTTGATTAGATTTCAGGATGGAAAACAAGTGGGCTATATAGTCCTATAACCCTTCTTGTAACAGGAGTAGTTGAAATTTCCACTTCTGCTATGCACACAGCTGGAACTGAACACAGCATGTGGTGTGTCCCTTCTTTCCACAAAATCATATCCTCATTTCCTGTATACAAATCTGATAGAAGGTATACCCTGCTCAGTGGGTGGGTTGGTCTAAATGTACAGGATGTAGCTAGGATCTAGGATCCCATTTCTGCTTCTGTACTATTGGCTTACGTGTCTCAGTCAGACAGCAAATAAACTACCCAACTAAGCCCATACATCCAAAATACTGTTTCTTCAACTGTATGCAATTCTGGCAGACTACCTGGTACTCTCAGGCATTTGATAAGCAAAAGCTAAGTAGGTTTCACTCAGCTTAGTGAATGAACAAAAAGATTATCAATAGATCCTGTTATATCCTGTCAGCATCAATTGAGAAATAATGCATTTCAGCTCTAAAAGAATCCTTTTGAAAAAGTAATACAAGGCATAGGAGGGATTCCTTCAAATTATTTGTACTGTTGTAGATGTTTGTTGATTAGAGAGAGAAGGAGATTATTTCATTCATTTTATTTCAATAAAATGTGAAAAGTGTTTCTAGGTTGCACCAAGGGAAAAGGCTCATACAGAAGTAAAGCAATTACTTCATGTAGATGCAGATACTACCAGATTATGGAACAAAAGACAATGATAATAAAATTGTATCCTCATTGTGATGGGGTGGGAAAATCTCAGTATGGATCAGGCTAGGAAAGAATTAACACTATGGTTACTGCTACCCTACAGAGCTAGAGGTGTGAAATGCCAGCTGACACTGACATGCTTTAGCTCTCACCAAGATGGCAGGCTAAATATAGTAGTGTAGTCACAGTATCATGGGCAGTAGCACAGACTAGCTGCATCTAGTACAAGCACACCTTAAACCTGAGTATATGTACCCATGACATCATTGCTGCTGCCCCTGCGTACCACAGCTACACTAGTATCTTTAGCATACTAGCTCAATGAAAGCTTGCATGAATGTGTCTGTATGACCTGGGAGTCACACATCTAAGTCATAGTGGAGACGAAACTTGTGCTTTGGAAGCCCCACTACACAATAATATGAAATAATAGCAAGCTGGAAGGAATAAAAAGAGAGGAAAGCAGATTTCAGAATGTAGCTGTTCTTATAGCGGGACTGGAAACAAGGAATTTAGAGGGCAGGCTCAGGAGCACTTAAATGGAAAATCTAGGAGCAGTACAGTCTATCAAGAAGGCTTGAACTGGATTTGACTTGATGTTGCCTATTATCAGTCCTAATCCTATCTGATGATCCATGTGGGCAAACCCCACGTCCATGTGGACTGCAGTGAGGCACCAGGTGGATGCAGGGGTCTTATCACATGAGTCAGTCAACAGAGTCAAGACCTACATTTTCATGGTTTCTAGTGTGGAAACATGCATTCTTCATACAATCAGATCTGGCAAAACCTGAGAAAAATCTCAAATCTGCAAAAGTAAGGGGGTAATTAAAGATTTTAATTTAAAATTAGATTATTATTCAATTAAGAGAATTATTTGCCTTGATGAAGCCTTTGCCTAAACTAATACTCCTTCTTTTCTTGCCTGGATTTGAACCCATTCCAACAAATACATTATAGGCCCCATAAAAGCAGAAACTAAAGTACAATGCCAAATCTTCAAAAACACTTTGTCTGCAGTAGCTCCCATTAACCAGACCACTTATTTAGGTGTTTAAATTGAAATGGCTGGGAGCTCAGTTTTTTAGAAAAGTTGGTATCATATTAATAAAGCAGCTTTTCTCTAAGAAGGAGACTTGTTTCTCCTTCCATTATTTTAAAATCAAGAATGTCTGTATTTTAGGCTGTTAGAAGACCTCCAGTCATATGAACTATGTAAAATAATGTCCATTTGTGTGGGGACATAAGCGAAGAGATACCATCAGCTCTTCTTTAAGAAAAGAGTTTAATGACTATATTCTGTGGTTCAATTTCCTCACTGGTATCGGCGGAGATTCTACTCCTACAGGGCAGGCAAAAGACTGGAGGCAAAATATACCATGCAAACATGAATTTTTTACCTTTGGGTAGCAGCTTTACACAGGTTAGTTTTGATTTTATTTATTTTTGAACTTGGGGGAGAGGGGAGTCAACACTTTTGGAAGTGGTTGACATATGGGTACTCAAAGGAATTCTACAGAACCGAAACCCTGACAATGACCCTAATTTCATATCTGTACCTACAGTCATGGCTGAAGGCATTTTATTCATTCATCAGAATGGACAGATCTCAGAAGGTTCAGTTTGGTTCTGACAGGCATACAGAAGTTCCAGATATACTTATCTCAGCTTGTTTGGCCCTGGGAGATCAGGCTCAAGTGCAACACTCTCACACTTGTGGTTTCTTATCCTGGTCAAATCCAGAAACTGTAAAGGTACATAAACTTTTTTAAAAGATTAAATTAACCAAAATTTCCACTTCTCAAAAAAATGGCTCCATATAAGTTGAGTTCTGGACAAAGGCTCTGTTCAGTAGCTATTCCATTCAAAAGGGGTTTTCTGATCCCTAATTTATCCTCCGTGCCCCCGAGTATCTGTCAAAGACATGGGATAAGCTGTTGTAGCCAACCCCAATCCATATTTATACCAACCCTCTTGCCAGGCCAGAAGGAATCAGAAGTGAGACAGAAAAAAAAACTAACAGATGTGAAACCTTTACTTCATTCCCTAACATCACCGTTACTGTCATTTTAATATACTAGCTCCATTAACGTTAGTCTAATAGCTTACCTTTTTCCCCTCTCTGTTCATGGAAGGAATGATCAACTGGAGGTAGGAAAAACAGGCTAAAAATACCTATAGCCCTGAAGATTGAGGCCTTCTGGATAGAATAACAATTAAAGAAGAGTAGACTGGCCTCAGGCTTTTCAACTTTGAGTTGATATAATTTCATTGTTACAAAATTTGAAGTTTTTAACTATGGTAATCTCAGATTAAATCTTCAGATGCAATATCTGTTCTGGGTCCAACCACCACCATACTGAACCCATCTTTGCTACTGGAGATCTAAAGGGCTACAATCAGGAGACATGCTGTGACCAAAGACCTGTCAGAGAGAAGACGACAGGGGGAATCTCATGTGCTAGCTTAAATCCTTCCTCTTGAAACAGTCCCAGGAGGCCATGACAGACAATAGTGCCTCATCTCCCAGACCCGCATTTATGGAATCTTGGAAGACTATCCTCTCTGCAAGTTCAGTCAACAAAGATGTAAACCGACTAAAGAAAATCATGAGACCTCACAGTCTTAACTGCCAACCGCACACAGAGAACTCCCAACAACATATAAAACTTTCACTACGAATGCCAACAGAAACTTCATACAGTTCCTATTTAAGACTGACAAATACACAGAAAAGGAAATACACAATGGAAGAAATCTGGGATGTACTGAAACATGTTGCCATTGACCTTCTAATGGAGTCAGAATTATGCCCCCGTATCAAAGCCTCTATGAATTTTTCACCACTCTAAATTTCACTCAGGCCTTTCCTAATGTTTCCAAAAAAGATCTGGTTAGTCCATTTTCAGTTAAAACTCCCATCTCCAGATAATTATCTTTGATCTGCTATGCAGTTCAATCATTCCATATGGCTAATGTTTTGTTCCTCTCATTAAGTATCATCTACTGGCTCCAATGTGGAGAGGTATTTACTGTATTTTTAATGGGAGCAAACAGCCAATTGAAAACTATTTTCCAATCAATGTCTTTCATTGATTATTGTTGTCCAGTGGGTATATTCGTTTTGCTGAGCACCAGATGCACCCTTCACATAATTGATGCCATCATGAGCGGCTGCATTGTCTTCATTCTTTCACTGTGATTCAACCAATACGCCAAGGAGGCTGAGATTCAAAAAGGTCACATGCAACCTATCATGGCACTTTACCCTTATGTCACCAGCCAGTCTTGAAGTGATTCATGTGATCAGGACAGACCTGTCCTAACCTAACCCTCCTAACCTGTCTCTTCCCATAGCATGTCTGGGAGTCTTATTCTGCCTTCCACAGTTACTAGTCTCCCTCTCCCTCGCATGGAGAAGCAGCAGGAAGTGCCAGGCTCACAGAATTGGCTGGGTTTGGGACTTCCTGGTACAGCACTCTGGATAACTCTAGGTATAGAGTTTGATAAGGTAAAAGAAAATGTAAGACAAGCAGGGAGAGCAAGGGCCTATGTCTGTTAATGGAGTGAAGGACAGTGCTAGAACACAGAACAGATGTGGAGCTACATGTAGTGGGGAACAGTGAAAGAGAAACAGCCATAAAGGATTTTGATATCTTATTTATCCACATATGTAACGGCAGCAGGTAGACAGGCATATACATGTCAAACCAATAAGACACAGCAGCAGATATAATTTCACACCTACCACTCTTAACCATGTCCCATCAAACAATGCTCTACAGTTTGTTAAAACAGATTGTAAGCAAATTTGCATACCCAGGTTAAAACAAAAAACTTAACTAATCATTTTCCATTAACTATCATTAACACATTAGATTGGTTCTATTAACACACTCACAAAAGTAAACAACTAGATTCTTTTGGACCTATATTTACCCATCCCCTTTCTTTTATAATATTAGAATAATCAGGCGTCTAAGAGATGACGTAGCCTGATTATCTAACTTTAACCTAACATTTCTCACACCAGCTGTTTTCTGTTCAAACTCCCCCTTCCACCACCAAGATAAAACACTTATCCAGTAAGAAATACCAATTTATCAGTCCAGACTATCTAATCTCTCTTATAGCAGTTCAAGAGCATGTTAGAGCAGTAGTTTTCAAACTTTTTTTTCTTGGGACCTGGGGGGGGGGGTGTCATTTATTCCCACAACCCAATAATTACATCTTTGAGCAAAACATTCCAGTCTTCCTGTGGCAGCAGCAGGGGGCACCGTAACCCAGTACTGGGTCCCAACCCATGATTTGAAGACCACTGTTTTAGAGAATGTAAAGCTCTCTTGAGACTAACAAAAGGGAGAGTGTTCCAGCGGTTAAAGCAAAGGTACAGGCCCATGATTCTTTGCTCAGCAAGTAATTCACAGTGCATCTCTAGTCTCTCTTCCTCAGTTTACCCGAATGTAAAATTGGTAGAACATTTAACAGTGCTGTTCAAAGAATTTTTCTTTACAAGGACCTCAGATTAAAAGTACTATGTAAGTGAAGAGCAGAAGTACCTTGATGGTTACCCGATATAACGTGAAGTTGTCAGATTAAAGTTGGGGGGGGGGGTCTGAATCACATCACATGTGCCACTTGTATTAAAAAAAACAAACTGAACATTCTTGCAGTTTGCATTTACCATGAATATCTGCTCTAACTAGTAGCTGTCTGAATTTGAATCTTGGAATGATGGAATAAGACTGGGAAAATGCAAGTCTGAGGTGAGCTCTGCCTAGACCAGGGGTTGGCAACCCAAAAGAGAAGAAGAGCCATTTCCCCCTCACCTTAGTGCAAGTTTAGTTAATGAAACAACTATATATTTATCTCATGGAGTTTAGGAGGGGAAGAAGGACCAAAAAGAGAGATGTAGACCAAAGAGTAAATTTTGCCTGAAAAGAAGGTTTTTCCATATTATCAACACTGTTTAGACTCACAATGGGAAGAGAAGAGGGTAAACAGTGACTGTTTATGAAAAATGAGTTCGTAAGTGCATATAAGATGAGTGAAACACTTTGATTGCGGTAGCCTATCTTACTGACCCTCCATGCCATGTACAGCAATCTTCAGCAGCTCAAAAATTCAGGGCACCTGCCAGAGCACAGGCCTACACTCCATGAGGTGTGCCCGCCAGGGCTCAGGGCACATTCCTGCTGAAGTACCAAGCCCTGGCAGGAACACTCAGAGGCTGATGCCCTGAGACCCTCCTTCCCCACTGGTCAGAATTTCCTAGCCACACCAACCTGCCACAGCACAGAAGCCCTGAGTTCCCCCTCACCCTTAGGCTGGTAGGCAAAGAGTGGGAGGGGGCAGTCCATGAGCCATGGTTTGACCATCTCTAGGTAGAAGGAGAGAAAAATTTAGTTGATGTAATCATGCAAGATATATATCAAATGGGATCTTCAAAAGCACTAAAGTGACTTGGGAACATAAGTCCCATTTTGCTTTTCATTTAAGTGCTTTGAAAAATCTCAACCATTGTCTTTTTCTATAGTTGAAATTTCATGTAAAATGATCAGACAGTTTAGATTTTTTCCCCACAATGAAAACTAGATGTTCCATCTAATTCTCTTGACGCATAGATTGAATCTATGACCATTTAAAAAACCTATTTATCTGAGCAAAACCTGTGAACCTTTATTCATGGAGCAGTACTGTGAAAGCAGCCTTATTTCAGGGGAAGGTATCTTTTACTTTCTAGAAGTCAAAAGCTGAAGGGGTTAAACAATTACCTCATTCATTAGTGATCTTAGGTTTGACAGGTAACATGTTTGGAAGATAGCTATTAAATATCCCTGTTTCTCCTCTGAGGGTGGAAAAATGAGAATTTCATAATCTCAATATTCTGTTTACCAATGGAAGGGTGGTTTCAGTAGGTGGGGCACAGCACAAGGAAGGGACGACTGAATTCTAATCCAACCTCTATCACAACTGTCCTTTGACATGGGTCAAATCATATACCCTTGCTGTTTCTGTTTCCCTACCTGTAAAATGGGATCATAACACTTACCTACTTGCTTTATGGATGTAGGAAGGTTAGTTAGATAATGCTTCCAACTCCAAGGCACACTGAAGAATGAAAAACAGCATGACAATGCTACATATTAACATAAGGAAAATGGAGATATCACCGTCATGAGATGGACTAGAGACACTGGATCCCAGCTCCTTGGACAGATTATATTTGGCAGTGTCACAGTTTCAGTTACACCACCAGTAAGGAAAAGTGTCTGAGCTGCCACAGCAAAGCAGCTGCTACTTGCAGAGCTGGAAGAGGAGAGGTATTCCAGAAAGAATCCAAGTCCTATTCTGGAGCTCACAGATGCCAGCTTGATGTAGCACTTCATGAAAGGTGTGGAACAAGGAAGCTCCTCCTGGAGAATGGATGTTGAAGTCTCTGCATCCAGAATACTTGTGGCAGGGTATTAAGGATGCAGGTCTGTATGGATGGGGGCAAAGTGTGACCCACCCATCCCTAGGGTTACCACCTGAAAACGCCAAAAGTCACAGACAGGTTGCAAAAGGAGAGCAGAGCATCCCAAACTGGTAGATAACACTGCTGTAAATTCACCAGTCACAAACAGAACTTCTGATTCCCCATGCTGGTTATCAAGAAGCTGCACAGCCCCCTTATTATATTTCATTCTCAGGCTCCCAATCAGCCACTCAGTCCAGAGAAGTTATTAAAAACACTAGCCCCTTTAACAAAAAGTTCTCCTGACCTCAGAAGATCAGTCACATTCCTAGATCAAAGCAAGTTAGAATTTTACCCAAAACAGCATACAGACAGCTAATCCTTTAGTAAGAGAAGCTAAAGTTTTATTATAAAAAGGAAAGAAACAAATAAGAAAAAAAGTTAAATGGTCAAGCAATCAGATATATACAAATGACTGTAAAGTCTGTATATATCAAATTCTCAGCTGAACTGTGGAATTTGCAAGATAGTACAGTCCCCCTGATGTGCATCTAGTACCTGAATGTGCCTCAGTGATATCTTTCACAGCTTCAGTTGCAGATGAACTGATCCAGAACTAGGAGCAGGAATGAAGGCCGAAAACACTGCTGATTTGGCATGCGGCTTGTTTTAAACACAAGCCCTCAGCACATGACAGAGAGAGTTGCCTAACCCAGTAGTTTTCAACCAGTGCAGCTATGAGAATGGTTCAAGTTTTCTGTGAAATGTCATATAAAGATAATGAAAATCAGTGTAAAGCAAATCTTGTTTCACCTTAAACAACATTATACCCAACCAAAATTACAACTCATAATACTTGTGAAAATCATCAAATTAAAAGTGACATATTGGTCTTTCAGTTCTAAAATGTGAACATTTGAAATGCAGGTGGCCAAAGGGCAAAATTGAGATGTGTATTTTTTTTCCAGTAGATATGAAACATTAATGCATTTGATCCTTCTTTAGCTTGTATGCACAATATTGCAAACCACTCTAGCATGACAGTAACCTTAGTTAATGTAAATAAATGTTACATTTGTGAGCAATTAACAAACTGATAAAAGTGGGTGTGCCATAGAAACTCTGTCTCAATGAAGTGCACCATATTACTGAAAAGGCTGGGAACCACTGGCCTATGAATAGGGCATGTTCTTACACAGTTGAGTGACTCATCAGGTGTAGCCCTAGTTTCTCTCCCTGCATTCGCTGTACATGTGGGAGTTTCCTTGTTAGCCCATTAAGTCACTTTGCTCCTGTGGACTTCCTGCTCAGGGTGTCACCCAGAAACACAGCACAAGTTGAAATACTAATCAGGAAATAATACAGCAAAAACTCCCTAATCCCAAGCCTGACCAGGCAGATAACACCGATTTAGACCACTACAAATAAATAAATAAATAAATTAAAAGTTTTATGTAGTTTGTAACTATGTATGTGCTTTACTTTCTGTATTTCTCCAAGTGTCTACAACAAGGGGGGGGGGATCAGTTCTACCTGTAATTCATTTCACTTTCAGTGTCCTTGTAAGTGCTCCAATGTTTGGGCTGCAAACTCTGCACAGGAATCTCACTCTAAAAACCATTTTTAGTCTGACGCCAAAACCTTTTTAAAAAGGTTTTGGAATTTTTTTTTTTTTTGTAGACTATGGATTTATAACTTAATTTTTAAAAATTCAGTCAGAGATACTGGAACTAAGGGTACTGGGAGTGCCGCATCCCCTGACTTGAAGTGATTGCCATTATATAAAAGGCCAGAACAATGGCTAAATGAGCTCTGACTTATTCTTGAGTAATTTTTTTTTTTAAGATCCTTCCATCATGAAAGAAATTTGCAGATTATGCACTGTAACTTGATCATCTTTCACCTAACATAGATGAGCTAATTCTGAACTACAAAGTTAAAAAAAAAAAAAAAAAAAAAAAAACTTAGAGGGTTATATAAAAAAAGTATGTGCATTAGTTAAATAAAAAATGGATAAAATTAATGATGGCTCAATGACAAATACCAATTTTAAAAATACTCTTTGCAAATCACTATCAAAATTGTAATTAAATATGAGCAATATAAATCTATAATTAACAAATATTGGAAGCCAAATCTTACAAATATTTTCATATAAGTTTATGTACACTAAAAGGTTTATACAAATAATTAAATAGAAATAAGTGAAAGGAAGGTTTCTAGTTTATAGCTATAAATGAAACATTTTAAAAAATTAAACAGCAAATTTCAGTGAAATTCACTGAAGTCCTCAGGGTTACAAGACCTTGGTCCCTCTTCAAAATATTAAAAATAAGTACAAAAGAAGTTCATTTATGTACCAGAAAGTAGTTTAAAAAGAAAGACAGAGCAGAGAGATGTCATAACACAAGTCCACAATGCACAGCAGGCAATTCTAATTTTAGAGCTAGCCGAATATGTAGCATGATATTAAGAGAAGAAAATCCTTTTTGTTTTTGCTCCTATAATTATTCTGAACTCAAAAAAGCAACTAAATGGGAAGTGAAGATTTATAGTAGTATATAACTGCCAGTGACTTATTTTAAGATCTATATTGAACCAAATTCTGCGCTGTTACACCTATACAACCCCACTGGATTATGTAAATACAACAACATGTGCCTCCATTTAATGCATCCCTTTGTGCTGTTTTCTGTGATCACACACAACGAAGGATCAACTTTACCTTCACCAGTCTTTGATCTGCATCGTAGTGTGACTGGCCCCTTAAAGAAAGGCAGGGTCTTGCTCTCTCCCATGACTGCTTAGCTGCCTCTCAAGTAGGCTGTAGGTCCTGATGAAGAACACCCAACTAAAAGACCAGCAGGAGCTCAACTGAAAGGGGTGCTGCTACAAAGCTCCTGCAGAAGACCTTGGATTACCTGAAAAGAGAGTGATTCCAAGGAGAGCAGCCCTGAGAACCAGCATTCTAGGAGGTGGGGTGTGCTTTGCAAGTATCAGAAAGGCTCCCACAGTGGTTAAGGATAACAAATAAGGAATCCAGTGCCACTTTTAAAGACGAATAAATTTGTTTATTGCATGAGCTTTCACAGTAGAAAATCCCGCTCCAGCTTCAAGCATCTGACAAAGTGGGATTTTCTCACAAAAGCTCATGCAATAAAATAAATTTGTTAGTCTTTAGAAGTGCCACAGAACTATTTCTTTGTTTTGCTGAACTAGAGTAACATGGCTACTCCTTTGGAATAGGTTAAGGAAAGACTGTCGAACACATGGTGGTTAGAAGGGTGTTTGAAGAGAGGATGGATGGGCCAAGGAGGAGGGGCTGGAAATGGTCTGTGACTGGCAATAGAAAATTCTTTTTAGTTTTGTCTTTTGTTTGTACCTTACTACCCTGGAAGGGATGGACTCTTCAATGACTCTGCTGGATGGCAAAGTCACTTCAGTGTGGCTTACTGAAGAGCTAGCAAAGCGGATAAGCAGGATCTGCACTAGCAACAGCAAGCCACAAATGCACACGCTCAGAGACTGCACTCTGCTACAGATTGTTGCACAGTTGCCGTGATGACTCGTGCAATTTAAATGAGCCAATAGGTGACAATATTCTACCACCACACTGCCTGACAGCAAGTGTCCCTTGAGAGGCCAAGACAAGGGAGGTCTTGTAAAAAGGTGCTTACCTGGAGTACCCACAGCTCTCCTGAAGTCAACAGAAAATGCAGACACTTGGTTTCTCTGATTATCAGGCCACAATTTCATGTTTTGGCAGTCCCTCTTCAGTCAGCCAGCGTCTAGACATTGCTATCTAACTTTACCTAGCAAAAGCGTAATTGTTAACTTTCATCCCTTTCCCATATGTGACCTCAGAGTCACCCACTAAGAACCAGGAGATGCCCATATAATCCCAATAAAAAGTCAACACCACACCAGTAATGACACAATTACCAGCTCAATGGCCCCTCTGCTGCAGCTCCCCACGCAGACTGACTCAGCTACATTCAATCGACTCAAAGCCTAAGTAGTAATGACCAGACGGACAAATCTGTGCTCGCTCTACCAAAGATGTTATCTAGCATACGTAACAAACATAACACAAAACTTCCAGTTAGATAGACAACGTGAGTGAGGAAATATATTTTATTGGATCAACTTCTGCTGGTGAGATAGACGAGCTTTTGTACTTATACAAAGTTCTTCTTCAGGTGTTCCTACATTACCTCAGTCACTTTGTTGTGTCGATATCCTAGGACCAACACAACTACAATAACACAGCATAAATTTCCAGTGGCGTCTGCCAGCTTGGAAACATACAAAGAAACACCATCTGCCACAGTGATGGGGGTCACAACTACCTAGAGCACCATTTCTGTGTGGTTCACTAATAACCACTCAGATGCTGAAGTGCATCAAAGTACTTTCAATGTCTGTTCCGAGTTTGCCTTTACTGACACCAAGAGCTGTGACTCCACTCTCAGCAGATTCCAAGTTCTAACATGGCATTTGATTGCATGACTTCTCCTTGGTGGAGAAACATGCTGGGTGTTAGATTGGTAACATGCAGAGGGCAGCAAAAATCAGCATCGGAAAAAACACAAGGAACCACCAAGGAGACTCTTGGAGATTCGTTCCAAAGGGGCAGCCGTGTTAGTCTAGTAAAGCAAAAAAAGCAAGGAGTCTTGTGTCGCTTAAAGACTAACAGATTTCCCCTCTTCAAAGCATCTGACGAAGTGGGATTTTCTCCCACAAAAGCTCATGCGATAAATAAATCCGTTAGTCTTTAAGTGACACAAGACTCCTTGCTTTTTCTGGAGATATGAGAGGCATGTACCAGCACCACAACTGCACTGGGACAGGACTTCGCAGTACTCAACTGCGCAGACGTCCCAGCAGGGACCAGTAAAACTCCAGATCATGGATGAATATGAAACAAGCTGGCTCTCATGCTGGACCTCACTGCTCAACTAATCAGGTCTGTCAGAAAAAGTTATATTCTCTGGACCTGACGATGCATATACCATAACTACTGATATCTTATTTTGTTTCTTCTATTCCCCTCAGTGCAGTGTGGAATCAGAGGATAATGCACACTGCCGATGGCTCTGCTCATAGACTTCTATCAGACTCACAACCTGTGATCACTGTGTGTTCACATACACGTCACAATTTGTTTTGCCAAGGACTATACCACGTGCTCTGTTAGATGAAGGTATTTCACGCTGCATTACTTACTTAAAATATATTTTGGACTAAATCCATGCCATGCCTGACATAGCAAAAAGGAAACAAACGCACTGCTTTGTGCATCCTTTCTTACAAAAGTCGTGCCAGCGAGGGCACAATACCTCAGTGTGTCCCTAAAAGGCATACTCGGGGGCATATTTTGCCAATCGTTTCAATAGATGCCAAGTATGCCTTATCCCTAGCAGCTGTTGCTGACAATGTCTCACATCCTTAGCTAACTGGCTGGTTGGAGCCACCTCCCTAAGCTTTGAACAATGCCTTGAAGAACCAATGATGTGCAGGTCAGTATATGTCATTCTTTCCAAATGCTCTCAAGAGCTATACAAAATCTTGCTTCTTTTGCAGGTCATTCTCTCTCTCACCTACAGAGTAACACTCATCAACTGTCTAATTTTAAGGTCCTAATAGCTCCAGTCTATGCAGACCTGTGAGGAGACAACAGTGGCCTGAGAATGATTAGCAGATCCTGTATTGCAAGTTATAATGTTTGAGACATACTGCTGAAAAGTGAATGCTATATCTCTACAGTTGATTAATGTTCCAGCAGTTCTGTGTGCAGAAGATGCACATGCCATACTTCAGTGTTGCTTATGCTATTTTCTATATTCTGGGCCTGATATTCAGAGATGCTCAACTCCAGCTGAAACCAATGGATGCTGCAAGTGCTCAACATCTCGAAAAAATAGGCCCTATTGGCTTTAGCCTAGCCTATATCCACAGGGCTTTTCAGCAGCAGTCGCCCAGCAGATATGCAAGGCAGGTAAATGGCCTTGCATATCTGCTGGCGACCTTCTACACAACTGGGACTCACTGCTGAAACCAAATTGCAAATGTTTTGTGGTCAGCTTTCAGCTGCATCTCCTAGAGAGTAGGACTTCCTCTGCCAACATCCAGAGCACAGCAGCAAGTACATACTCATTGCTAATCACACACCGTCAGTGAAGACATACCCTTAGGGAAAAATGATTCTAGCAGCATATGTACACTGCACCTATATTATATGGCTTACTACAGGCGCTTTTTTGGGCCTGCACGCAGGGCTGTAAGTACAGATTTTGGCGCCTGGGGCAAGCACCCCAAAAAGTTATCTGGCCCCAGCTGCCTCCATAAGGCGGCAAGGAGCCGGATCCATCCCCTGCTGCCTTCCAGTAGCAGCTCGAGCTCCCCACCTTGCAGCAGAGGCTAGGGATGGATCCAGATCCCCACCACCTTCCCATGGTGGCTAGGGATGGATCCAGTTCCCCCTGCCCTGCCACTGGCTTCCCACCATGTGCCAGGGAGCCTTCTCCAGCCACCCACCAGATTGCCCAGCCTCCCACCCACCTCACCCCCACCAGCCTGACCCTCCCTAGTCCTACCCTAACCCACTCGCTCTGCCGCTGGCTCTTCCCACTCCTTTTCCCCAGCGGCTGCCCGTCTCCAAGGCAATGCCACCACCTCAGAGCAGGCTCAGGGCAGGAGTTTTAAAAACTCCTAGCCTGGCTGGGGAAGTCTTCCAGCCAGGTAGGGGCCACTTCTGCACATCCACATGTCTGCACCTAGCCACTGCCCTCTAAAATTCAGCATCTGGGGCTTTGCCCTGGTTGCCCCAGCGTAGTTACGGCCCTGCCTGCACAATCCAAGCAATCCTCTGCTCTGACATCCACAGAATGATACAGCACAGCCCACTACATATGTGGCCAATACTCCCATTTGTTTGTGTGCCATGATAGAGATGGGAAACATGTTCATTTGATTCAACCCTAGAGATGGGTGTTTTGGACTCACTCACAGTCCTCTTTATAGCACATTGCTTATATGGCACACATCTGAGTCTGTTGATGACTGTTTATATCACAGTGGCATATTGACTGCATGGCTACCACACTGAGCAATAATTATGTCTAACCCAGGGGTCGGCAACCCAAAAGATAAGAAGAATAACCAACTGTTTTGAGAGCCGCAATGAGCGTAGCCTTCTGATGAGAGGGTAGATGGGAGTTAGGCTAGGGTGTCTGCTGCAGGGTCTCCTGGTAGGGGAGGGGTGCCCAGAGCCAAGAGCAGATGGCCTAAAGGATCCCTCAGTGGGAGGGAGGTAAAGTCCAGAGCCTCAAGGGGGCAGCCAAAGAGCCTCATGTGGCTCTGGAGCCAGAGGTTACAGAACCCCTGAGTTGACCCCTCATCATCTCTTCTGACTTGTCAGAATGTAGTTGATGGTATAAAAAGCTATTGCAACAGGTAAGAGTATTAATGCTCGTAAGACAGACAATAAAGATCTACAACTGGCAACACTGTAGCCTTGAGGTGTAGCTAATTTCTGCAGATTCACTAGCAGTCTGTATACTGTGGCATGCTTGTCTTATGCACATTTATTGAAAGGACCCCAGCACATGAAGTGCAGCATGACAAACTTGTCATACATAATAAAAAAAGATTTTATTGGTGGACTGTACCTAAATGTCTAGAGGATGATGGGAGTGGCTGATAAGGGCAAGCCTACATATAAAAGAGAAACAATGACATATGACCAAGTCCCAAAGGGTAGTGTGTCTTTAAATGACATACAAAATAGGGTGAAGACTGTAAGGAAAAGGAGCTCAGTGGGGGTTTTGTTTGTTTTTTTCTAAATTATTGTTTTACCTTTTCCCCAATTCTTTACCTTTAACTCTGTGATGGAAGGAGGTTTATACTGTAGATATCTGATAGCAGATTCTTATTTATTCCATACTAGTTTACCACATTCCTAATAATGACTTGACTACTAGTATGAGAAGGGAGGAAACAAGTCAAGTCAAGTCAAGTCAAATCATGTCAAATCATAGGGCTGGAAGGGACCTCATGAGATCATCGAGTCCAACCCCCTGGGAATTGAACCCAACAACTACAAGACAAAAGTTGTTATGTAGCTTATTATTATTTAGTTCTAGTATTAATGACTTTTCTAAGACACAAATGGCCAAATTTTCAGTGAATTAACTCATTTGTAATTGGGCAGAAATCTTAGAAGTTGCACAGCTAACTATTTGGTTGCAAGTATAAAATGGGCAATTAGACAAAGCTAAAATGGATGCCTACAATCAGTTTGTGGGCAGATATGCATTAGTTGCAAAATAATCCTACAAACAGCAGGAACTAAGCCTGACAATTTATTTCAAAATCTCCACTTTCCTAAAAATCTCTTGGCTTTAGGCCTGGTAGAAAAAATCCCAGTGAAGTGGTCTGACAGAAAATTGGGTTTTTAAAATTTGTTCTCAATCAAAACTTTATTTTAAAATATATTATTATTTGTATTGTCGTAACAGAAAGGATCCCTAGTCATGGAACAGGACCCCGCTATGCTATACATACACTGAACAAAAAAAAAAGATGGTCCCTGCCCCAAACAGCTTCCAATCTACACAAGTACACAGTTTTGTTTTTTCAAGAAAAAAGTTAACATTTCCTGGTGGTAGACAAACACTAAAAGACTGAACTCATTAGTGGCCTCTTCTCTCCAGTGGCTGAATATTTTATACATGCACTTCACACACAGATACTGCTAAAACTCAAGCAAAGACCCTTAAACAGCAGCTCTGACAGTTAAGCCAGCAAGTGAACCTTGGAGAAACCACTAGCATCTGGGCTTATTGCTGCTGGAAGTCATACTTTCCATGTTTTTCAATAAATTTTCTGCAAGCTAATACCATTCATTTCACAAGGGGGGGGGCAACATTTTTCCTGAGCAATATACTATAAAAGAAATCCATTAATCATTCTGTCCCACTCCTGTGCCGCCACTCTCAGTACCCATGTTAATTGTCCCAAATGGGACATTGTTTGAGTAACATCATCTGTAATCAACAGAAAGAGAACTCTGCTCAATATTATTCCCCATCTGCTCTCTTCCTAAGAAGAGACAGGCCCAGGTGAGTTCAGTTTTCGTCACATGCCTAAAATCTCTAGAAGGGTGAAAACAGGGAGCTCAGTAGCTTACAGACCTAACAGTTGCCTAGGTACCCAATTATTCTTCTCCTTTGCCCCTAGGTTTGACATTACAGTTTAAGAAAATTACTATCATCTTACTTCCTTGTGACATCTCACTCCTGTTCTCTCAGGAAGGGCTATTCTGTGCTGAACAGTATCTCCATTAGAACAGCAGAATGAGGAACGTGGAAGGCATTAAGCAACTAATGCTGCCAGTTGCCCTACTCACCCCCCCCCAGTACTCCTAACCACAAACTGAAATGCAAGGCTCTGCCTATATAGTGAAAAGCAGAAGAAACTATGGAGAAAGGACAGGTTAAGGTGACCACATAACTGCCTGCGATATGGAAAGTGAAAAAATAAAATGTTTTTATCCAGCTAATGACTTCCTGCTTTCTCTGCCACTTGCGCACGTGCGCACACACAGACTTAAAAAAAAAAAAAATGATATAGTCCTTCTCCAATGACAAAAGAACTTATGTCTTTTCACAGTCTACCTGATGGACAGATGACACTGTAGTCCTAATCAATTCTATTCAAAGTTAGTCAGTATTGCCATACCTCAAATGTTCCTGTCAATCTCAAGAGCCAGGCAAAATCATGGCAGTCTTAAAAAAATCATGAGACTTAAAAAAACCTAATTAGTGTGGGTTCCTTTCTTTGAGTCTTTTGGGGTTTGAGCCTTTAGAATGCACTCAAGTCACAATTTCCAAGTTCTCTCTGAAACCTGGAAGGTTAGAAACTTAAAAAAACTGAGATTCTCATTTAACTGCAAGTTCCAAAGTGGCAGCCATATTAGTCTAGCTGAGCAAAAGCAGCAAGGAGTCCTGTGGCACTTAAGGACTACCAAATTTATTTATCGCATGAGCTTTTGTGAGAGCAAATCCCACAGTGGGATTTTCTCCCACAAAAGCTTATGCAATAAATAAGTCTGTTAGTCTTTAAGTGCTACAGGACTCCTTGCTTGTCTCATTTTACTACAGAAATCCAGGAGCTGGGGCTGTAAGAAATAAAACAAGTATTGCAACTCTTCTGTTAAAAATCAGGAGAGTTGGCAATGATGATTATTTACACAAATGCCATCTTTCTCTGGCAAGAAACAAGGTCTCTTAACAACTTAGAAGCTGCATCAATTTTGCTATACCGAGCATGGTGTCATTCATGTAAAAATAGCCTTAAATTAAAGATTTGGTAAATACAACAAATGCAGTCTCTCAAACCTTCCCCTGAAATATCTGAATCTTCTAATCTTCTAATTCACCTGCACGGTAAGAAGTAATATACTATATCATGTACTTCTTATTTAATAGTCTTATACTAGCATGCCGAGGACCGAGAGACAAGGCACCAACTGCTGCCTCTAGCTCTAAACAGGAGCAAAGGAATATGAGCCCAGATTTTCTGGTTTGCTTAGTTCACATAACACTATTTAAGCTGTGCCCTCACAGCTTTTACTTACACCAGGCCTGAGATGGCTGCAAATCATATGGCTGTTACTGACTCCTTATCAACAATGCCTCTACAACACCCCCAGAAACTGCTTGTGCACAGTACAGAACTGATCCCATTATATTTTGACTCAAAGGTGTAAGCTTTGTGTCACCCCATATATATCTCCTACTGTTATGCACTCAATAGCCTCTCCTTCAAATCTCTGACAATGTGCTTCGTTTAATTCACTCTTCGTGACTGAGAGGCAGTGTTGTCTAGTGGATAAAGCACTAGACGGAGCAAGAGATCTGGCCTCTGTTCTCAGTCCTGCTACTAGTCTACGGGGTGACCTTGGGCATGTCCTTTTACATTTCTGTGTCTCATTTCCTTCTCACAGATGGAGAACTAATGACAGTTACCTGTCTTTGCAAACTGCTTTGACATCTACTGACCAACTGTGCTATGCAAAAGAAAGGTATGATTATTAATTTCAAAGCCTCTGCTTCTCATCAGCAGCGAGCCCTCACAAACTTTTGCATTTTGGCTGAATAAAAAAAAAAAAATTAAAGATAGAGTTGAATTATTCAGGCAGAATTTGAGTGACCAGATACTAACTGGTTAAGAGTCCAGGCTGGATATTAGGAGAAACTTCCTTACTAGGCGAGTGGTGAAGCATTGGAATAAGCTGCCTAGGGAGGTGGTGGAATCTCCATCTCTGGAGGTGTTCAAGTCCCAGCTGGACAAAACCCTGACTGGGATGATCTAATGGGAGTGGTCCTGCTTTTTTTGGCAGGGGGTTGGACTAGATGACCTCGTGGGGTCCCTTCCAACCCTATGATTCTATGATAAGAGTCCCACCTCTTCCTCTCTCTCCTTAAACAACAACAACAACAACAAACCACAACAACTAAGCTCTTGATCTTATTAGCATTACACTGTAAGTTTCTGTCTGGCAGGTCTTTTCTCACTTTGTATACAAGGCCTACTTTTTTCATATTGTCAGTCCTTGCACCCAGAACCACCTGTCTCCAACGACTTCTCAGAGGGAATGGCCAACTGGACAAGTCTGTCCAGTTAAAATAGGTGAGTCTGGAAGTATTTTACCCAAAGGCTTGAAAAACAGAAGGCAATGCTACCTGCTAACGGGCTTATCACATTGAATGTAAAAGGCACTGCACACACAAAATTAAAATAAAGAACAAAATCACTAATACAGGTTTTGCTTTTTTACTAAGATGGACAGAAATTGAACACACTCTGAAAAATCTGGGATTTTTACCTTAAAAGTAGTTTTGAGTATTTCAATAACTGGCAAGAGTTACTGATTTACTCATTCCTTAACTTTTGTCCTGGCTTGTAGTAACACTGATGGAAAAAAACCTGGCCCTAATGAAATTAATTGAGTTTTGCCACTGGAACCAGAAAGCCTGGGATTATACCCTGTGTCAGTTTTCCTACCTTCCTACTACTTTAGAGCTAAATAGTGTGCCCTCATGAGAGGTCAGATTGTAATACAGGATTTGCTGCCCTGCCAGAGAATAAGAATCTACTGTATCTCTGTGTAAGCTCTCCAGAACAGGTGTCTAAGAGCTAGGAATAGCAGGTGGAGTCTTGGGTTCATGCCCAAAACACCCCAGCCACCATAGTTGAATTGATTGTCACAAGCGGTGCTAGAATTTATTGCTGATATAGGCTAACACAAAACTGCTATCCTCCCAAAGCAAGGGAAATTAGGGAGGTTAGCACCTGGGACCTCAGAGAAGTGTTTCTGAAGCACATTGCCTCCCCGAGTTTTTGGGGTGGCACGTATTACTTCTTGCCATGAAGGCACAATCTAACTAAACCTTTAAAAGCGTGATGCAAATATCTATCTTCAGCTGCAATAATTAAAGGACAACAGATTTGCACACAATTACAGAACTAGAAGGGACCATGAGAGGTCATCGAGTTCAGTTCAGTCCCCTGCACTCTACACAGGATCAAGTACCCTCTTAAACCATCCCAGAAAGGTATTTGTCTAACCTGCTCTTAAAAACTTCCAATGATGGAGATTCTACAACTTGCCAAGGCAACTTATTGCAGTGGTTAATCACCCAGACTAACACGCTGCCCCTTTGGATCCTGACAGTTAGGAATTCTTTCCTATTGTCCAACCTAAACCTCCCCTGCTGTAATTTAAGCCCATTACTTCTTGCCCAATCATTGGTGGTTAAGGATTTTCTCCCTCCTCCTCATAACAACCTTAACATGCACACAATAGATTTTATTCTGCAATCTACATGAAAAGAATATTTGACTGCTTCACTTTGCAACCAAAGTCATTATAAATCTGCACTACAACACAGCCTCTAATTATACATTTATTGTTAATGTGTATTCCAGTAGCAGGGAGAGGCACTAGTCAGGAATGAGGCCCTGTGGCGCAAGGTGCCATACAAAGAGCAGCCTGAAGAACTTTTACTATTTTTCCACAGAACCCCCATCCCAGTTCTGCCACCTTTGTTCATGCTGTACTCTAGGAATTCTCAAACTGGGGGTCAGGACCCCACAAAAGGTTGCAAGTTTATTATGGGAGTGGGGCTGGGAGGAAGTCACAAGCTATCAGCCCCTATTCATGCTGTGGCTGTCAATTCTGTGCACAACTGGCAACCAGAGTACTTCAGATATGAATGACCAGGGAGCAGCAGCTGCTGGCACCTGGCTGAGTGCTCTGAAGGCAGTGCCGCCCCATTAGCAGTACAGAAGTAAGGATGCTTTGGCACAGGAGAATGGGTGGCATGGCACTGGGGGGAGGTATTACAGGCTGAAATATTTTCCAAGGGAGTCCTAGGGAAAAAAACATTTGAGAACCCCCATTACATGCAATGAAATAAGAAGAACAAAATCAAAGCAGCATGTCAGTAAGGATAGCAGAATTTGATACCTATTACACAGGATGGATGGTTTTCAGAGAATGAAACAGCTATTGAACATTTCCCCCTAGTCTCGTCATTCAGCATTTAGGTGCTCCATGCTTCAGATATTGCACACTATCCATCATTTGCACTAAATGAGGGAAGGACCTAAAATTCCTATTTTAGCAAAGAATGAAGTCTAGATATCGGTACCCCAGTTTTAATTATTTCATAATCCTGTCTCGTTCACATTTAAGCTTGGACTCTTTGTGAATCAGAACCCTTCCTGGGTTTAAAACAGATTTGCTAAATTTCAGTCTGAGAGGGAAAATCTTGACAAAATTCTACATATCTGAAAATGTCCCTTTTGGATAAAAGCTCTTGTACAGTATAAACAGGCCCCACAGTGTCCTGGCTATAAATTCTCCCTCACAAAGGAGTTTATGTTAAGAGAACTTTACAGCTGCTTAGTTTAACACACAGAAGTCCACTTTTATCCTTCTCATGACTTGACATGTAACATTAACTCAGCTCCTTTATTTTAATGCAAACACGATACAACTTTTCGAACAGCTCATAAGAATCATCAGTTTTTAGTCAGCGGGTTTTTTACATTGTTCCACTGCACTATTGGACAGAGCTGAATTTGCACTCACATTGAGTTATTATTTGCAGTCCTCACCTTTCTAATTTTTTTCTTTGCAGAGAAGGGAACAGATTCTAAGCACCTGGAGCAGGGACTAAGCATAATGGTATGTATGAGAGTGGAGACCTGAACCTGAGGCTCAGTGTTACCACAATATAAATATATGAAATCATAAACACAAAAAAAAAAGGAAGTCTCATATTCCCACAAAGAAGTTAATGGAATGTTTCATTCTCCCAGAGGAAATGGAACGCCGCTCTAGTAAATATTGCGCATTTAGTGCAACGTTCTCCTTTCAGGTATCAGATTACACAGCTGCACTGTGAGAAACAATCTTAACAAAGAACTGGCAACTTAAATGTGAAATGTTTAAGTAAAATTGCATGGGGGGGGGTGGAGCTGGAATGGGGAGGTGAGATAAATTTCATGTGGAATCTCGTTTCTGACTTACTTACCTCTGGGAGCTTGGCTTTGTAAACAATGCTTTTTTAAACAGGATTTTTAATGTAGTAATAACAATAACAAACTATAAGTGACTTTAGTGCAGATCATTTGGATGTGCACATTAAGAGATTTAAAAAGTGGAGGCTGTCTTAACAGCATCTTTCCATCATTTCCAATACTGAGTGTAAGCTGATTCTGACTGCTTTATTTATTGTCAGCTAAAGTATTCTCATTCAGATTTTTCTGCTTATGTTTCTGATCCATGTTATCAGCCCTACCTTGACCCAGATGGAGTCCCATGCCTAGATATGCTAACAGGAATGACAGTATTTTACTGAGTTTCTTGTTTTGGTGTGTATGCATGTGCTGCCTTTTTTCCAAAGGAAACAACAAAACAGAATTCAAAATTATAATTAAAAAATGCTAATACAAAAATATAGTACATATTTATTTCCCACCACAGAGAGCCTGAAGCCACAAAACCTTGAGGCATGATCATCTCAGCATCACAGGATGAAGTCTCTTTTTAGATGGAACTGGACAGTGCGTTTCACTCCTATTAAACCAGTCCTATGTTATGCATAGTTCAACAGCTGGAGCCTTTTCATCCCAAAGGTGACTGTATTTGGCAATAGATTAAACAATTATTGATGCATACAATGCTTTGGGATGAAATGTACAACAACAGTCAATGAGCATTACTATAAAATAAGATCTCCTCACCTGAACTTTATGGATACACTAATCTGCTACAGCCCACATCTGACATGCTTTTTCAGCAAAATTCCTGCAGAAGACAATGGAAAGTCAGTAACATGTTTTACCAAGTCATTTTATAACTCCCCCTCGCTATCAGAATCACACAGAAAATACAGACACAAATATAACTGAAGCCCAAACACAAATATTTTACCCTGAAAACACTCCTGCTAGTCTATTCAGAGTTTTTACTTTATCAACTACCTAATTTCAGAGATAGAAGAGCCGAGAATGAAATGGGAAGGAGCAAGGAAAGGATGGGCAATTAAAGTTTTACTGGGATTAAAAGTCAGCAGCTACACAAACAAGGGAGTTGTCAACTTATTTATTTCTAGTAGCTACTGCAAGTAACTATGCCTGAGTTTATTTCTGCAGTATTACCCTGATCCTTTTTTCCTCTCACTAAAAACTCACAGTAACACACAAAACATTTCTCCTGGGCTCCCTATAGCTATAAAGATGAGCAATTGTTACAGCCACCATTTTGACTGACACACCAGAGATTAAACCAAAGACCTCCAGAGCAGGCATGGCCAAACTACGGCTCGGGAGCCACCTGGGGCTCTTGAATGAAAAACTGTGGCTCCCAGAAGAACACCAGCAAATCAGTTTAGGAAAGCAGCTGCAGTCTAGGAGTTTAGGAGGGGGTTGGGAAGGTGGGGAGAAGTGTGGCATGGTTGAAGATGCCAGGGAGAAGTGCGGCATGGTCAGGATTTTAAAAAATTTGCCACTAGCCTGCAGTCTTCTACATCGAGCAGCAGCTAAGTTTTTACTGTATAGGCCTTATTTTCATGGTAACCTTAAGTAATTATTAGAATCTGACATTAGCAGGATTGATATTTGGCCTCTTTTTATGTTAAAATTAAAGTGTGCAATGAGTTTTAAACGTAGTAAATTTTGGAGTAGGTAAAAGTATATGGCTACAAGGCTCAGTGCGGCTCTCGAAGGTTTAATGATCAGCTTGTGTGATGGCTCTTGAGTTCCATAAGTTTGGCCACTCCTGCTCCAGAGCTAAATCAGGAACTGCTGTATATCTGACATAGTGTAACAGATTTTGTGGGTTCAGCACAAAAGAGGAGCTGGAACTCAGACTCACCAGAGGTTCACAAAACACCCATCACCCATTTACACAGCTATGCTGCATCCTGTAATGATTACACTTTCCATTGTAGGAAAATGTCCATTTCCAGCCCACAGACAAAGCAATAGAGAAAACTTGCTTAAAGAGAAAAACAAGCAAGGAGTCCTGTAGCACTTAAAGACTAACAAATTTATTTATCGCATGAGCTTTCATGGGAGAAAATCCCACTTCATCAAACCATCCCACAAAGTGGGATTTTCTCCCATAAAAGCTCATGCAATTGATAAACATGTTAGTCTTTAAATGCCACAGTACTCTTTGCTTGTTTTGCTGAGCTAAACTAACAATAGCTATCCCTTTGGAACTTGATTCTTAAAGAGGTAATAACCAAACACCACACCTTAATGCAATTGCACAAATACTTATGCCTCCCCAGGTTCTCTTGATAAGTGAGGCTCTTCAAAAGGGCTAACAGAGGGACCGAGAAATGGAAAATATTGTAATGCTCCATTCCTGGCATGAAAACTGGGATCATGGTGGTTGTTATATTTATACTTCCAAGAGACAGATCACCAGATCTCCTCTTGCTATATGTTTGTCTATTGTGTGTCTATTGTGTTTGTCTATTGAGGCACAAGATGAAAATCACCAGCCAAATGTCAAACCACTTTCAAAAAAGGTCTAGATCTGAATGGACCCATTTCTGAATAATTTTAAATATTTGTATTTAAGTGGCTGTATGTTAAAATCTCACTTCAACTCCTCAGGAGTAACCACTGATCATTTGAAATGTCTAAAGAACAATTGTATGTGTGGTTCAGCATTAAAACTGAGGAAGACAACATGACAGACCAAATTACTGTATTCTCTTAAATCCAAATTGAAAACTGAGTTTCCTGAGGGATTTTCACCTATGTGTAATTCCACTTAAAAATGAGTGGAATGCTGAGTTGCTACTGAGAAGGGGGCAGGGAGGGGAATCTGGAGCATATCTTATGAAAGAAATATTTCAAAGTTTCTGTAGAGTTGCTCAGTCTTCAGAAAAGAAGTCTAAGGGGAGGCATGGCAATATAAAGAGTACAGGCATGAATTGTTCTCATTAAATCAGTGAGACTATAATAAGTAGTGCTAGGTTTAAGATACAGTAGGGACGATTTAAAGAACTTAGGGGGGAAAAGTACCTTGGTATATTCCCACTTTTGGGACGAGTCCCCAGAGTCCTGAAGGGCTCTTCACTCTATATATGGATTCATTCCCCATGAGACAGGAAACTCACTCAGCTGAAATTAAGGCAGTCCCTATGGCCTTCCTCTGTAACTTAATGCTTTTGGAAATAAATGGGCTTGCCACTTGGGATCTGAGTGCATGCTTTTATACAGTACTGCTTTCTTCACTTTGCTTCCAGGTTGAATGCTTAGTTTGGCAAGGCAGTTTTACAATCAACATTTAAGTGGAACTGTTCAACCAACTTTCCTAGGGGTTGTATCACCAGCCTCAGTTTCACAAGAGAGCATGCACTGAAGAAAAGAGAGAGGTTACTTATGGGACCTGGAATTGCTTCAGAATGTGTACTCTCGTCCACCCTCCTTTTTCTTCATTGTTCCGATCTGTATGAGTACTAGGAAACTTTGTGGAAGCAAGTGAGCTGGTTTGGAGGGGGACTGTTACAACTTCAGCTTCAAACACTCAGTGCCACGAAAAGGCACTGTTGCTTTAGAACAGGAGTCTCAAACACATAGCACGTGGGCTGCAGGCGGCCCCTAAAGCTATTTCCTGCAGCCCGCAATGACACTGTCATCACCGGTATTTGCAATATTGTTGCATGAAAAGGTTTCAGTGGTGCGGCCCTCAGGCTAACGTACTAGTCCTCTTGTGGCCCTGTAATAGTCCTCATGCGGCCCTTGTGGTGATTTGAGTTTGAGACCCCTGCTTTAGAAAGTCCAATTACTCCACTGTCCCACTGGTTGCCAAGATCCATGTTAGCCTAGTTCAGCAAAACAAACAAACAAACAGTCCTGTGGCACTTAAAAACTAACAAATA
Organism: Podocnemis expansa; assembly: GCA_007922195.1. Lineage (NCBI taxonomy): Eukaryota > Metazoa > Chordata > Testudines > Podocnemididae > Podocnemis > Podocnemis expansa. The sequence goes on from ML682088.1 coordinate 4,559,035, forward strand.
TTTATTGCGTGAGCTTTCATAGGAGAAAATCCCACTTCGTCAGATGCAGTAAATATATTTGTTAGCCTATAAGTGCCCCAGGACTCCTTGTTTGTTTGTCCCACTGGTGTATTCCATGAATGGCTGCAGAGGCCATCTCTAAGAAGCAGCCACATTCCATGAAATCTACAATCTGCACTCAGGACTGCATGCAGTTCAAGAAGTTGGCTGCAATGTATAAATTCCCATATGGTTTAGGACAGGGGCCTCAAAACTCAAATCACCATGAAGGCCGCATGAGGACTAGTAGAAGGCCACATGAGGATTAGTACATCAGCCCGAGGGCCGCACCACTGAAAACCTTTCCATACAATGATATTGCAAATATTGGTAAAAATCGTGTCATTGCGGGCTGCAGGAAATAGCTTTAGGGGCCACGTGTTTGAGACCCCTGGTTTAGGACTTAGCCTCCACCTTTAAAGCCACTACTTTCCCTCATCAACATAATTAAGAATAAAATCAGCAGGAGTGTGCCTGTTGATAGCTTTTAAGTCCTGTGAGGTGCAAGCCTTGAGACAAAGAATAGTTATGGAACTCACTCCATTAGATGCCCACCAGAGCTCCTGTTTACTGATCTAATGAGTATGGTAAAAAGCATATGTCTAGTCAAGCACCTATGTGACTAGGCATTGAAGGGTCTTTTTCTGAAGGACTGATTGAAAAAGGGAATAGGTGGCTTATGAGCATTGTGTGTGTGCGTGCCTATTTTTAATGTTCATCTCAGTACAATGCAGACAACATTTACATTCAGTCCCCTTTAGCAAGTATGGTTTATGCATGGTTACATAAATCTTGCCATAGTGAAATGCAGTAGATTAGATCATTGGATTTCAAACATTTTTCCTCAAGACCCAGTTGAAAAAAAATCATTTAATCATTTATGCCTGTGACCATCTTTGAGCAATGCATTCCAGTTTTTTGGCAGCAGCAGTGCTGCAACCCAGTGCCTAGGGGTCTGCGACCCCAGTACTTGGTCCCAACCCTAAGTTTAAAAAACAGTGGACTAGACTATCTACCAGAAATATTCCACAAGCCCCAATTATTTTATAAATGATCACACTAGTCTCTTTATCTTTCACATTGACCATTCAAGAGAATTTTTCTGTGGCTACTAAGGAAGACAGCTGATTTAAGATTTTTCAAGTATATTATTTTATAAATGCAATTTACTACATACAGTTAGAGAACCCAGAAATCATGTATAGAAATGTCCCCAAAGTCACTGCTGCTCACAAATAAATTTGCTCTGCAAGAATACCCTCAAAATTGTCAGGTCAAGAACAAAAATCAAGCTTTACCAAGCAAGACTGCCTTTTATATTGGATCCTGAGGAACACCAAAGGACTCCAATGAAGCTCTACATAGAGACAGTTCAGCAGGACAAAGCCTTCCAGTGAGAAGGCACTGCCTCAGTCCAGGGAAGTTCAGACCTACAAACTGAAAGCAAGGTCACCTCAAGCAACCTAGAACACAACCTTGAGATACAAGACAGGAGGCAGTGCTGATACATGGACCGAACAGATTGAAATTAATACCTATAAATGCATATGTAAGCAAACAATGAAAAATACCAGATGAAATCCAGGGCCAATTGAAATCACTGGGACTTTCATCACTGATTTCCACAGGGCGATGATTTCACATGATGTATTTGGGGCAAGAGGGAGGAGGAAGAGAAATGGGGTTTTACTTTGATTGTACTCTAATTCACTGCATCACCTGTTAGCTGATCTGTTTGTGGTCTTCCTCCTTCAGAAAGGTGAATATTGTTCAATTACTTCTGGGAAGATGGACAGTCATGCTTTTAGTACCAATGGTATTGTGCAGCAAGAGTAAATGCCCCATAATTAAGTTTTAGGATGGGCTTACAGTGGAAAGCTGTTTGTTTTGGTGAAAGATTTTGTGGAAATGCAATGGCCTTAATTTTCAAATGCTACAATTTACACCAGGATTGAGTAGCCTTATATGCCGCATGAATTTATGTTTGCTGGCCTATCAGTGAAAAGTGTTTTTTTAGTGTTTTAGCATGGATGAATTAGTGGGAAAGTTACAGAGATAAAACCCACACTCACTAAGATAGCAGAAGAAGGGTGAGAGAGTTTAGTAGGACTCCAATTCTGGAAAGCATCTCTATTCAGGACAGCATTAATTCACATGCTTAACTTTGTGTATTTCTTAAGTCCCACATGCTTAACTTTTCAAAGGGATAATCACATTTTAGTCAATGGAACTCAGGCCTTGGATTGGGACATAGATCAGCATAGAGATACATGACATTCTATGCTGCTCGTAGGTCTTTTTTCTTTAAACTGTAGTTCTTTTATAAAGAAAGCATAATATTGTTATATATTCCCCTGTGACAATGTATCTAATCATATTTTAAATAAAGACGGTTTAGTGGGAGTGGTTCTGCTTTTTTTGGCAGGGGGTTGGACTAGATGACCTCATGAGGTCCCTTCCAACCCTATGATTCTATAAATATAGACAGCTGTCAGAAAGTCTTTCCCATTCTTTATACAGCAATCTGTAGTGGCTAGCACCTCTGCTTAACATGCAGAAGGTTCGATTCCCAGGGGGTTGGACTCGATGATCTCACGAGGTCCCTTCCAGCCCTATGATTTGATTGATTGATTGAATCTAAATGAATGTTTATATATGTCAGAAAAATCAGAACAGTTGTGCCCTTTCTAGTTTTTTTCAAAAAGACAAGTGACCAAAATCAAGATGTTCCCAGCAAGGTCAGTTTCTGCTGTTTTACATTACATTAATGTAAAGATTAAGTTAAAATTGGCCAGTAAAAATGGTTATGATCATTTGGTGTGCTCTAAATAGGATTTGACTTCAGAAAATACTTAGTACTTTGCTTGGGTCAAATTGAAGTCCATCTAAAAGCCAAAGGAATCACTCATGGCAAAATCCAGGGGGTTGGACTTGATGATCTCATGAGCTCCCTTCCAACCCTATGATTCTATTCTAAAAAAAATAAAGTGAAGGATTCTAAACAATTATAAAATAGTTCAGTGATGGGATAATATAACATGCACAAATTAAAATTACACAATGCTTTGTCTCTGAAATAATTAAAATACCAACTGAGTGGGTCATACACCCCACATAGGAGATAGATAATTGAGTATTTGCAAATGGGGAGACTGAGGCAGGTAAATTAAATGGCTTGTCTAAAGCCATGGGGAAGATTAGCATTAGCAGTGGATTAGAATTCAGATTCCTGCTTTACAATTATGTGGTCAGCGCACTGGAAAATGCCTTCTCAAAAACGGAACATCTTTAGGTTCTATGTAAAACATTGAAACTTTTATTCTGAAATCTGCAGGAAAAAGATGCTTGAACATTTTCTCCTTCTCCACCTAATTATACTTCTTAAAAAAAAAAAAAACACAGGTATTTTCCATCTTTACGAAAACAAAACTAACAATCTAACACAGGTTGGGAATTTTTTAGATCAGTTGTGGCAAAACTGCAGCTCAGGACCTGCATATGACTCTTGAACAAAAAAAAGTGCAGCTCACGGAAGAACTCGGCTTATACACAGGTCAGTGAGAGGAAAGCGGCCCCAAGCTAGGAGTTTTAAATCTCCTGTCCTGAGCATGCTCAGAGGGGATCCCCAGCCTGTGCTCAGCCACTGCAGCAGCCATATTGGATGCTCAGACTGGGCAGGGCTTAAAGCAAGAGGAGTGAGCCCCAGCCTGTGCCTGGCCGCTCCAGTGGCTAGGTAAGGGGGTCCTGGAGGGCGTGTGTTGGCCCCGGGAAGCCAGGGTCAGGGCCTGAGGGTTAGGGAGGGGGTCAAAATGGTGGGGAGAAGCACGGCATGGTCGAGACAGCAGGGAGAAGTGCGGCATATTTAGACTTTCTTGTAGGCCCTAATGCAGTTTACTCATTGTTAAAATAAAAAATTGTGTTTTACAAGTCCTTCTAAACGTGATGTTGAATAATAAACAAAAATACAAAGAAACTACATTGTTTACTGTGTAGACCTAGTTTTCATGGTATCCTTAAGTAATTATTAGAATCTCACATTAAGAGGATCAATATTTGCCCTTTTTATGATAAAATTAAAGTGTGCAATGAATTTTAAACTTAGTAATTTTGGAGTAGGTAAAATACATGGCTATATGCTTCAGTATGGCTCTTGAACATTTCATAATCAACTTATGTGGCTCTTGAGTTCCATATGTTTGGCCACACCTGTTTTAGATGAAAATACTTAAGTGGTTTTCAGATCCAAAACACTACTGTTTAGACATGCAAATCCTTGGGTACTTTTTTTTTTTATCTCCCTAATCAAACCACACACCAGGAAGTGGTTAAATGTATGATTTGCAAGCTCCTCCACTTAACATGTAAGGAGGCTGAATCATGCAATTTAAGGAGTACTTGACTATTGTGTCAACAAAAAGCATCCATTTTAACCTGAAAATCAAATGGATGTATATTAGCAATTGAAGTTGCATAAAACCTACATTCTGAAATCCAAAACTGTGTGAAACTCATCTGGGCAGGGAAAAGAAAGAAAAAGCTGAAGATGTGTAAAATAACCAGATGTTCACAGTACGGACACCCATCAGGCTAACACTGCTAAAAAAGTCATTATGCTAGCAATAAACTTTTCTAACCTAGAATGGAAGCATTTGCTATTACAGCACGGCAGAAAAATCTCTTAACCACACTGCTGACAAAGCCATGTTTCTATTCAATCGTTTTTGTTCTCCTTAGCCAAATTTATTAGCTGAAGTAGCACATAAGCCACTGAAGGATAGATTGCAGAAAGGTTCCTGTTTTACAGAAACCAGGTGCTTTAGTTTCTCTAAAAGACCCAACCATTGTACCCACATTAATTTCAGGGATCCCAAACTAGTTGCCTGGAGCCTTCCTTCACCGAGCATCAAACCTGATGGACAATAAACCTGCTCTTCTTGCACATTCCACTTCCACTAAAAAGAAATTTCTTCTTTTTCTACCTCATTTTAAAGGGCCCAGAGCACCAATGTAACACCTTTTATGTTAACCTGTGTGTTGGCAAGCCTCAGCAGGGTCTTCTCCAGAATGAAAGAAAAATAACCTAAAGATACAAGTCAGGGGCTGCCAAACTTACTCAAGAACTCAAGAGCCACACAAGTTGATTATTAAACGTTCAAGAGCCGCACTGAAGCGTATAGCCATATACTTTTACCTACTAAATTGGATTTGCTCACGCTCTTCTGAGAGCCACACTTTTTCCATTCAAGAGCCAAATGCGGCTCCTGACCTGCAGTTTGGCCATGCCTGATACAGCTTTTGTCCAGACTCGGCAACCAGGAATTTATGCCAAGCCTCGACAAATCTATATTTCTTGTAGCCACAGCAATCAATCAGTTGTAGTAGCATGTCACTTAGCTTTACTGCAGAAATGTAATGAAGGAGCACCCTCTGAAAACCAAAAAAAAAGAAAAGAAAAAAAATTGCTGGCACCTAGCTATGAGCCAATTTTGTCCACCCTTGACTTATGCTAGCAGAAAGTTTCATGGGGTTTAAGGTGGCGGTTGTCAAATTTTCTTCCTCAGGACCCAGTTCCAGACCCCTCTGCCAGGCAGTGACCCTCCACTGAAAAAAAACAGCGGTCACCAGACGAAAATTGAACAGTGATCATGGCTGCAGATGGGGGGATGGGATGCTCCCCTTCTGGGAACAGCACAGGCCAGCTGAGGAGTGAGGGGCAGCCCCTCTTCCCCCCCCCCCCCCCCCGGTGCAGCAACTCAGTACCTTTGTAACTTTGACAACCACTGATCATGGAACATGCAGAGGTGGTCCCATATGCCATGCTCCTGTCTCAAATCAAAGTATGTCAAGTTTCTAAAATTGCATGTAGTAGCCTATAGCATATATGTGGGAGCTCCCTGCAAATGGGCGGGTGACTGGGTGGAGAAATGAAATGGAAGTGCTGAGACAGGGGAAGGAGGAGCCAATTCCAGGCTGGAAAGAAAGGTCCTGGAAGTTCCTATCTGCTGCTAAGCCTCTCCAAGTCCATCCAGGTCCTGCTCCTTTCTCCCACCTCCTCTAGGTTGCACCGTTAGCTCGGCTCTTCATCTGCTCGAGTCTGCATGAGTTTCCATGAACACATAATTATCCACAATCTTGTGACTGAAGGGGTGCTAGCCCTCCTAACTTGGTCTGGTGACCTCTGTCGCTGTCAGCGTGCATAAGGCAGCAACACTGCAGGGCTATCCTGTCCCCTCCAGACTGGGACCTTGTTATAACCTGTGTTGCTTCACAGTTTCACTCTGCTGTGGGGCACAGTAGTTCTCCAGGACTCCCAGACCTGCCATGAGATTTGAGGTGAGCTTTAGTGCACTACAGACCTCTCTCTATCTTGTTCCTCAGTAAGGTTAAGTGATTCTCCTCCAAGGCCAAGTCTGTGCACAGCTTAAACTTCTTCCAGCAGATCCATCCCTGAGGTCAGGAGCGTCGCTGCCCTGGGAAAGGACCCGGGGCACCGACCAGACCACGCCCCTACCTGGAGGCCACACCCCTGGCCTCAGGCCACACCCCCGGCCGGGCCAGAGCCGAGAACAGCTGTGGCTGGCTGGGCCCCACATCCCCGACCAGGGATGGGGACGGAGCAGCAGCCGCGGCTGCGGATGGCTGGGCCTCAGATCTCCAGCCTGATCAGGCCAGAGACCAGGAGATGCAGGGCCCTGCCAGACCCGAGGCACGGGCGCCGGGATTCGGGGCACGGGCCCTGTGTACCTGGTGCCAGCGATGCCCCTGCCTGAGTTGAATTTATTCTGCAAAATCTTGCGCTCAGGCTTCCAATTGAATTCCATGGCTCACATTGCTGGCTGCTGTGCTGCAGAAAACTCACAGCTCAGACATTACTGCCATGTTTCACCCACAAACAGCAACACTGAATGCAAGTAGAGCTGAACAAGTGGAGCTTGATTAAACCCTGTGCAATGCTCTGCCTGTGTGGCTCAGTTCCTTCCAGTCTAACTCCCCACGTTCACTCAGTGTTCCATCCATAGCAGTCTCCATAAGGAACATGGGTCCTCTGACTCCAGCTCCACGTATCATGATATACCATCATGAACAGCTCTATACCACTCAAAGCATTAACCTTCCCACTTTGTTTTGCTCCTTTGCACAGCAGAACCACAACGGCCTCATTGCATTTGGAGCCCTGTGAGACCATGAATATCAGGGTGGGACCATTAAGACTGATAATTAAAAAGAGAAGAGAAAAAGCAAACTCTTCTATTAGGAGCCTGTGTTAAAAAGTATGGTATTTTTATTAAAATCTAAGAGATATAACTTTTTTTTGCAAGCAAGGGAAGTCAACCCACTGAAAAAAGAGGCAAGTCCTAATTTGTAAAAATAACTGAAACCCCCCTGCCCCAAAGTTCCCAGAAATGGTGGTATAAAAGGATGTCCAACATTTTTTTCTTTTCTCCATCGGGTCTATTGCTAAAAAACTCAAAAAGTTTCTCGCCAGTGGCCTCAGTTCTTTTTGTACGATCAGAAGATGCAAACTGGAAGCTAAAGCGTACCTTTTGTCTCGCTCTGTGAATAACCCTCAGTCCCTCAATCACTTGAAAGAAGCCTCCAAAGGAACACAGTTCCAAAGGGGCAGCTGTGTTAGTCTAGTAAAGCAAGAAAAGCAAGGAGTCTTGTGGCACTTAAAGACTAACAGATTTATTTATCATGAGCTTTCGTGGGGGAATATCCCACTTCCTCAGACGCTTTGAAGAGGACACAGTGAGTCAGAGAGAAGGAAGCATAGTGATTGCTTGAACAACCATTAGCACCTCATTGTTAATCCTAATGATGCGTTTTCACATCCCTGGCTTTCGTCTCAGTGCTCTGCACTGAAGGCTCATACTTTGTTATAATGTCTCCCCTCTCCTCAGCTGTCCAGAGAACAGCATCAGCCAGCAAGGGAGCCCCCCTTCCTTCCCCCTACAGCACCGGGGTCGAGACCCAGTACCTTCCAGTCTGTGACCCAACTTTGATGACCACTGGTTTAAGGTACATGGGAAGCACCCACTCATTTCAACATCCACATCATTTTTTTTCAGGTACAGGCCACTAACCATCAGGAATCTTACCAATACTGCAGTGTTACCAACATTTGTGATATTATAATGAGCCTTGTGATCATTGCTAGCTCCTGGGACCTTGTGGTTACATGAGGATCTCAGCTTTCATTAAATTTCTGGTCCTTGTGGTTTCAGAAGAAAGCTTGAAAATATGACCTCTACCCAGAAGTGTCAAGAACCAGAAGGCAAAAGAGAAACACAAAAAATTTATTAGTGTTTTAAAATGTTATGATTTTGAGGGCCTGAGTCATGATTCTTGATCATGTGGAATAAACAAGATGGGATAATTAGATTGCGAATATTCAAGGTGAGAACTCACCTGAAGTTTTTACTTAAAATGAACAGGAACTTTTTCGAGTAAGGCCTCTAGAAATGGACCCTAAATTCATGTATTACAGTATTTAGTAAATATTTAGGTATTTCTTGTAGTCACAAAAAGAAAAAACTGCAAAACCCAACTACTGCAGGTGATAAATTTAACATTTTAATGGAACCCACTGAATGAGTCACCTAATACAAATACAGTCACAGACTGCAAGATGCTTTATTTCTCATTTCTACATGAAATGCATTCTATTAAAATCTGCAGAAAATACAAGACAATTTTTGTATAATAAAGACACCAATTTTACCAACAGTCAGGACCATACAATTCCTTCATTAGGCACTTCAAATTGTTCTGTCAGTCTTAGTTACATTACCCAATATTTGTAATTTCCAGATTGAATAAGCCAACAAAATCTAATGGAAAAAAAAAAACAACAGTAGGAGCTTTGTCTTTGAACGTAACCAGATTCTCTTTCTGCAGTTCACTTTATCATCAGTACCCTGCAGAGTTTTGTGGTCTGAATGCCATCTAGACTCAACATGCAATAAAAAAAAAAAAAAAAAGTTACCAGGATATCACATACCAGTTTTTTGAGTTGTTCTGAAAACAATCCACTTTGTAAAAAACACAACCTAATTCACAACGCCAGTGGTTAAAAGTATAATTTGACAGGCCCCAGAACTCTCCTAATCTCTGCCTTCCCCATCCCCCGGCCAATCCCCAATTCCCCCTTTCGTCCCACCTTACTTGGCTGGAGCTGCTCCCTGGCCAGGCCAATGCCACCGTGATCATGCATCTAAGCATGCTAAGGGTGAGAGATTTGAAAACTCCCCCAGTCTGGCTACAGCTCCCAAGCCAGGGCAGGGCGGAACATGCATTCCACCCAATTTTTTTATTTTTGGGGGCCCCAGAACTCTGGCCCCTCAAATATGTGGGCCCCAGAACTGCGTTCTGACTTACTTGAACCCCTGCATAGTACTATGGAAGGCAGGAATGTTGCTGCCCTGCCCAGGCCACGCCCCCTGGGCCACAATCTGGCGCCCCAGCCCAATCATCCATCAGGCTCCTGCTGCCTCCAGCCTGGCCCCAGATCCTCAATCCCACACTGGGAGAAGTGGGCGCTGTTGTGAGTTTCCTGGCCTAGGGCAGGGAGAGGCAGGCACTGCAGAGGGCGCCCCAGCCAATGACGCCTCTGATAGAAGACAGACCAAATTCTGCATAAACAATTGTAGCTTTTGAAGGACAAGCTGTACTACCTTTGATCAAATTTATCCATTTAGAAAGGATATCATCACTCAAAGACTTCAGAGAGACTTTTCACTCACTAGTGGATAAATTGACTCCTACATTCTCTTTCCTAGAAGATTTTCTTCAGCACACAAGTTTGATTGCCAAGTTCCACACAAGTGCTATTCCACTGTCATTGTTTATCCTTTGTCAAAATCTCATTATAACACAAAAGCCTGAACTGATGTAAATCAGTGTACCTCCTACACCCCAATATATAACATCTGAAGATTGAATCCATTATTTGTAAATTAAAACCAAGTATTACAATATAAGGTCCTTGAAAACTGAACAGGTTATGGTGGGAGACTGGGTTATATATGGGACTCAACCTCAGAACCCACATTAATCAAGGACTTGTGCATACGAGTAATATGCACTAACAAGGAGCTTTGTAACACCAAATGGTCATGTTCTGATGTTTTATAGGTTTCCACTAAGACCATGAAATAAACAGAAGAGAAATTACAGATCACTTTGCCCTTTGGAGAGTTTCTTAAGTAGGGGGTATAGTTCCTTTTGGTATTCCTCAGTGGGGTCAGAAGTTCCATCCTGTGGTTTTTACTCACCTCTCTATAGTTCCTTGATACTTTCCTCAGTGGGAACATGATCCTTCCCCCCCCCCCACTACCTTAGCTTCCCTGAAGATATGTGGGCACGAGGCACCCAAAAGGAGTACTGATTAGTCATTCTCCTTAGACAGAATATCACTTCAATAAACCATCCCAGTTCTCCCACTTCCCAATCCAAGGAGTTCTCACGTAAAGGTCATTCACAAACCTAGTCTCAGAGTAGACCGCTGCTAGCCACGCCAAGAGGCCAGGCATTTTGATGCAATGTGATTCAACTTTGAAAGACAAGCCAGGATAAGATTTCAAGTTATTTTGAAGTTATAGATTTTCTCCACTATTCACTGGGGCAAACTCTTCTGTGCTTCAAAACTGGACCATCAAGAGATGTTTCAAAGAGCACACATGAAAATACTTAACACTAAATCAGCTTATGCGATTGTTCCCAATACAAGGAGCCTTGATTTGTGATTGGACCTTGACTGCATACCATTACATATTCTGTTACCTCCTGTGCTGTAGCAGCAGTTGCACAGGGATTGCACAATGTATTCAGTGAAGTCAGTAGCAGGCTATATGAAAGATAAATATTTAATTTTTAGTTAAGGATCTGATTCTGATACCCCTGTTCAGGTTGAGTAGTACCTTCTACCACCAGTGGTCCTACTACAGTCATTATTTATAACAACATTAACGACACCAGAACTACTCACAAAGTAAAGCACTACTCAGCCTTGAGCAAAGCAAAGCAAAGCAATCAGAGCTTGCATCTTGGCAATACATCTTTAACTTCCACACGGGATCACTAGCACTTACAGAGCAGAAATGTTCACATTTGCTTCCTGTATTTATACAGTTAGCTATGGTGCATTCAATTACAGTCAGTGATTGGCTTTTTTGTTTGTTTTTTAGTAGTTACAGCACATCTGAGCATGGGCATTTGTTCTACAAGAATTACAAGGCTCAAATTGGTCAATGAAATGGAGCCCAGGAGTTTATTTTTTCTATGAAATCTATTTACATTCTACCTACTACATCAAAGTACTTTTATATCTGTCCCACAGTAATGTAGCCACATCCCCTTGTAAAACTATACAACTGTTATGAGAGAGACACACATACAACTGTTCTCTCAATGAAACCACTCTAACAGTCGAATACACTTACTCCCAAGGTGACAAACTACAACCAGTATATGAAATAAATCTTGAGATGCTACAACAGGGAATGTATTTCTCTTCTGGTGACAGCTTCCAGAACCACTGACAGAAAAAAACTGTCTTTATATAAATGACTTTGATGAAGTGAAATCTAGTGGATGGTGATTTTCTTTCAGATTTATCTAATTACCCTTGACATTAGGCTATTCCATTCCTCAGTGTGCAGATCTATAGATACATATGTATTTTATTCTTATTCTTTTTCCAGGGCAACAGCAAACTTTTACAATTATTTTTTTCAAAACCACGGAAGTGTCGCTATAGCAATATAAACAATTGGAAATCCACATGGACTCAAAAGGTTGTTTTTACACATTACAACTTCACCTCTGGCACAGTTTTCTAATAGAAGAAATTATAGTAAACCAACAGCAAAGCCCAAATGTATGATCTAACCAAATGGGAGTAGCCTAGGAAAAGTTAATTGTACTCACAAAATAAATAGGCTGAACTAGAAGATGAAAGATTACATGTCAAGTGATGTTCACATTTATAGACACAGGGGCTGTTCCCCAAAGCAGGTTATGCCAGCTACAGCTAACCATGCAGAGGGTAAATCAGGGCCTTCCACTCCCAAACCACTTCACCACCAGATCCAGAAGGAGCCACCCAGAACACCAGGCCATGGTCTGTCACAGGAAATAGTTCCCCAGTATGCAAAGTCTCAGGCCTCAACTCCAAAAATTGGACCAAGAGCAAAGCATAAAAATAAAGAAATATGACAAACAAAGGCTTCCAGACAATTCTTCTGATGTCTTCATAACAGTTTGAACAAAGAAAAACAGGATGCCACTTTTCGGCAGCCATTCATTTCTGAACTACATGAGGTATAAAGCAGCTGGGGGAGGAAAAAAAAAAATCGGGTCCTTTAGGTATCCTTTATCAAGAAAACTATTTTCAAAAAACTCAGAGCATTTTGGGTAGAAGGCATCATGTAAAAGCAATTAAAGTTGGGCAAATAACAAGACAGGTGGCAAAATTATCACAAATACACCTAAATGGATGAAGAGAACAATAAGCACAGTCAGAAGTACTTGGGTGGAGTGCAGTGAATGGAAGGAGTTGGAGATGTAGGGGATGGATCTATGCAGAATCTTTTAAGCCCAAGACAAGGAACTTGATATGAATATCAAGACAGACAGACGGTCAGTGAAGGGATTTAAAAAGTGACGGAAAACATGAGTAGGGTTGAGGATGAAAGCGAAGAATGACCCCCTTCTCTCTCAGTTTCCCCATAAAATGGCACCAAAGAACAGATGAGGAGGAAAATTTGCCCACCAGGCTGCTACTTCACTAAAATGCTTTCTACAATACTTAACCAGTAACACTCATTCTGCAGTTTGGAAACACGCTCAGGGCTTAACTGCATACACACTCAACTCCAAGTGCCTTTTTGGGACTCCATTTACTGTTCAGTGGCATTTACAGGCAAAAGGATGCTGAAGGCAAGTTTTCATTTTTAGCTGGAGCTTGTCTATGCATTCAGGTTTTTATGCACTGGTTAAATTAGTTCAGCAGCTTCTCCATCAAGGACAGAAGCCACACACAGCATCCACAAGGCATCATCTTCCTGCCTGAAATCAAAACCTATTTTCAAGCACTGAGAAGCAGCACAATAGCCCGCTCGCCTCTTACAAAGCCACTACCTTTGCTGCAGTGTTGGTTTTAACTGTGCAGCCTTCTTTTACTGCTCTGGGTCTTAGCACACATTGGCTGACCCATGCAGAACACATTGTGGACAGGTGTCTTTAGCTATAACACACTTAAAAAAACCACAAGTAATAATAAATGATAATAGTAATACTAGATACTACCATCAAGTCAGACCCTGCAGCATCACTACTACAGAACAGAAGGGAGGGAGTGACAATGACCACGCAGCACATTCTAGTCAAGTGATCTACGGATCCTGAACCCATAACGCCTAAGGCCAGCCTCCCTTCCACTCAAAGTACATCCCTCAAGATAGGAAGTCTGGTATCATCTTGCATTGAAATGAGGAACATTTAGCTCCTAGGCTTCTGGGCGAGCTCCAATAAAAGAGCTCAAAAAGGAAACATACAATATGTGCCATGTGCCCCAAAGACATCCATGCCAGTCTTACACACAGTGTGCATTTTTTAAAAGGAAAAAAAATATTTTAGCTGCAAAAATCATTGCAAGCATGTTTTCTTTCTGGCAACCCCACTGAGACCTAGGCTGACCTTGAACCAGTCATTTATTTTGGTTCTTCCAAAATATTGTGGCTAGCTGAACACTGGATAAGACAACAGTCAGGTGTGCTCCTTTAAGAAAGAGGTCTGCATCACTCAGCTTTCAGCAGCACAGGATGCATCCACTGCCACAGAAATTAAACATTACTGAGCAGCAGAATATTAGTTTTTAAAGGACTGCAGGCATTGTTACATATAAAGGATAGGATTCTTCCATACTTAAGGACTGAGCTATTGCCTGTGCTAGGAAGGATGGCATTTCTGACTTTTTTGGTGATGTTCTGATACCATTTTAAGGTAGATTTAAGGATGATTAGACTCACCAGAGTAACACCCTGAAGACTGAAATTCTCCATTCATTCTCCTTAAATAGCACAACAGCCAGTGGCAAACACCATACAGTCTTCTGGGGATCATATGAAGTCCTCTATTGCACTGGTTTGGAAGTGGCAAGTGATACCCAATCAGGGTCTTTCAGGGGCCAGGAGAGTTCTGCAAGAATTCACCCACGTGTCCTTGGCATCCAGATTTCAGCTGAATGGAGTACTGTAGCCAGCAGATCAAGAATTACTTGCATCAAAATTGCGTATCATCTAGTACACTGCCGGTTACTACACTGAGAAATGCTGCTAGATCTAAATGTCTGATGACCTAGAAAGGCCTAATTTGAAGCCAGTTTCTGCTCCCTGTATAGTATGCTAACTTGGTCCCTAGTATTAACTAACACCTTGGGAAGTTTATCATGCATACAAGTATAATGCATAAAAGAATATTACCTTTTTAGCAGGCCTGACAATGCCAAGGCAACTTAAGGGGGGGGGGTTAAATTCCTTTGCAAGCATGTAGGGTCAGTAAAGTGCCAATTAGAAGATAAATCTGAGATTCAGATGAGAAGTTAATCCTCCATTAAGAATGCAGTTAAGCCTCTCAGCACCCCTCTTAGCCTGGTGTGATGGCAGAAGGAGCTGAAATGTTGGACAGTATATTGGTACGGAAACAAATAGAGAGTCTCATGGCGCTTACAAGACTAAAATTTATTTATTGTATACGCTTTCGTGGGAGAAAAATCCCACTTTGGCATCTGACAAAGTGAGATTTTTCTCCCACGAAAGCTCATGTAATAAATAAATTTGTTCGTCTTTAAAAGTGCCACAGGACTCCTTATTTGTTTTCAGTATAGAAAAGGGAATGAGTGCTTAAAGCAATAAACAGTCTGATTTTATGCCTATAATTGAGTGTCTAGACTAGAGAGGCTTGTTTTAGTTTCTCCTGAAGATGGCAAACTACTGAAGCCTATGGAGAAGTTCAAGTAGGTCCACATCAAAAGAAGAATGCATTCAGGAAAGGCATGACATAACAAATAAAATAGCCAGAAACAGAGATTTCCCTTGCAAAAAACTGAAGCTGGCAGTTAGAATAATTAAGTGGTTTTATCCAACAGAGAATATACTGGATCCAACACTAAACTACAGAGCTATCAGTGTGGTTCTATGTGAATACCACAGGACCTGCCAGAAAAGCAGCCAGATAACCCATTTCTTTACTGCTCACAAGCCCTGGGGTAAGAGCAGTCAGGTTGCAACTGTTCCCAGCAAGGGGAATTCCAAAAGTATTCTTCTGTCACATCCAGTTTAAAAACAGAGACCATCAATTGAAGAGTCAGGTTTCCTGTGGTAGACAAAGATTATTTATCCAGAATGGAGGCATCAATTTGCTGTCTGGAGATCAATACAATTTCTACCTGAATTTTTTGGATAACAAAAGCATTTGGGCACCTCACATCAATTACATTCAATAATGGTTAAATGATGAATTAGGTAGCTGAGTAGAGAGCAGTTTACAAACCACTGGAAACCAACAATTTAATGCATGACCCGTGAAACTCATGGACTTGTGATTGTTACGTGGCTAAAACCAGCAATTCTTCAGACGTATGAACAAGTCCATGGGAGAAATCCTGGGTCCGACAAAAAAAAAAAAAAATCAATGGGAGTTTTAACAATTATTTCAACCATGGCAAGATTTCAACCCAGAGACAGTAAAGCCCAAGGAAAGTCAGCCTGTAGGATGACAAGGATGCCCTCTATTTTAAATCAAGACTTCACAGCAATAAAGTAGTCAACCAAAAAATATTGGTCTTCTTGTAGTTTCTTAACAGCTTTCCAAAAAAAAGGTGGAAGTGCTTTGAGAAAGAGCTTCTGAAAATTAAGGTCATTCTGTTACACAGGGGTTAGTTTTAGGTTTACAAGCATAGCCTGGAACAGAGAGCTTACAGGGGCACAATTATTGATATTCTATCCCACTTTCTCCTTTCTGCTACTGACAGAAGGCCAGAGAAAATTAGAAGTTACACTCTACTTTTTGTAAAGTACCACTGGTACTTCTGCGGAACATGTGAAGGTGAGAGAAGAACATAACTGAATCCAAAGATGCTGGAGTAACACTCGGGACTACAGTATCTCTGGAAGACCGTGCGTTGGAATACCAGCATTCACCGTACCAGTGAAAAAAAAAATGCAATCTATTTTTGTTTTTAGAGTGCAGCCATCTCCATGGCATCTGCACCCCATCATCATCTTGCAGCATTAGGAGAGACAAATATTGAACTTTACTAACACATCTCATTACAGTATAACATTAGACTGGCTTCAGATCCCTACAACAAAGTTGGCTGCTGAACCTTCTGTTCGAAGAAAGGATCAGGACTCCTCAAAAGCAGAATGGTTAGATCAGGGGTGGACAAAACTGGCTTGTAGCTAGATGCCAGCAATTTTACTTTTGGTTGCCAGAGAGTGCTCCTCCTTTACACTTCTGCAGTGGAACTAGGTGACAGGCTACTAAAACTGGTCATCATCACGACCAAAAACATTGATTTGTCAAGGCCTGGGTTAGATGGCATCTTTAACGTGTTCCCTTTATACATCCAACTTAGCAGGGAGCAGCCGAACCCCACCTGGACCAACATAAATAAGCCCAGAATAAAGGTTTCACAAGATATTATATACACACACACCTTTCTAACATGTTAATACAATATATATTATGCAACAAATGCATGCATAGTACACCAGGTTACATCATGCCTAAATCCTTACATGTTTCACTATCCTTACTATGCAGGTTACATGATTAGATTATACAGGATACAATTAGCCTGCTCATGTTGGTTTGTTTATGAGTTATTTGGTCACCAGATACAGTTCTGACCAATAAGATGCACGAAGTCTTTTGCCCTCTCTGATACCTTGCCCACGTCAATCTATTCATCAGGGCAAGACCTTTCCCTATTAAAGCCTTTCTGCTAGAGCTATTACAGTAAACTGCCCTCATTTAACAGCAAGCTGTTTTCACTTAAGTTCCAATGGGGTAGTCGTGTTAGCCTAGTCCAGCAAAGAGAGAGAGTCTGGTGGCACTTCTAACGAACAACAGATTTATACAATAAATAAATGAATAAATCTGTTATTCTTTAAAAGTGCCACCAGACTCCTTGCGAGTTCTGTTTTCACTTAACTTTCCTTTGTTAGTTGCATCTCGTGCTTTCCAACAAAGTCATTTGTTTATACCTTACTGCAAGGGGTCTCAAACACATGGCCCGTGGGCTGCATGTGGGCCCTAAAGTTATTTCCTGCAGCCCACAATGACACTATTGCTACCAATATTTGCAATAGTGTTGTATATAAAGGTTTCAGTGGTGCGGCCCTCAGGCTAACGTACTAGTCCTCATACGGCCCTCTGCTAGCCCTCAGGGTGATTTGAGTTTGAGATCCCTGCCTTAGCATCTCAGCTTGCAGTAACAACTTTGATTTCTAAATCCAGTGGCCAGTTATTCAGTTAATATAAAAACAGATTCCCAACACCTTCCATCTCTTTCCATGTTACCATTATAGCGCTTGGAAAGTAATAAGCTATGCTATGCCATATTAGAAACTAGCAACAAACACAAAAACTAAGAGTAGGCAGACACCATCACCATAATCATTCAGCTCTTGACTCCTTCACTGAAGACACCAAGGGTACTAGTTGCAGTCAACTGCAGCACTGGTTTATGAGACTAGTAGTGAGAACTGAGACCAACTCATACCACCACAAAGCCATTAAATGGAATCAAATTTTGGCTATTACCAACCTAGGCTGCTTTGTATTCCATTATTCACCCTTCAAAATACTCATTTCTACAGCACACTATTTTATCAAAACTGGTATGCCTCCACTAAAAGAGAAAGGAAAAATAGTTATTCAAGTGTGATGGTACAGCATAGGGCTCTCTCTCCTGGGATTTACTAAAACAGACTTAACCAAACAGCATTTCAGCAGATGATAAAGCATTCTTTTGCAGAGGCTACACTGAAAGTAAGGAACCTTTCACTCCTTTTACTGCAAGGCTTGTAATTGTGCCAAGACAGGTAAAAAGCAAAAGGTCACTGTCAATTTAATTGGTCCCTGTAGCAGAGGGGAGCAGTTAGGCAGCCGCAGAGAGGCATCTAGGCGCCCGCACTCCCCCTACTGGCCAGAGGAGACCTGGCCGAGCAGCCGGGGCCGGAAACAAAGGGAAGGGCGCCGGGAGCAGGAGGACTATAAAAGGGAGCGGACCAGGCAGCCATGGTGGGAGCCTAGAGGGAAGTGGCTGCCATCCCTGGCAGACCTCCCTCCACTGGGAGTAAAGGAGACTAACTGGTGCCCAGACTCCCCACCCGAGAAGAGCTGGGGGGAGGAACCTTGGGCAACTGCACCCCTGGAGAAAACTCCTCCATGGGCGGACCTTGATGAGCTTCCCTCCGCAGAGAGCCTGAGCCCTGTGGACCAGCCTGACGCCGGGGAGGACCTGGAGGAGCTCCCCTCTGCTGGGGAGGACAGCGAGCCCGCCCTTCCGGACTCGTGCGACCTGGAGGAGCTGCCGTTGGCCAAGGAGGCTGAGTTCCCAGCCTTGCCTCCCGAAGATAGTGAGGGCTTGATGGGGATGCCCTGGGGATCCTACCCGGAGGATCACGAGGACAGCGTGCCCCAGGCCTCACCGGGCAAGGGAAGGAAGTAGCCCAGGGACAACTGTAAGTCAGTGCGTTTCGGCGGGAGCCCCACTGACACAGTGGCCCTCCGCGTGGCCACTGCTAGGCCCTGGGCTGGAACGCAGTGGAGCGGGCAGGCCTGCGTTCCCCTTCCCTCCCCTGCTACCAGCCAAGCCATGGTTGGTTTGCCTTACTCCAGCCGGGGTCAAAGGCCTGAACTCCATAACTGTTGTTTGCCTTACCCCTGCTGGGGCCGAAGGCCTGAACTGCATGCCTGTTTGCTGGCCTCGCCCTGACGAGGGGAGGACCCGATGACACTTGGTGGAGAGTGCAGGCAGCAATCCCTCTCCTGACGTAAGGGGAGCATAGAGAGGGATGGATTCCGACAAATTCATGGCATGGTGGGCTAAGTCGCAGCGGGAGCTGCTGGTAGACTTAGGGGCACAACAGCAGCAGATGATTAAGGAGATGGGTGCACAGCAGGTGGAGCAACAGCGAGAGCTGCTGAGAGCACTGAGGAGCCCACAACCCGCCCCAGCGCCATCAGCTGGCCCAGCGACCTCTGGGCCCGGGTGTCCGACGGCCCTGCTTCGCTTGACCAAGATGGGTCCGGGGGATGACCCAGAGGCTTTCCTCGCCACCTTCAAAAGGGTGGCTGTGATGGCAAACTGGCCGCGGGACCAGTGGGCCATGATACTGGCCCCCTATCTGACAGGCATGACCCAGATTGCCTATCGGGGCTTGCCAGAAGAGGAGGCCCAGGACTATGACAATCTAAAGGCGGCCGTTTTTGACGCTCTCGACGTGAGTCCCGAGACATTTCGACGCCGGCTACAGGATGCGGCATACAAATCAGACACCCGGCCATGGGCCTTTGCACAACAGGTGAAGGAAGCGGCCACCCGTTGGCTAAGACCGGAGAGCCGGTCAGGCATGAAGATCGTGGAACAGGTGGCCCTCGAACAGTTCCTGCATGCCCTTCCCTCGCAGGGGCGGGCCTGGGTGAGGAGACACCAACCCACCACCCTCGACCAGGCTAATGGAGGGCTTTATGGCCACGGACGGACCGGCCACGCCAGCCAGTACCCACCCGAACCAAGCTGGGCTGCAAGGGGCAGAACCCCTGAGAGGGCGGACCCAGGGCTCAGGATTACAAGCTGCAAGGGTGGAACGTCGACGGCCCAGGGGGAACCCATCCACGCAGCCCAGAAGTCCCCGGGATATGGCCTCGACCTCTTGACCAGCGGAGCCCAGCCGTGTGGGACCCTGTTTTACTTGTGGCTGCTATGGACACCTCCGGCGGCAATGCCCGGGTGTCGAGTCCCTCTTTGGAAGTGTGTATGCTGGCGAGGGTCGGGCCCGGGCTGGAAAGGGGCCCAAACTAACAGTGCGGGCAGACCTTGTGGGCCAGGAGGTAGAGGCCCTGCTGGACTCGGGGTGCGGCCAAACCCTGATTAGAAGAGGACTGGTGCCGGATACTGCAGGCAGCAGTGGACAAGTCAAGTTGTGGTGCATTCATGGGGACTTGAGGGCCTATCCCACAATGCCAGTCCTACTGACAATTGAAGGAAAAGCGTAGTGCCTGAACATGGGGCTAGCCGATCGCCTACCCTACCCTGTGATCCTCGGGAGAGACTGGCCGGAGTTTGGGTTTCTCCTTCAGAAGGCTGCATGCCCGGGGGAGCCTGGGGCCGCGTTGGGAGAATTGGAGAAGCCGGACCCGCCCCGCTCACCCGACCACCCTCCAACCTCACGAGGGGAACCGGGGGGAGAGACCTCTGCTCGTGCAGACCCTCTGGACCCCTTGGGTAGCCCGAACACCGACTCTTGCCAAGACCAACGGGAGGACGAGACCCTACGACGGGCCTATGAGCAGGTGACTGTCGTGGATGGGATCCTAACAAACCCCCAAGGAGGCCAGACGTGGCCCCGGTTCGAGCTCTGGTGGGACCGCCTCTATAGAGTTGACCTAGACCCACAAACTAAGCAGGAGCATGCACAGTTACTGGTCCCCAAAATACACCAAAGGGCCATGCTGCATATGGCCCATGACATCCCGGTGGCAGGCCATTTAGGCAGAGACAAGACCCTCGCCCAGGTTATTGCCCAGTTCTATTGGCCGGGCATTCATGAGGACATGCGCAGGTATTGTATTTCCTGCCCGAACTGCCAGAAGACTAACCCCGCGGGGGTGCCACGGCCCCCCCTGGTCCCACTCCCACTAGTGCAAAAACCCTTTGAGCAGGTCGCTGTGGATTTGGCAGGACCGTTGCCTCCCAGTACCTTTGGCCATCACTACCTATTGGTGCTAGTAGACTACGCAACTCGCTTTCCTGAAGCGACACCCCTCCGCAATACCTCAGCCGGCACGATCGCAGGGGAGCTGATAAAGATTTTCGCCCGAGTAGGCCTACCACAAGAGCTTTTAACCGATCAGGGCACCAATTTTACGTCGAGACTGCTCCGGGAGGTGTGTGCCATCTTAGGGATCCGGAAGATTCGGACTTCGGTCTACCACCCTCAAACAGATGGTTTGGTGGAACGCTTTAACCGAACGTTAAAGGGGATGCTGAGGAGGTTCTCCCCTGAAGAATTACGGTGGTGGGACCAACTCATTCCACCTCTCGTCATGGCCCTACAGGAGGTTCCACAGTCTTCCACGCAGTTTTCCGTTTGAGCTCCTCTATGGCAGGCGGCCTCGGGGAGTTCTGGACCTCATCCGGGAAACGTGGGAGCAAGCCCCCTCACCCTCGCAAGGTCTCTTACAGTACGTAACCAAACTGAGGGAAAGTCTGCAGCAGGTCAGGCAGTTAGCCTGCCAGAACCTCCAGAAGGCCCAGCACGAGCAAGCCCAGGCCTATAATAGAAACACCCAACTCCGGAGCTTCGCCCCGGGAGACCGGGTCTTAGTATTATTGCCCTCTTCAGAGTCCAAGCTGCTGGCCCGTTGGCAAGGCCCCTATGATGTGATCCGGCAGGTGGGGCCGGTCAACTACGAAATACAACAGCCTGACTGTCGTCGGAAGAGGCAGGTCTATCACCTTAACCTGCTCAAGCCCTGGAAAGAGCGGGAACACCTATTTATCACCCCCTACCCTCCTGATCCGGAACTGGGGCCCCGGGTCCCACGCCCAGAGGATGAAGGAAGCCCCCGCCTCAGGCCAGAGCTCACAACCCAACAACGAGAACAGGCGCAATGGTTACTCGAAGCCTTCGCAACTACATTTACGGCAATGCCGGGACAAACGAACCGAACCCAGCATAACATTGACGTCGCCGGGGACAATTGTTCATACAGGAGCCCGGCCGATTCCCCGGAGCTTATGGCCTACGGTGGAGCGAGAGGTCGAAGACGTGTCGCAGCTGGGGGTGATCGAACCTTCGAACAGCGAGTGGCGCAGCCCCACTGTGCTCGTTCCAAAACCTGATGGTTCAACACGCTTCTGCATTGACTTTCGGTGGCTGAACACTGTTTCAAAGTACGATGCCTATCCAATGCTGCGGATCGATGAACTTCTGGAATGCCTCAGGGAAGCGTGATATTTCACCACCTTAGTCCTGTCGAAAGGCTATTGGCAGATCCCCCTGGAGCCCACCGCCAGGGAGAAGACTGCCTTCGCCACAACTCATGGCCTGTACCAATTTGTCCGGATGCCCTTCGGTCTCCATGGGGCACCCGCCACCTTTCAGAGACTGATGGACCGTCTCCTCCAACCCCATCAAGCATACGCCGCCACTTACCTGGACGATGTGGTAATCCATAGTCTAAACTGGGAGGACCATCTGCCCCAAGTAACGGCTGTCCTGCACATGCTTAGGGAGGCTGGACTAACAGCGAACCCAAAGAAATGCCGCGTGGGCTGGCAAGAGACAACGTACCTCAGCTACACAATCGGTCAAGGCTGAGTGCAGCCCCTAGTAGACAAGGTCCAAGCTGTACGGGAATGGCCCCAACCAGCAACCGAAAGACAGGTTCGGCAGTTCCTCGGGCTGGCCGGATACTACCGTTGGTTTGTCCCCAACTTTGCAACCCTGGCAGCCCCCTTAACAGACCTCCTGCAAAAGTCTCAGCCACTGTGAGTACACTGGGGTCCTGCTTGCAAAAGGGCTTTCCAGGCACTCAAGAGGGCCCTGTGCTCAGAGCCAGTCTTGTACAACCCTGACTTCCAACACCCATTTATTTTACAAACGGACGCCTCAACGGTGGGCCTTGGGGCTGTCCTGGTGCAGGAGATAGATGGGGAGGAACACCCCATCCTGTATATCAGCTGAAAGCTCTTTCCCCGGGAACAAAAGCATGCCACCACCGAGAAGGAGGCGTTGGCAGTGAAATGGGCAATAGAAGCCCTACGCTATCACCTCTTGGCGAACACCGTCACCATCGTTACAGATCATGCAGCCCTTCGTTGGCTCCAACAAATGAAGGACATGAACCCCCGTCTATTGTGATGGTATCTAGCCCTCCAACCATACAACTATACAGTCCAGCATCGAGCAGGTAAACACCATGCCAACGCAGATGCGTTATCACGTATAGGGGAAGAGACTGCTACCAGCTCTGGGCCCCGAGAGCTGGTCTTGGGGGCGGGGGGGGGGGGGAGTGTAGCAGAGGGGAGCAGTTAGGCAGCAGCAGAGAGGCAGCTGGGCGCCCACACTCCCCCTACTGGCCAGAGGAGACCCAGCAGAGTGGCCGGGGCCGGAACCAAAGGGAAGGGCGTCGGGAGCAGGAGGACTATAAAAGGGAGCGGACCAGGCAGCCATGGTGGGAGCTTAGAGGGAAGTGGCTGCCACCCCTGGCAGACCTCCCTCCACTGGGAGTAAAGGAGACTAACTAGCGCCCAGACTCCCCACCCGAGAAGAGCTGGGGGGAAGAACCTTGGGCAACTGCACCCCTGGAGAAAACTCCTCCACGGGAGGACCTTGATGAGCTTCCCTCTGCAGAGAGCCTGAGCCCTGTGGACCAGCCTGATGCCGGGGAGAACCTGGAGGAGCTCCCCTCTGCTGGGGAGGACAGCGAGCCAGCCCTTCCGGACTCGTGCGACCTGGAGGAGCTGCCGTTGGCCGAGGAGGCCGAGTTCCCAGCCTTGCCTCCCGAAGATAGTGAGGGCTTGATGGGGATGCCCTGGGGATCCTACCCGGAGGATCACGAGGACAGCGTGCCCCAGGCCTCACCGGGCAAGGGAAGGAAGTAGCCCAGGGACAACTGTAAGTCAGTGCGTTTCGGCGGGAGCCCCACTGACACAGTGGCCCTCCGCATGGCCACTGCTAGGGCCCTGGGCTGGAACGCAGTGGAGCAGGCGGGCCTGCGTTCCCCTTCCCTCCCCTGCTACCAGCCGAGCCACGGTTGGTTTGCCTTACTCCAGCCGAGGTTGAAGGCCTGAACTCCATAACTGTTGTTTGCCTTACCCCAGCCGGGGTCGAAGGCCTGAACTCTGTCTAACTGTGGTTTTGCCTTGCCCCTGCTAGGGCTGAAGGCCTGAACTGCATGCCTGTTTGCTGGCCTCACCCTGACGAGGGGAGGACCCAACGACAGTCCCAAATTTAATTTTGGTAGAAGATGGCATTTTACCCTAACATTGACAGGAAATGTTCCGTGATGCTTTAATCTAAAAATTTCTCTCTCTTATTTGTTATCTATACTTCACATCAAGGTGATGAGATTAAATGAAATAAAAATGTGGTGGTACACAACAGGTGTTAAAGACACTACACATTATAATGTGCACTGCACAACAAGTTTACTAAAGAACATCAGTGGAACTTGGGTTATTAAAAAATAGAAGCCTCATATTTACCAACATGGGTGCCTAAAAACTGACTTCTAAATCAACAGTAGGCACACTTCTAGAAATCAAACAATTTTTATTTCAGAGCCTGAATACTTGCCAGGTTCTGAAACCCATATTCATGTTGAGCAGTTTCTTATTTCTGAAATAGCCCTAATGAAGTCAATAAAAATAATCTGGAGTAAAATGCAGATTAGAGGATTAAGGCACCTAACTCCTTTTGAAATCAATGGAAGTTAGGCACCTAAATATCTTTGAGGATCTAGATACAAAGCACTACCTTATGTAAGCGATCATATCAGAATTTGATTAAATA
Source organism: Podocnemis expansa (assembly GCA_007922195.1). Classification (NCBI taxonomy): domain Eukaryota; kingdom Metazoa; phylum Chordata; order Testudines; family Podocnemididae; genus Podocnemis; species Podocnemis expansa. The sequence continues at coordinate 4,583,886 of ML682088.1, forward strand.
GATGTGGACCTTGATTCAACAGAACACTTAAGCACATACTTAATGTCAGTGGGCCTCAGCATACGGCAAAGTGCTACATCCTAACTTTACATACACCCCCTTAGATACATCGAGTGGTTTATTCTACAAGTTGTCCCATTAACTTCTGTCAGACTACCTGAGGAAATGAGCTACTTCTCATTGTACACAATGACGACAGAATGGGGCCTATATAATAAAAATTAAACTCAGGAATAAGCTATAAAACACATCCTAGGAGTCCAATTATTCTTTGCAAGCGGAAAATGAGAGCAAGAGGCATGACAGCTTCTGGAGGAGCATGATGTTACTCACTGTGTGCAGGGATGAAAAAGAATCTTGCCTTTTGTGAATATTCACCACTTGCATTCCTATTTGTATGCATATATACTCAGGCAATTATATGTATGGTTGAATCCTGTGAAAGACAGAGAGACTATTGCCTTAAGTATGAACACACCTGTAGTCCAAATTACAGAAATTCTTGCCAAACCTTCACTAGTGCCCAGGTGTTTTAATAACACAAACTTATTCAATGATTACAGAAAAGAAAAGGATTCCCAGTAATTACTCATAGGAGACTAATTACATAGTCTAACCATTGAAAGCACTTAATTACAAGATTGTATAGTTAACTGTTTGCTGTGTTTATTACACACAATTAACCAGGATTTTTTGATATCACCTTAGGTATGAAGTCATCACACAAGTACCACTATTTTTTCTGAAGGAATGCAGCAATTTAGAAGTACTAATTTTTAAAAAATGGTTTAAAAAAGTGGAAACAGGATAAAATGCTCTCTCAAATGGTGTCAGGGATTGCATGTTAGGCAAAAAAAGAAAAGATGGTGGGGAATACCGGATAACAAAATGCAAAAGATGACTGTTCTAAGTATTGCCCATAACAACATAAAAATGAATATGTCCCAGATATGACTGAAGATGAAATTCACAATGATGTGGCTACCTTGTATTCTAAGCCACGGTGCAATTATACCAGGATCCCTGGGACTGACTAGGCCAAACAGAAGTTCTCTAAGATAGGGGTTGCAAGCTCAAATCGCCACAAGGGCCGCATGAGGACTAGCACATTAACCCGAGGGCCACACCACTAAAACCTTTTCATACAACAATATTGCAAATATCGGTAACAACAGTGTTGTTGCGGGCCACAGGAAATAGCTTTAGGGGCCACATGTGGCCCACAGGCTGTGTGTTTGAGACCCTTGCTTTAAGGGAGCCAGGTATCAGCCTGAGGGAGAGTGAATACCTCAGCATAGTCATGTAGCTAAATTCTAAGGCTATAAGCTTTGATTTTTATGGGATAAATTACTACCCAGTGTAACATTAGCAGCCCTGGGCCAACACCGGGGTCCCCTTTAAGGCCCTGATTCAGCATGCACTTAAGTCCCATTGTAGTTAAGCACATGCTTAGCATTTTTCTGAATCAGCACAAAAACATACAGAACCATAATGTAATGCCCTTACTTACAGAGGGCAGTAACCAGAAAGAGATCAGAAAGACTCTATTGCCTGGCAAGGGGAGTCATGTGCATTTCAGGCTCTGGTCCATATCTCTCAGAGGAGAGATATGAATGCAACTGTCCCAGATCCTAAGTGAGTATCCAATTATTGGGCTATTGGCTAAAGCGGCAGTGACCTGTGTAAATGTCAAGTGACCTGGCCTTTTGAGTCTAGCCCTTGAGCCCAAGTGACTTCACTGCTGTTGACAGTTTTAAACACAGTGCTTAAAATGTTTAACTCTTTGGCTAAATGTACACTTTGAAATTCAAGTCAGGCTGGGCCTACTTATAAAATAAAACTACCAAATATTACTAATATGCAGCATATTGCAGAAGTATGGTGGTGGCTGGAATCCCATTCAGAGAAGTAGTAAGTGCTTCTTATTGCATCACACGTGCTGTTGTCTTCTTTAACCATGTCCTGTATTTCATCAGGGTAACTGCCTTTCCCATGATTAATGGACCCTCTTGACTGACCAGCTTCCTAATTAAATTATATTCTGTAATTAATTCATCTCTACCTTGTAAGTTCAATATCTTCAGAAGCTATTTTATGATCCTACCATCTGATGGGTGCCACCTCCAAGAATTAACCTAGTCTCAGCTCTACAAACCTTAACCCCCTGGTTAGGAAAGGGTGGAACTTTGCAACAAACAATTGCTGGAACGTTGATTAAACAAAATCCAGGCGGCTAACACCTTCTTAGAAACATGTAGGTCTTTTCCCTGGTGTTTTTGTTTAGATTTCTTTGTTCTCTCTTGTAATTACAAAACACTAAACTTAAGAGGAAGCAATCTCACTAGCACGTGTGCTTCAAGGTTGAGAAACCACTTCAGACACAGAACTGTCATCTCATCCAGCTTTCTTCTGAGACTATGGATGCAAGCTCTCAGGGCAGCTGTCAAGAACTGAAACCACTGTCTCTTGCCTGCAGTGGAGAGGAAAATTGCTTCTGAAACCAAGATATACTAGACTTTTGGTTTGAGGTCTCATTCTATAAGTGTAGTAACTAAAGCATCTGTCATTAGCCAATGAGAGTCATGTCAATTTCTGCATACATGATATCAGATCCCAGTTTGCCAGGTAATGCTACTCAAAAGTGTGTGTCCAAATTCAGGCACAGAGTGACTAGAATGAGGAATACCCAACTATCACCTTGCTATTTTTCCCCCAGTTCAGTAGAGCCAAATGATATGTTCACTGAAAACATAATGTATCAAGCAGACATCAATCTGCAGAGCTCCTTACCGAGTCCCTGATCCCATTCCAAGCACCGCTCTTTGGTCACAACTGACAGCCTGGTTCCCTCATTCCCATTCCAAATAGAAAATTATCTTTCCCCTTTGTTTAAATGAGCATTTTCTTTTAGGGATCTCAACAGTCATTATATCAAATGTACAAATAAGAAAAAAATTATAATCTGGAATGCAGGGGATAAGATGAATTCTCTACATGGAAGACTCCTGTAAGTAGGAAGACTTTACTGCTCACTAAGCCCAGAAAATTATTCTAATGCAGGTCTGAAGGCCAGTGAACCAGCCAGTAAGGAGTGCAGCCACTCCCTCTTGGCTCCTCCACTCTGCCCCGGTGACCACATCTGCATTTTTGTCTCATATTATCAGTGTCCCCATAACCATTAGCTCTCTCTCCCCCAACACTTCACCTTCCTCCCTCCTAGTCACTAAGCTTTGCAGCTGAGTCCCAGCCCAAAGTTTTATTACAGGCCTCTCAGACCAAGATGGACCCCTGAGAAATTGCAGGAGGTTGATCAGAGTTGCCTGTGTAGCAGAGCTGTAAGTTGAAGACATCATTGGCAGACCCACAATTCTCCTACTTTCTTAGCCCTCTCTACAGCACTAGGATCCTCTGTAGAAATTCACCTTGGCCAACTTGTATGTTGTCCTGTCTATACCAAGTGTTCATTAAAACATTTCAGCCACCGTGTTTAAAAAACACACCTCTCCCTCAGCCTAGACAAGCCCAAGCAGCAGGGCCCCCAGACTGGGGGGGGGGGTAAGCAGGCTGCAAGTCACATTACCATGTGTCTGAGGGCCCATGCTACACATTTGTACTGTGCCTGAAAAAATTATGCTTGGGTGGGTCCCACTAGGCAGAAGTTAGAAGACGGAAGAAAGTTGCAATACAAACTGTCAGACACCAACAGCTTCTAGCCCCATTGTTGAAGGAGATGCCCCTTCTAGCTTCCACAAGGAGCAGGGGCAGATCTCGTGCAACTCAGGTTTTCCTCAGTGAGTGGCATGGAATGGCTCTTTGCATGTGAACTATAAATTTTCTGATGTGGCCAAACTGAGCTATCGTCTGCATATGCATTAAGTGTGGAGTTTGCGAGAAGTGTGGCTGTTTAAGTAGGAGAAACCCCCTTAAAATATGAAGGACACAACACAAAGTTTCAAAAAGGGAGTACAGTGGGGACCCATTACAGCATGACCGGTTTGCCCGCAGAACCGGTTAACGCACGGTAATGGGATGTCCCCCAAAGGCTCCACAGTAACGCACGGGTCCCGTTAACGCGCGTTGCATAAACAGGACCCTGTGCGTTGCTACCCCAGAGACGGGCCCCAGGCACCAGCCCACACCCCACTCCCCAGCCCCGCTTCTCTGCTGGGGTCCAAGCCAGCCTCAGGCACCTGCTGCTGCCAGCCTGGCCCTGGATCCCAGGCCAGGGACACGGCAGGGAGCGGCAGCTGCAGCCGCAGGCGGCCAGACCTAGAACAGGGCCGGAAGCAGCCACCGCCACCGCTCCCTGCCATGTCCTCAGCTGGGGGTCGGGGCCAGGCTGGCAGCAGCAGGCGCTTGAGGCCGGCTTGGACCCCACCAGAGAAGCGGGGCCGGGGGCATGGCTCGCAACCAGGGAGCAGGGCCTTGGCCGATGCCCCGGGGAAGGTCTTCCGGTCCCGTTTACGTGCGGACCGGTTTACACGTGGTCGCCAGGGGCTTGTCCCCCAACACCCGAACGTAAACGGGTCCTCACTGTATTGTAATACTGTTGTTAAAAAAATGTGGTAAGTAACTTAGTAAAATGTATTACACAGAAAACGTAACACTGGAGTTACTATGTAAATTCCAGACACTAAATTTAATCCTTAAATTACATGAAAGAATTTATACTAGTTTTAAGGGCAACGCTCAGTGCAACATTTCCTAAGAAGTCACTATGCTTCCCCCCCGCCCCCAACAAGGGCCATAATATATGTACCTCTATTATATAGACAGAGAAGCAATTTCCCCTCTGTTTAGTAAGAAAACTGCTTGAGCACTGTTCCAAAGGGGAAGCCATGTTAGTCTAGTAAAGAAAAAAAAGCAAGGAGTCTTGTGGCACTTAAAGACTAACAGATTTATTTATCACGAGCTTTCATGGGAGAATATCCCACTTCGTCAGACGCTTTGAAAACCTGATCCCATGTCTTACACTCCCCTGCATTTATTTTCATCCAATTCTGTAAGTTCTCCCTCTTCAAAGCATCTGACAAAGTGGGATTTCCTCCCACAAAAGCTCATGTGATAAATAAATCTGTTAGTCTTCAAATGCCACAAGACTCCTTGCTTAACTTTAGCACTCTAGCAATAACAAGCACAACGTCTATTGACTGCTAGCTACATTTCAGCTGCTGTAGTTTCAAATCGAAAGAGCAACAATATGTGCCTGTATCATAAATGACATGTGCTCAGCCACATGGGCGGAACTGAGAAATCCAGAGTGCAGATGCATGCAGTAAATTGGGAAGCCTGCAAAGGAGACACCACAATTGTGATTTCTGAGTGGCAAGCTCCTAAACACTCACGAGTTGTCACACCATTTGAGTCTGTTTATCCTCAAATTCCCTTTTGTTTTAACACCGGTTCAAAAGTCTGAACGGGGTGCATGGGGGGGGGCGGTGATTTAAGAGTATACCTTCCCAGCACACAGAGAACCTTTCCAGATGCCACAAAATTACAGTCCTAGCTGTTAGCACTTATCTAATCTGCTCATCAAATTTCTGGGATTATAAAACAATCAAATGGAGCAAAAACTGTTCCGTTTATTATGACAAAGATAAGGGTACGTTTGATGATTTCCTGCCCCTCCTTTCCAGCTAAGTCCTTTAAAGGCATAGCAGCAAATTCATTACTACTGGAAAAAAGTGCACACTTAAATAGTATGGTATCACTATGCATCTCCAAAGTGCTGTACAAATAAGAGGCATCGGGGGGGGGGGGGTGCCCACACAGAAAAATCTCAGATTTAGGATGAGTTGGGATCCCTATTTAAAATGAAGGAAATGTTTTCAGCTGAGTTGACCACCACATGCTGCTTCCTGGAACCTATCATAGTTGTAATAGCATGAAAGCAACCCTAGTGACAGTGGGGAATCATAATTACACCCACCTCCTTTGGATCAAAAAATGTAGTAGCATACAACACACAGCATGCGCAGCTTTCCATTTCACTCTGACGTGGTGGGATTGTCTCCCATGCAAGCTCATGTGATAAAATTTGTGACTAACAGTGCCACAGGAATCCTTGTTTATTTTTGTTTAGCATGGGCTGGTCTTTATACTGATAAGCAGACCCCCCCCCCCAAAAAAAAGGCAGGGGCGGGCATCTTACAATTTTAACAGCCCCTTTAAAAAAATTTTAAAAAGCGAGGAGTCTTCTGGCACTTAAAGACTAACAGATTTATTTATTGCATGAGCTTTTGTGGGAGAATATCCCACTTCGTCAGACGCTTTGAAGAGGGAGAACTGTGAGGCAAGAGATAGAAGTGGCTTCAGGTGACAATTCTTGGGGCCAGGGGTGTTGCTGGTGCCAGGCACATGCCCTGAGCCACAGCGCCAGTACCTTGGATCTTCACGTCCTCCATCCAGCAGGCATTTTAAAAATACATTACTTGGTCTGGCTTTTTACTTAGAGGGGTTAAAGTCTGCTGCAATGCCCTGGAACACCCTGTCTTTAGGGGGAAGTGTTCCAGAGCCTCTAAAAAAAGAATATTACATTAATACTTCATTTTCTCCATGTGTCCTCCAATGGCCTCCTTTCCATATTCCCTTGTCCTCCTTTCCATGCTTTGGTATCTGGTAACCCTAGGCAGAAACAGCTTTTGGAGTAGGTGAAGGAGCCGCTTACTGGTTGGGGCCCTAGGCAGGTGCGGCCAGGGGGCAGGGCCTGCG